>JAUTXW010005193.1:0-485000 GCA_030620095.1 Kuschelorhynchus macadamiae | reverse complement strand
AGGAGCAGCTCATTATAGACAGCGTCATCATGGAACAAACCAGGAAAAACTATAGAAACCTTCATACTGGTTACATAGATTATAAAAAAGCTTTTGATTCGATACCACACAGTTGGCTAACCAGAGTACTAGAATTATATAAAGTCAATAAAAACATCAGGCAATTTCTTACGCAAATCATGAGTACGTGGAAAACTAAAATCAACCTGAGAACACAAAAAGAGCACATCAAAACAGAAGGGATCTACATCAGACGAGATATGTTCCAGGGAGATTCACTCAGAGCTTTGTGGTTCTACCTCTATCTCAATCCACTCTCAAACACACTGAATAACACAAACGTCGGATTCCAAATTAAACACCAAGAAAATAACCTACACAAAATAAACCATCTCTTGTACATGGATGACATAAAATTATATGCAAGCACAAAGGCACAGCTAAAGGAACTCCTTGAAATCACAGAAACGTTTACCTTGGACATCAACATGGAATTTGGTATAAGTAAATGCAAGCTACTTCATATCAACAAGGGACAGTGGAAAGACCACCCTACGGAGGAAACAAACAACAATGAAACTATAGAAAACATGCTCAAAGAAGAAACGTACAGATACCTAGGCTTCCATCAAAGCACCAACATTAATACACACTCATATCAAATCAGAGCTCCAGACGGAATTTAAAACCAGACTTACAAAGCTACTAAAAACAAAACTAAATCTAACGAAAGCTTTTAATACCTTCGCCATACCTATTCTTACGTATTCGTTTGGTGTCATTAAATGGTCACAGACAGACATAGAAAACATTCACATTCTCATACGCTCTGAATTAACTAAACCCAGGAAGTTACATCCTAACGCATGCAAGGAAAGACTTACCATCGAGAGAAAAGAAGGAGGAAGGAGAATTATAGATATACACTCGCTAAATAAAAAACAAATCTAGAAACTCATAAAATTCTTCCACAACAAACAAACTAACCTCCACAAGGCAATAGTGAAGGCAGACAAGAATTATACACCGCTCGACCTGTCTCAAACGAGCCACGCAGCAGACGCACACAGTCACATCCAATCACGACTAGAAAAGATGAACACCTGGTCTGAAAAAACACTTCACGGAAGACACAGATACCACATAAAGCAAGACCATATACATAAAAAGCTTTCATATACGTGGTTACAAGAAGGGCAGCTCTTCCCTAAAACAGAAGGCTTCCTGCTTGCCATTCAGGACAAAGTCATAGCAACCAGAAACTACCGAAAGCACATCATCAAGGACACAACTATTGAAGACGAGAGGTGTAGGAGATATCACCAACAGAGAGAAACGATCGATCACATAACGAGTGGATGTAGAATAATGGTCCAAACTGAATACACCGCGAGACACAACTCAGCAGCGAAGGTGGTTCATCAAGCATTAGCCACAACATACAAACTAACGGAAAACACAGACCCTTACTACCATTATACACCAACATCTATACTTGAAAACGAAGACTACAAGCTCTACTGGGACATTGACATCCACACAGATAAAACAATCCCCGCAAATAGACCCGATATCACCTTTCAATCCAAAAAAGAGAAAATCACTTATTTAATTGACATGGCTGTCCCCAACGACGTGAACATCCAAGCAAAATACAATGAGAAGATCGCCAAATACACTGACTTGGACACCCCAACAACGTTTACACCGCATTTGGCTCAATTAGGACTTAATACAGACATTCACAGGAACATCCAGAAATTGGTCATTCTGAAAACATGTAGCATAGTTAGATCATTTCTTAATACACAATAGTTGTCTTTTTTTCATTTCCTTTTTTTATTTTTCTTTTTTGTACTGACTTGGTATAATCCCGTCAGTATAAAATACAACCACAGGAATACTATGAGACAACAAGTCATAGTCATAATAATAATAATAATAATAATAATAATAATAATAATAATAATAATAATAATAATAATAATAATAATAATAGTAACTAAAAATTCTATTTATTTGCGAATTTAAAATTAAAGTATAGGGTAGGTTTTTGAGTTATTATTAGTATACATTTTTGAAAAAATTATATAGAAATAAATTAAATATTTATAGAACTGGAAATACGTACAACTTATAGCTTTCGATAAAACTGACATTTAAAATTTAATGAAAAACTAAGGCACATATTTTCGTAATTTATATTCATCAGAAAATATTTATGGTTTTCGAGATATTTCAATTTTTCTGATTTTGGATAAATGTTTTAAAAATATGTATTCAAAAAGTCAAAAATTTTAAAATATGAAATTATAATTAACGTACCTCATTAGTATAATTTTCCTTTTACGAATCTGAATTTAATAGCCTGATATGGCACAGATGGAAAGCAAAAGGTTGGTTAATCTATATATTTTTTGAATTGATTCCCATTTTATTAAACATAACCTTTACGGCTATGTTTTGATTAAGAAACGTCCGTTAATTTGATACATCCGATTCAGACCTTACAGTAAAAAAGATACGTTTTGCATAAGTTACCAAATACCAAATAAAACTTCAAATAAAGTCAAAGTATAATAACGAAAAATAACACTAAAACTAAGTGTTCTTTTGTTTGAGTGTAAAAAATACAAATTAGATATACTATAATTGTATCTAAAATGTATAGTAAATACTTATTTATAAATTCAAATACATAAGTACTCGTTTTCCATTTTCATATCAGATTTAACAAATAAAGTTGCAAGCAGCCTATACAAAACTCTTAATCCATAAAAGCACGTGTTCCACTGTCAAACGAAAATAACCCTTCAAAATCCACCATCAGGCCTATTTTTATTGGTTACAAATGCATACCCCATTAACTTTCTTATGTCTGTAGATATCACAAAAAGTTCTCAATACAAAAAATGTTTCGAATTGTGCGATTTTTTATTTAATGTTATATGCAAATATACATGGTGTTTAGGTTTTCTGATATCAATAAACTTTGGTTTCCTAAATGTTTTACTGTATATTATAAGTTCATAGAATGGGTTCCTGGAAAACCTCGCCATTAGCAAACTCAAGGATCCGAAGAGAGATCGAACCAAGATGTAAGGGACATGCTGGTTACATGGTTACCGAAACACAACCAAATGATCTGAGGGCTGCCGTTTGTGCAGAGCAATAAAAATTGTTCTCTGCATACAGGAATAACTAAAAGTCCTTATGAAGCTATGTTCGACCTAACACAAAGGATCGGTCTCAAGGATTCGTCACTTCCTAAGACACTCCTGTCCAACATTGTAAGAGAAGAAGAACTATAAAAGTTTTGCGATCAGAAGAATTCAGACGAACGTGAAAATGAACATTTGCGGTTAGTTGAGTAAGATAGTTTGACAAACAGAAGAAACACTGAAGATACACCAGAAGAGAAAAATATGTGTACAATATGCGAAAAAGAAATTTCAGATACTCATAAATGTTCAGTTTCTTGCTTACGTATTCATATCACCTGCGGGAAAGCTAAAGAAGGGAATGAAAAGGGTGAGCAGAGCATTACATGTAACCGATGTTTACGAACTAGAAAACAAGTAACGTACGGAAGGAAGCTAAGGTCTACTGGAAAAGTGGTAAAATGATTGCCATTTCGAATTTAAACCACCCATTGATGTAGGAAGAACCTTCGCCCCGAGAAATTTAGATCAACTATTTAAAATAATTTTTAATCCGTTTTCAGGAACGAAAGATGCAATTCAGCGACAGCAAAATTCCGGTCGCGGTATTACGGCAATGAGTTTTCATTAGCCGACCCCGTTTAAAAATTAAACTATATAGTGATACCATTCCATCCCATATGACCGTTGATTTTTTATTAAAATTTGAAGTCAATCGACTAAGTAGTTTTGGCGCTATGCGCTTCCTTTTACTAGGAAAGTAAAAATGTTAGTATTTTCGAAACAGCTTTGATGTTGAACTGCATCAGCTTCAACCATAAGGTTTAAATTGTAATATATTACTATAATAAATAAATAAAATACGTTTTTTAAGCCTGCACACATTAAATACAGACCGCAATAAATGGAATAATTATTATCAATAATACTACTATAAAAAAGCTTACAAAAGTAAAGTACAGCTATAATTAATAATAATTAAAATTTAAAATTGACCCCCAAATATCTTGTAAAAGGGCTCAGGGGATCTGTGGCCCGGTAGACTGGAGCGGCAATATACGATACTGGCTTCATATGACCCTGAATAAAGTTAACTGATTAACTTTTATAATGGCAATTAAGTATATTTATACCAAGAAAACTAAACAATTCTACCAATTGACCCCAATTGTATAAATGAAAACATGAACTAATACATCTATTTAATGTGTTTTCGATAGAGTGTAAATTATATATCCATTATTTAGAAACTACGAAATTTTCTAGACCTTAATGACGCTTTCTGTTTAGACAAGACTTTCATATAAATACCGCCAAGCGTAATTAAGGGCCAGTCTAATTTTATACGTCGTAGAGTTAACATTAGTTTTTAGTTATTATAAGTTTATTGTAATTTTGGAATCGGATCGATTAAATTCATTTTTAGTAATAATAAATGTTTTTTAAAAACGGTCTTTCCTGAAAACGTAATTTGTACTTTGTACAAAAAACTGAATCGCTATTTAAAATACGTCGTAATATATCATTTAACTTAATTTTCTTAGCAAAATATTTATTTCAAAAAAACTTTATATTAGATATAAATGTCAAACTTTTAGCTACCTTTTTCTGCCCACACAATGTTTTCAAATAAATCCAGACGTCTGCGTATACTGGTGAAAAAATTCACTGTGTTTTAGCGATCATTTCAAAAAAAATCCTTTTTCCACTATATTATAGTTCTTGTCGAATTAGTCTTTTTCTACTTTTGATTTAAGTACTCTAAGCAACAGTCTAACATAACACATTTCTTTAATATATGTAAGGTCACTGTGTCAAATTGTATTAATCAAAAAATTTTTATAAAAAAATAGAACCAATTTATAAAAAAGCACAAAAAGTAAAAATAATATTTTATTCCACCTTGAAAACTTGATTTATGAAGTCGGCAATAAACTAGTTTTTAATCACTTAGTCAGAACCAGAGAATTTTGTATTGAGAATTTACATATATACCACACTAAATAGATATATAATATAAAATATTACATTTTACTTTTTAGGTCTTTTTATAAGCGGTTCTATTTTTTTTTAAATTTTTATTTCATTCTTTTTAATTTTGTTTATACAAGGAATCGCCGTATTGATATTATAAACATGATCCAAATCTAAAAAGATGAGTAAAATTGAACTCCGTGCCATTAAAAATCCCGAAAACCATATGAACACGATATTACAATGCTTCCTTTGTTTTCCTGATGATATGGTGAACGCAATATGTATTGGCTCCAGCGCTCCTTTAAATAATTAAAACTGGCGTCACCGTAATTGTTTACTTTTTTTAAATATGCTTAGTATAGAACCACTGTGGTAATAACCTGAATATTCCCTGAAAATGTCTTCCAAATGGTCAAACTATCGCGGAGTAATCGATGTAGGTACATATATGCATAAAAACACATAGGGTCAAATTGATAACCTCCTCCTTCTTTGAAGTCTGTTAAAAAGTTTTTCCAAACATTCATTTATTGATTCTGGTTAAAACGTCATCGGACATCAATACATGCATGTTTGGAAATAATTTTAATAAATTTATAAAATTTTCCTAAACCAAGAAAAATAACCGCAAAAAATCGGTAAATTTTGTTTATAAACTTTCCTCGTTATGAATATTTCTTTTTATTTGTAGGAAAAATTCAAGCCCAATCTAATTCAATTCAATTTAGCCAATTACCCTAAAGTGTCCTGATAAGGAATCATTCTTTTTATCTGGAAAAGAACAACCCAATTTATATGTGTAGCTATTAAATGACCATATGCGAAACTAAGCAGGTTCACAACCATACTGAATTCGTACCAATATTTTAAGAGCTTCCACCTGTCACACTTCATTTTTGGGCAAAATGTAAAATCAATTAAAGAAGTAGTTTTTTTAGACTGATTTTTTTCAATATTTTATTAGGTTGCATTTTGTTGGGCTTTGTTGAATTTGTTCAAACATTTTACCAGCTTATACCTAAATCACATCTAATTGTACCAAATTTGAAATAAAGTCTTTTTACGCTTATTTTCTAAATTCTTTAACCGCCATTTTGACACCCAATTCTTGCGCAAAAATAAGTATTTTTTAGACTGCTTTTATAAATTCCAGTTTATTCACATGTCACACTTGGTGTTTTCTGTGATATTTGAAATAAATTGAATAAGTAGTTTTTTAGTAATATTTTTTTTATCATTTTTAATGGCCGCCATTTTATTCCGCCATACTGGATTTTTACCAAAAAGTTATTCTACCAGGTCATCCCTATTCGACGCAATTGAGAAAACCAGTGGCGGATGTTCCATAGGTTCATTTGGTCATGACCCTCCAAAAATATTTCAAAAAATAAATTATTCATTTGACCGTCGCTCCTAATAGTTGTAATAAGACGCGAACCTTGGGAAAAGTTAAATACGCTACACTATTAGCCGCGCGCGGCTAGGCTGGGCAGTTCTAATTGCCCTGATTACCTTAAAACTTGACGAAAGTACCCGAAGATTTCACAGCTACCGAGCGGCAGCCGAACGTGATAGCAAATGGAATATGAAATCGCCATTTGGGTCATCAGCCTGTCTCTTCTCATAATTCGATCGATAGGTCGCGGCATCACGTCGGCATGCAGAAGTACAATTGCTCAGAGGTCGCCCGGTCGATATTCTAACTCGATATTGTTTCGGACGTTTTTAATCGATGAAAATTGATTTATATTATTATTTATTTTTATCATCCATGTGTGAGTCGGAAATATACAGGAAATAAAATGTTGGTAGTGACTACTAAAGAGTGCTTACTAACTTAATTTTGAGAAAATAACCGAATTCAAGGTAAGTGGTCGCAATTTGCCAGAACTCAGTATACGACAAACTAGTAAAAACAAAAATAAAGAAGTTCATCGAAACTTTCGCAAAAGTATGTGCGATTTTGCTAACTGGATATGTGGTTGTGAAGTCTCTAACTTATTCTACTGTTATGATTGTTTGTTATTTTCTAAGGACTAGTCGGACTCATTATGGTGCAAAACCGGTGTTAAAGGCTTAAAACACTTAAAAGAAAAAATAAAAAAACAAGCGTTTTCTGCAGATCACATGAAATGTTCGATGAACTCTGTTACGGTCGGAAGTATTGATATTCGCATTCAGCTAGACACAGCTTATAGAAAATCCCCTAGAGATTTTAATGAAAATTTATCCAAAAATCGTTATATTTTAAACAAAATTATAAATTGTGTAAAATTTTGTGGGGCATTCGAGCTGGCACTACGCCGCTATGATGAAACGGCTTTCTCGGAAAATCCAGGGGTTTTTCGAGGGGTTATAAATGTTGAGGAGTTGGGCCAAGATAGACTATCCGCTTTAGCAATGTTAAGTATCGAGAAATCGTTTATAAAAGGAATGTGCGTGCAATTTTCACCAAAGTGTCACTCAGCATTTCTCCAATTCTAAAGAACAAAGAGTAGACCTGAACTTCAAGAGAATTTAAACCTCAATTTAAAGATAAGATATTTATTTTTATTTTAAGTATGGCTATTTTTAAATTTGTTATTATTATTGTTAATTATTATTATTGTTATTGACCTCCCAATATAATTCACCATTGTATTCACCAATTAATTATTTGCCGGCTTCAATTCACATTTAAGCTCTGTGAATAAATTGTTTAATACCCTTAAGGTTTATGATGGGAATAGCCCAAACGATTCTTCTTTGTGGAACTTTCTCTAAACTTCATTTTTAAGCACGTTCGGTCTATTAAGGCAATATCAATAACTAGTACATTTTATTACTCTCTAATTTCATGAGAAAAACCCGTAGTGAAAGGTCTATGAAATAAGGAATAACCCATGTGCCAAAGAACAAGGCCAATGAGAGCCATCCATTTCTGGCACAAGTGGGGCACATTTTATGCTTTCTTTTTTCTGAAAGATTTTGGAAACAGAACTCTTAGTTGGATCTCGCAAGGAGACGGTTGTAATCTGTTAAACATTTTGTTTTTCTTACAGTTTATCAAGTAAAACGTATTTTTGTTGTATTTTGAAGTGTTTCATTGCTCTCGCTACAAATATAAAAAGGGGATTATTAGGTCACATCCCGTATATCCCCAAAATAGCATATATTAGTTAGATAAACCGGCAAATATATGGCATGCAACAACACACAAAGCGATGTGTCTGGAGGACTATAGATACCCTTTCTTTAAAATTAAAAGCAAAATAAAGTCGATCGATTAAATTAAATATGGATATTTTTATCCTTTTTATGTAAAAATAGTGTTTTTGATGTAAATGAGCTATGACACATGATAGTAACCTAGTGCTGTTTCGCTTCCTCCGGTGATTTAATTATTAAAAACGTCAGTTCATAAAGTATTAATTACAAATGCCATGTTTTTTGACTTTCCGTACAAATGTAATAATTTAAGTTTAATCAAAATATAAATAGCCATATTATATATAGAAAGATCATAGAAGTATGTATAACCTGTTCAAATTTCAACTCACCTTACGAGTATGTCTTTAATATTATGTGTAATATTGTAATATTAATTTAAAATTACATAATCTCAATATGTGGAAAAAAAGTTAAGGTAAATAATAAATAATATTATTTATATTATATATTTCTAGAGAGACTAATCTACATGTTGAGAAATGTAATGTTCTTAAATATTTGTTTCAATCGTTTTAAAGTTAGATATCAGTGGCGGCTATTCAGATGAAGTAGGTGAAGTACTACTTCACCAGAGAACATAAACAAGCAAACATCTTACTATATTTATTACATATCTCTTAAAATTTAAGTTTTTACATTCATTTATTCACCTAATTGGCAAAAAAAACTGTACATCTCGAATAAATATTTTATTTGACCGTTGGCGGCATGTCTTTTTAAAACTTTCAATCGAACTTTATTATAACAACGATAACAGTGGCGCAAACCGCTTCGATTTTGCTGGAGATGCTATGTTTAGTTTACGATTTTCATACTACGTTGCCATGACAATGTGAACGCGATGACGTCAAGCGCATAGAAGAATAATGTTAACCAGCGCCATACAACGCTCTCGGTGAATGGCTAACGCGTACGTACGTAACGTACACTACACCCACGTGTCGTTCAGTTTGGGGTGGTTGTTTACTTTTATTTTCGCGGATTTCGCTGCAACCGGTTAGTTCCTTTGCAGTTTGCTTGACTGTTTTGTCTTATATTTATTTATGGTGTTGTTACAACTTTATTTGGTGTCGAGTTTATTAATTTACATTGTTAATAAATCCGATCACGGATGTGGTTTGCATTTTGTTGGAAACTCCATTTAATCGATGGAAGGAACAAGATCAGAGTTTTAATCGTCATCCTGGTTTTCAGGGTACAAATGGTTATGTAGTAGTCAAATGTTACAAAAATTGCTTTTCGGGCCTTGATTACTAGTTTCCAATAAATATTCAGTGTGGAATAGGGAAGGATTTGCAGGTATGTTAAATATATGAAGGTCTTTACATAAACATAAAGACTCGGCGGAGCGTTTAAAATGCGAATGAATGCTAAAAACATTTGTAAAAAATCAAAGCACTATAGCTGACACATTAAAAGAAAATGCTAAACTATATCAAATACATTTTAACGAAAACGTCCGATTAAATAGACTATTTATGTGCTTGGTAATTGACGCAGTTTTGTACCTTACAAAACAAGAGTTAGTCTTTCGCGCCCATGATGAAAGCAGCGAGTCAATAAATAAGGGGAATTTTAAAAGGCTTTTAGGTTTATTAATATCGAGAAGTTCCGAAGAACTAAAAGATCATCACGAAAAAGTTAAAAATGTTTTTACTGGTGACTCGAAAACTATTCCAAACGAAATAATTGAATGCATTTCTGATTATTTAAATGATCATGTAAAAAATAAAATAATGAACACACAGTTTTTTCAGTGGATGACACCACTGATATTACGCAAACCTCCCAGTGCTTCATAATTTTAAGATACGTTAATTCAGAAGGTTCAGTAGTCGAGAGATTCTTAGGATTTTATAATGTCAGGTCCGATAGAACGTCGGAGAATTTATATTCTCTATTGGATCAAATTTTGGACCAATTTGACTATAAACATTAATTAATAGGGCAATGTTACACTTTTTCACCCGCGAGCCGCCACTGTTAGATATTTTTATTGAGTTTTGAAAAAGCCAAAATATAAATTTGTTTACAATTCTTACCGCAACAAATAATCTGAGCACATTAAAAAAACATACAGAATTCTCGGCTAAAGGCCAATGCAAATTAATTACGTCTCTAAATATAATATTGTTTTGCCAATGTTATAATTCTTAAGTCATGCCGTGAACAATGTACAGGGTGTCACAAATTCATTAATGCATGGGGATTTCAGTAACTGTATGAGATACGAAGACTGTTATTTGTAGGTTAAATATTATCGGAAATATCCTAGAAAAACCAAAATCGAATTTTTATATTTTATTTTTTCCTGACGTTATTTACAAAAGGAATGCATAATAAAAACAACACTTTAACACTTGCACTTTGTGCCCTTTATAAAATGCCATTAACAAATTTAAAATCCAAGGTCTCTATTTGAGAAACCATCATCCGCCTCCTTTTTTAAAAATACGCCCTGGATTAGTAACCTCACTTTCAAATAGCCATTGACCTTCCAAAATTACACCTTCATTGCAGCAATTTTTTCTTCAATACGTCTTTGTCTTTTTTAGTGGGATGTTGAATTTAATATAAAACATTTTTAAAAAATAATTAAGCATTATTATAAAGACAAAACAATTATTCAGCATGAAATCATAATTTTTTTAAATACTTACAAAACAAACTTAATGCTGTTTTACTTAGATCTAAAGTATAACAACTATTTAAGATCTACTGAAAGTCTAACTACAAAACATATTAAAATATATTTCCTTCTAGTTTTGATTATGTAATTTAGGTATCGAAACATCATCAAAGTATAATGCGTGATACATCGTTGATTTTAGGAGTTCAAAAGTTATTTAAAAATAAGATTACTAATACAGGGCTTTATTTAAAAAAAATAAAGTTCATGATGGTTCCACAAAAAAGAGAGGTCGGATTTTAAATTTGTTTATATTATTTTAAAAAATAGCAAAAATTACCAATGTTAAACTGTCATTTATTTTGCATTCCTTGGACTGAGCAATTGAATAAAAAGATGTATACAAGATCATTTTTCTCGCTCATTTTAAATTGAATGATATGGTTTTTATAGCATTTTTGGTTCGTGCGAAAAGTTTTAGAGTTATTTTATATAACATACCGTACGGTTTTAGTCGTCTCTGAAATTTTGTATACAAATTTATTTTACATAGATATGTGTATCCATCTTGGAAACAATATACCTGCTACCTTTCTAATTTTAGATATCTAAGTCAAAGGTATGAACAGGATGCTCTTATTTTCTTGCTCTTAGGTTCGGATTCTCTAGTGCGATGGATAATCGAAATTAAAGGAGGCGTTCTCTTCCAAACCTTAAGAATTATTAAGCACAACTAACACCATTTATAAGTTTCAACTGTTGTTACTTTAAGCAGAAACTTAACTGGCTTAAAATATAATATTACTACCCTTTCTAAGATTACATTAATTATATTAAATAACAATATTCGCAGGCCTCCTTTCCGGCTGCGACCACCGACAAATCTGCTCTCGAGCGTCCAGTGTCGCCAACTATCTAACTAGCATTAATCTCCATAATCCTTACGAACTAAGGTTGGCTACATACTAAAAAAACCACTTCTAACTAACTAATATAATAAGGGTATTTAAGTTAACAATAGAAAAGAAAACATTATTATTATTATACATATAATTTCATCATGAAATGAATTGGCGTCATAGAAAAAACCCCAGGCTGTGTTTTGTATTTTCTTAAATTTATTATGTTCTGCCTAGATATTTCACGGCCGTTTTCGTCCCCAATAAGGTAGGAATTCGGCCTCACTTGTCTTATTACTTGAAAAGGCCCCTCAAACAATAAGAAAAACTTTTTAACTTTAACTAGCACTTCATCCTCATTGTTAAATGCGGTAGGTTTAAACCTGGCATTAGCCTTTTCTGCCCTCTTTTTCGTCTTACTTAACATTTTACTGCGCGCTAGTTCCCAAACTCTTTCGTTTGTCAACGCCTCAGGGGAAGTATCAACAGGAAAACTTACATATTTTTCGAGTGGGTTCGCTACAATCGTACCTTTCTGTAAATACATAGCACTAAATCCGGTATTTAAACTAACAATATTATTCAAACAGATTTCTATGTCTGCCAAAGTATTTGACCAGTGTGTATGTCGCTCATCTCCAAACTTCCTATTTCCTTATTGTACCTTTCCGTAATATTTCCCTGAGGATAATGTACTGACGTGTGTTTTACTATAATCCCCGCCTGTTCCAGCTCTCTATTCCAAATATGACTGCTGAACTGCGTTCCATTATTCGTTAACACACAGTGAGGCTTATGTACCTCAGGAATATACGAGTTGAAAATCCTACTAAATATAGCTCGCGCAGTAGCCCGCCGTAGAGCATAAAGCTTTAGAAACTTGGAAAACGCATCGATCAGCACCAATAACTGTGTGACATTTCCACGACCCTCAGGCAATAGCCCAATAAGATTCAGACAAACTAATGCTCTAGATTCACGTGGTGAAATAGGGTGATATGAACCCCGACTCGCTTTTCCACATTTCGCCTTCTGACATATATCACAACCAGCAACAATTTGCCTAACATGTTTTTGCATTCGCGGCCAAAAGAAATACTGACGTAAATATAAATATGTTTTATTTTTTCCAAAATGATCTAGAGACTCATGGAAGACCAATACACTGTCATGAATTTGTGGCCCAATAAGATCCAGACAAACTAATTCTCTAGGTTCACGTGGTATAATAGGATGATACGAACTCGAACGACTCAATTTTCCACTTCGCCTTCTGACATAGATCAAAACCAGCAACAATTTGCCTAACATGTAAACATATAAATATGTTTTATTTTTTCCAAAATGATCTAGAGACTCATGGAAGACCAATACACTGTCACGAGTTTGATTGCACTAAATCCGGTATTTAAATTAACAATATTATTCAAACAGCTTTCTATGTCTGCCAAAGTATTTAGCCAGTGTGTATGTCGCTCATGAAACTATGTCCTAAGCAACCTTCCTATTTCCTTATTGTACCTTTCCGTAATATTTCCCTGAGGATAATATACTGACGTGTGTTTTACTATAATCCCCGCCTGTTCCAGCTCTTTCTTCCAGGTATGACTGCTGAACTGCGTCCCATTATCCGTTAACACAATGACGTATGTTAACACACATTGAGGCTTTTGTACCTCAGGAATATACGAGTTGAAAATCCTTTTTAATATGGCGCGCGCAGTAGCCCGCCGTAGAGCATACAGCTTTACAAACTTAGAAAACGCATCGACCAGCAACAATAACTGTGTGACTTTTCCACGACCCTCAGGCAATGGCCCAATAAGATCCACACAAACTAATTCTCTAGGTTCACGTGGTATAATAGGATGATACGAACTCGAACGACTCACTTTTCCACTTCGCCTTCTGACATAGATCAAAACCAGCAACAATTTGCCTAACATGTAAACATATAAATATGTTTTATTTTTTCCAAAATAATCTAGAGACTCATGGAAGACCAATACACTGTCACGAATTTGATTGCACTAAATCCGGTATTTATATTAACAATATTATTCAAACAGCTTTCTATGTCTGCCAAAGTATTTAGCCAGTGTGTATGTCGCTCATGAAACTATGTCCTAAGCAACCTTCCTATTTCCTTATTGTACCTTTCCGTAATATTTCCCTGAGGATAATATACTGACGTGTGTTTTACTATAATCCCCGCCTGTTCCAGCTCTTTCTTCCAGGTATGACTGCTGAACTGCGTCCCATTATCCGTTAACACAATGACGTATGTTAACACACATTGAGGCTTTTGTACCTCAGGAATATACGAGTTGAAAATCCTATTTAATATAGCGCGCGCAGTAGCCCGCCGTAGAGCATACAGCTTTACAAACTTAGAAAACGCATCGACCAGCACCAATAACTGTGTGACTTTTCCACGACCCTCAGGCAATGGTCCAATAAGATCCAGACAAACTAATGCTCTAGGTTCACGTGGTAAAATAGGATGATACGACTTCGAACGACTCACTTTTCCACTTCTTCTGACATATATCACAACGAGCAACAATTTACCCAACATGTTTTTGCATTCGCGGCCAAAAGAAATACTGACGTAAATATAAATATGTTTTATTTTTTCCAAAATGACCTAAAGACTCATGGAAGACCAATACACAGTCACGAATTTGATTGCCAGGCACACATAACTTAAACCCTGAACAATCATTACTTTCTTTCTTAAACAGTAGACCTTTATATATAACATACCATTCCTGTACAGACAATTCTTGCCTCGTAATCACTCTTCGACATTTCTCATAAAATTCTAAAAAATAAATGAATTTTTTCTCTCACCCACTTTTCATTTAACTGATCATTTCGCATATTTTTAAGTTTCTGTTTTAACAGTGAGAAGTCCCCAGTTAATTTAAACAAAGATATATTAATATCTCCAACTCCCACCGGTTGTACATCCAGCGGATTTCTTGGCGGAAAGCGTGATAGAATATCAGCCGTAACATTTTCTAAACTCTTGCAATGTACAACTTGAAAACTAAATTCTTGAATAAACATTATCCACCAAGACAATCGAGCACTTACAACTTAAAAGAAAACTTAAACTTTTATGATCTGTAATTATAACTAAGTCCTGTCCCAAGATTAAAGTACGCCACTGTCGTAAACAATGTAAAACAGCCATAGCCTCCTTTTCTGTTATGGTATATGACAACTGACTACCCTTAAAAGTAGCACTGCTGTAAGGGATAACACAGCGATCTCCTTGATCTGAATACTGAAACAACGTCCCCGCCATGGCATAATCAGATCTATCACACTGTATATAAAACCTATTATTCATATTCGGATGAGCAAGAAAACATGCAAATATGCTTCTTTTATCGCTCGAAAAGCAGTATCCCCCTCATTTTTTCATTGCCACCCGTTTCCCTTCTTTAAAAGTCTTAGTAGTGGTACTGTCAAATCTGCATAGTTTTTGCAAAAACGTTGCTCATAGTTTACCAACCCTAAAAATCCCCGCAATTCCTTTATGTTTCTTGGAGTTGGAAACTCTTTAATACACACTACTCGATTAGGATCAATAGAAACACCGAGGACCAAAATGACATGCCGCAGAAAAAGAATGTTATCCCTACCAAATTGAGATTTTCTTAACTTCACGGTAAATCCTTCAAACTTTAATTTTTCAAAAATTCTATTCAAATGAACTAGGTGTAAAATGTTCTCGGAGTACACCAGCAAATCATCCACATAAATATATGTAAATTCGCTAAATTCTATACCTAGAATCTTATTTAAGCAACGCATAAGGCTAGCCATAGACTTGCAAAGTCCAAAAGGTAAACTACTAAAAGTATATGTGTCCCCAGCATACACAAATCCAATATATTTAGTATGCTCTTTTTTAATGGGGATTTGCCAATAAGCTGCTGTTAAATCAATAGTACTTAGAATTTGACCTTTCTTATAATTTAGAAGTAAATTGTTGGGATTTGGAGGACTAATATAATCTTTCATCATACGCTCATTTAATGCCCATAGGTCCAAGCATACTTTTACATTTTTGTTTTTCTTTTTCACACACACCAAGAGTGATATATATTCAGTTTTTTGTTTTTTTGTTATACCCCATTCTAACATTTCGGCTGTTTGTGATTCCACCTCCTTTTTGTACGCCAATGGTATAGGATACAATGGAGCATTGAACCCCTCCTGGTACTTTAACTCTATCTCGTGTTGGTAGCCTTTGACATGCTCTGGGCATTCTGAAAAAACCTCAAAATGTACCTCTAAAACATCATACAAACTTCTTTTGTCAATTTCAATCAATGAGGTCCTCTCAACAATATTCTGCAAATCGCTTTTCAAATACCTACGTCTTTCCCAGCCCTTGTCAACCTTCGCAATGTTTTCCACAACTGCAGGCCTATTAAAATCATATCTACATATATTAATACTAATATTTGTGTTTTTTATTTTGAAATAAAGCTTAGACTGATATGTTTTATTATTGTGACAAAAAGTAAGAGTGAATTACTGAAATCTAAAGTGATTTTATATTCGGACATCCAGTCTGCCCCAAACAAAAGTTAGTTAAAAGCCTTCGCATTAACCTTTCTTTTATCTAAGGTCTCTTATAATACTCTTCTTTTCGCATTATGCGCATCACAAGATTTTTTAAAACGTATGTCACTAAATGGATCAAAGGATATTTTGAATTCCTTAAAATATTTTTTCTGGATCATCATCGCAGTGGTATTCCATATTGATTTTACACAATTCTCCTTGTAGTCTTCCCCATTTTTCCTTTTCATATTCAATTCTAGAATTTTAGATATAGGAGTAGTGGAAACTAAACTTAAACAAAAATCCATAAACTGATGCCAAATGGATGATTTGTTTGATTGATAGTTTGTGAATGGAAGTAGATTTTTTAGCAAATTTTTGTATTCGTTCTAATTGATTTTAACAATGAGGAAATCAAATTTTATCAATTTAAAACTGGGTTCGGCTGATTCTTTAGGATTGCTAATAGGTTAAAAAGGCTGAAAAATTTTGATGTAACCTATTTATCCGATTTAAAACAGGTAAATGTCGAAAATGCTTTGTTCTTATTGGTCTGAAATTATAAGAGTGAAATGGTCTCTTAAAAACCACTACTCTTAGATGTGGTGATTTCCAGATGCACAATAAACGAAGCTTATGTGTGCCAAAAGCATTGCTGCAAGCAAGGATAGCCAAACCTTATTTACTATATTTGTAACCAGCTGTGCAGCAGATTCTTCTGCTGAAGCTAACCTTTTCGATAGTAGCATTTTATAAGTTAGAGCCATTTCATTAGTTATAAATTTGGTCTAGTTTAAACGGCATTCTTCTATTACTTTATTAAAATTGACTTCTAATTTTTTTGCTGCAGACCTGTCGGTGGAGAACTTCTCTCCACCCATTAACACCCAAGACATTATTTTATGCGGAAACAATATTTCATTATTCATTATTTTCGTAAAATGTACGTTATTTAAAGCAAAAAAGTAAATGTAACCCATATTCGAAAGTTCATAGGTTAGCCGCGAGATAATACATTGTAAAAAAATATTTTTAACTTGCTTACAGCCCGATTATGTAGATCAACACCTCTCATGGATTTGTTGTAGTTCTGAAAAATGTTGGGCTGAAGAACATCAACCTTTCCTTTTGCAGCTGTCGACCAGCGTTCTACACGACCAATGGGTTTCAATGTGTCATAGTGTGTTATAATCGAGAGTGTGATATTATCCTGCCACTTGACGAAGAAAAGAGCTGAATCACTATCATAAATGTGCTCAAAATGGCCTCTTTCTTTTTTTTTAATCTTTTACATTAGTCAGACGACATTTCCTTGTTCGGTTTTCCCGGACTATTCTGGTAGCTCGCTAACCCCTTTCTTTTAGTAATTTTAGCAGTCAATGATATAATTATGAAAGAAAATTATATGGCCCGATGGTATTGCAACACATTCCAGAAGCTCAAGTACTACGCTGGATCCCAAAGGAAGATCGGCGACTCCATCAGTAATATTCCTAACACCTCAATGTGTCAAGTGCGTAGGAATAGCCACAATTACACAATATCGAATTCTTATAACCATATTGCACAGGATTCCCTTTTATGTACTGTTTACTATAAGGTCGACAAATAAAACTTTACCATGTCTTCGTCAATTGAAAGACGTTCATGAAATATATACCCCCATTGCTGGAACTTTTGATTCAAAATTTCTAAATTTTCATTATCGGTTAAATGGATAAGTCTTGATTTCCTGGAATCTATTTCGTGACACAGCATTTGGTACCACAAATATCATCTTCATCAGGACTCCATTAATTTATCTCACTCGGTAGGTTATGGGTATCCTTGCAAAAGTAGTATTCCAACAAATAGTTTTATGTCGGCTTTGGAGACATAAAAATCATGCCTATTCTTCTGTGCAGATTATAAATTAGTTTGAAAAACAATATTATCATAAACACCATCATATAATTTCTCAAATATTTCAATTGAACTGAGATTTTCTAGATCACTTCTTAACATTTCCAAACGATCTTCGCATCCTGTGGGCGATGGAATACTAGTGTCTACAAAACTTTGAATTCACTTAGGTTCTGGCAGCTTTTGTTTTTTGGATGGAGGAGGTTTTGCAGTTAAACGCAAAATATTTTGAGGTGCAACTGGACTAATAAGTAGGATTGAAATATAATAGTAACACATCAGTCCATTGTACTTAACTCGGTACAATAAAACATTTCTACTTACCATTTTCTAAAAATGGGATTATGGACACAAACAACACTAGATGCAGCTTAAACCAACTTAATACAATCCAAAAACAGAAGATACGCACAATTACGTTACAAAAAATATTATTTTTGTAGGATTATTTACTCAATTGTCACACATTAACAACTTAACCGACGCAACGGTTGAAATTGCGCGAAAAAAAGGTAACTGGCAAATTATGTTGCAATATCTAAGAGCCATCTATTGAAAACTAAAACTAAATAACTAAAGTACAAACTAAAAAAATATTTTTTAGGTTGTACTTCAATGAATACAATGGGAAATAATGGGTTAACTTACCCTTATGTTAGTTAGTTAGTATGTTTGGTTCAAATCTTGCAAGTAACTTCTGAACCAGTTCCCGTTATTGGAATTGACTGAGATTTGGTATACATACATAAGTCCGATGACAATAAAATATTACGGTATACTTTTTAAATAAAGTAGTTCTAAGGAATGTTCCCAATCAGGGTCTCCGTGGAGACGCTAAACCGGAGGTTCGAGGCTGCGTTGGGAAAGAATTAAAAAGAACATTTACATTTATACACTCGAATTTTTAATTTTCCAACAATTTGCAACGAACAGGGCGCTAAAAATTTCCTACTAAAGAAAACGAAATTAAATCCATCTAATATTGATTCCATATTATTCAATTAGGACACTAATTATTATTCTTAACATCAATGAAGATTGGTCTATAGTTGGCGCATTACCTTTCTGGAATGACGTCATTTTTGGTTATTTTTGTTTGATTTATGTTAACTGACAGTGACAAAAACATTTTGAAAAAACTCATTGTCGTTTCTTTACAACAGTCAATGCCGGTTTTGGTTATGTGTCTTTCAGAATATATTCGTCAAAATTGACATTGATTTATTGTGATTCTTTTTAAACTTTTGCAAGATGCCGCGAAGATATAATCAGCAATCACAGCTAATAGTTTTGAATATCTTGGCTTTGTTTCAATTGGAAAAAGAGCAAGCTAAAAATGGAATCCTTCCGCAAACTGATAATATAATTGAACGAGCTTCAAATGCAACAAAACTTAGCCATACAACAATCATAAATATTAAGAAAAGAGGAATAACGAGCGATGAATCCTTTACCTCCAGAATGTCTCAAAAGCAAAAAGAGGTAAAAACAAAAATTACAGATTACTTAAAGAACAAAATAAGAGATACGATCTACTGCATGTATGCGAAAAATGAATATGTTACAATGCAGACTTTGCTTAAAAAACTAAAAGAGATAAATGAATATTTTAATTTTTCCATCACCTCGCTAAGAAAATACGTAAAAAGTATTGGTTTTAAGTGGAAGAAATCAAATAATAGAAAATACCTGATGGATTTGCCCCACATCGTCCACAAGAGAATCAATTTCTTGAGGGAATATGTCAAAAATCAAAATCTAGGACAAGATGCTTATACCACCGTATTTATTGATGAGACTTGGATTTTTAGTAAAGGTTCGTTTAGAAACAGCTGGCAGGATAACACTATGTCTACAAGTTCTAAAAAAGCTAGTGAAGGTCATCGATATATTGTAGTTCACGCTGGATCAAAGGAAGGATTTATTAAGGGGGCCAGTTTAATATTTAAAAGTGGACTAAAAAGCGGAGATTATCATGACAATATGAACAAGCAAAATTTTGAAAATTGGTTTAAAAATCAGCTGGTACCAAATCTTCCTCCAAAAAGTTTGATAGTGATGGACAACGCAAGCTATCATTCCGGCCTTTTAGAGGATATTCCAAGAAAATCATGGACAAAGCAGAGATTGATTGGATGGTTAAAAGAAAAGAACATTGACTTCCCAGAGAGGGCCATGAAGGATGAAATATGGAGCATTGTAGAAAAAAATTGTAACATTGAAAAAACATTCTACCTTGACGAATATGTGAAACCTTTGGGCCACAAAATACTAAGACTTCCTCCATACCATTGTCAATTTAATGCTATTGAAATGGTATGGTCTGAGTGTAAGAGGAAATACGACCAATACATTGCTAGTCTGAAGGGGACACCATCGGAAGTTTTGGCCATGTGGGAAAAAGCGATAAATGAAGTATCTTCAGAGCATTGGAAAAATTATGTCAGCCACACAGAAAGGGTAATCCAAGAAGCTTGGACATTGCGCCATTTGTAATTAGTACCGACGAAGACAGCAGTGACGATGAAGAATTTAGTTCTGATTCTGAAGACAGTGAAGGGGAGTAGTTTTTATTTTTAAAGTTAGTTAGTTATACATTAATTTCTCTCTTTTAGTTTTTAAAGCAAAGTCTGCATTGTAACATATTCATTTTTAGCATACACGCAATAGATCATATCTCTTATTTTGTTCTTTAAGTAATCTGTGATTTTTGTTTTTACCTCTTTTTGTTTTTGAAACATTCTGGAGGTAAAGGATTCATCGTTCGTTATTCCCCTTTTCTTAATATTTTTCTAGTATTGTCTGTAATTGAGAATTAAAATAATTTTGATGAAAATGGGTAACTGGCGTCAATTTATTACATTGCAAACAAAGAATAAGACTAAGATGAAAGAATTTATATTAGTAAAGTCTTATTTGCAAAATAATTTTAGTTTTTGAAGTTATAATAGTTATTTTTGTATTAAGTGTGCAAAATGAGGGTTTTTTTATAGCAATGAGAGTGTTAATTTTTTGCCAGCCATTTTCGACAAGTTGCAGCGCTTTCTGTACAGAAAATGCCAATTTTAAATTCGCTTTAGCCAGTGCTGAACGCACCCCTCCTATCTACATCACTGCATACGTTTAGGTTAGGAATCATCGCTGAAATATAAATAATATAAGAAATACGTTATTTGAAACCAGCGTGACGTCATTCCAGAAAGGTAATGCGCCAACAATTTACAATATTAAAAATCGGTAAATTCCTTTATCCGGAACTTCCCTCGTTATGAATAATTATTTCTTTTATTAGGATTAGTGAAGTGTGACTTAATTTAGTTCAGTATATAGTTATTTAGTAACACATATATACTGTCTTTTCAAAATTTTTATTGGGCGGTATTTTGTTCTAACATATTGGCTATGTTCCAATATTTTACCAGTTTCTACCTATACCACTCTTGATTTTTGAATGTAATGTAATATAAATTAGATAAGCTATTTTTTAATCTAATTTTTTAGAAATTTCATTAGACCGCCATTTTGTTGCGTCATACTAAAATTTTATCAGTGTACCAATATATCATACCTATTTTTTTCAAACATTAAAGTTCGTTGCATAAGAGGTTTTCTTACTTCATCTTTTAAATAGTTTATTTCACCACCGATTTGTACGAAATTTGAAATAAAAGAAATAAGTAATTAAATTTTATTAGTCGTCATTTTATTTTGCCGTCTTGAATTCGTACCAAAATGTTACCATTTCATTCTCAAACTTGATTTTTGTGCAACATTTGAGGTAAATTGGACAATTTGGCCACCATTTTGTTCCGCAATATTGGATTTTTACTAAAGTATTACCAGGTGATCCCAATAATTTCGATGCAAATTTGAAAGTCAACCGGGTAAGTTTTTCAACTATGTCGCTAACTGACCGACAGATAGACAGATCGATAGAATTGAGAAACCTGTTCTTGCCATCTAGGGACACTAAAACGTGAAGATCCCGGGAGTGTGATTTTTTTCTGGAAAACAAACATTTTATTTTGCCGACGTTCTATTCCGACATCACACTTAATTTTTAAATATGTTCAGATTATTTGTTGCGTTTGGATTGACAAACAAACAACTTTTTTGGCTTTTCTGCAACTGAATTAAAGTATCTAACTTTAAATTTATAAGCAAATTTAGTTGCGGAAAAGCCAAAAAAAAGTTTTGTTTGTCAATTATATTTATATTCTTGCACAAAAACTGAAATCGACCTAAGCAGTAGTTTTGCCAGGATAATTTTTGAAATATTTTATTATGCCGATATTTTGATTCACCATCTTGAATTCATGCTAAAATTTTACCAATTTATTCGTACATAAAATTTGATTTTTGTGCAAAACTTCAGGTAAGTTGGATAAGTAATTTTTAAGTAATAATTTTTTTAACAATTCACTAGGCCGCCATTTTGTTTCGCCACCTAGAATTGGTACTAAAATTTTTCCGTTTCATTCCTACGAAATACTTGATTTTTGCGCAAACTTCCAGGTAAATTGCATAATTAGTTGGTTTAGCAACAATTTCCCTAAGGGCTCATTTTTAACCGTTTAACAATGTATTAAATTTTAGTTTTTGAAATGTCTGTTGTTTCATTACAAAATTAAAATCAAATATACCTGGGTTTAAAAAAAAACATGCGCTAACGTTTAAAGGAGATTCTTTTAAGAAAATAAAACGAAGATCTCATATTAAAATAGGTCAGCAGATGTTTAAAATTTAAAAACAAATATGACGTTATTCAGTTATACGAAAACAACAAGAGCTATTTGATTAAGATTTTGAGCAACCTCATAGGTATCTAAGGGCTATATTTTTAAAGTATTAAGCAGCTTTTACTTTAATCACGGGTAACCATCCTTGATTTTCTAAAAAAAAGTAATACTTCTATTATTTTTTAGAAAACTACTGGCTTTATCGTTTAGGGCAAGTAAAATGTCTCTTAGTATTTTATGAGCGATAAGTCGTTTTCTGTGGTGGAAGATAGATCAAACTACAAGAGTTCTAACGAAACTACACCACAACTTGTTACGTTCTGGACGCGCGTTTCTCTAACCAAGTTATCATCATCAGCAGATGATATAAACTAAAGTTACTTATCCTAACCGAGGCTATTTATAGGTACATGTGGTCACACTTGGTTGCACCCAACTGCACCGTTGTCAAGTAGACAATAGAGGAGACTATAGGGAATACGCACTTTGTCTTTATTTAGTGCCTTCTTCCCACATTTAACTATTTCTATACTCTCAAATGCGTCCAATAATCTACTATTAGATACATTTTTAATCAACTTAAGATGATTTATTCCTATTTGGTGATTGTTTTCCAAAGCATGTTGGGCAACGCTTGACTTTTTTGTTTTCCGTATCTTAAATGTGCCATGTGTCCTTTAAAACGAATGTTTATAGAGCGTTTAGTTTGCCCAACATATGTTAGATCGCAGTCATTACAGCTAATTTCATAGATGCCACTCCTCTCCTTCAAGTCGACTTTGTCTTTAGAGTTTGCAAGAAGATTTTTCAAACTGTTCTCCGTTTTGTAGGCTACTCTAAAACCTACGTTTTTAAATACTTTTTCTAGACCTCACGTATATCTGAGATTATATGGGATTACTATGAACTTATTGGGAGCCTCAGGTGCTTGAAGAGTAGTGGCATTTTCTAACATTTTCTTATGCTTATGTCTATTTACTAATTTATGTACAAAATTATCATTATATCCATTACTTTTAGCTATATTTTTAATTCGATTCATTTCATTGTTAAAACGTTTTTTACTTAATGAAAAATTAACAAACCTGTGAGTTAAGAAATTAAATGCTGCCATTTTGTGTTGACGGTAATGAAATGAGTCAGATGTTATATACCTATCAGTATTAGTAGTAAACTTTCTATAAATTTCAAATTCTAACTTATCGTTATTTCTAATACCTAATTTGTCGAGAAAAGATAATTGCCCATTGTTCTCCTTTTCATACGTAAAATTATTGGGAGGATATTTATTATTTAATGTTTCTAAGGAAGTGTCCAAATTTTCTGTTTTAGTATCAAAAATAGCAAATATATCGTCTACGTATCTATACTACACCCTTGAGAAATACTTCAGTTATTTTTTGAATTGGGTTTCTAATCTACCCATAAACAAATTTGCAAGGAATGGAGATAAACAATTGCCTATCGCAGTTCCCTCAAGATGATGATAATATTTATTGTTGAACTGAAAAAAATTTTGATTCATACATAATTTTGTGAGAAGCAAATATTCATCAATAATTTCTTTCTTGATAGAAAGATAAGTAGGTGATAAGTATATAACATCTGACTCATTTCATTACCGTCTACACAAAATGGCAGCATTTCATTTCTTAACTCACAGCTTAGTCAATTTTCCATTAAGTAAAGAACGTTCTAACAATGAAACGAATCGGATTAAAAATATAGCTAAAAGTAATAGATATAATTTTGTACATAAATTAGTAAATAGACATAAGCATAAGAAAATGTTAAAACATGCCACTACTCTTCAAGCACCTGAGGCTCCTAATAAGTTCATAGTAATTCCATATGATCCCAGATATACGAGAGGTCTAGAAAAAGTATTTAAAAATGTAGGTTTTAGAGTAGCCTTCAAAACGGAGAACAGTTTGAAAAATCTCCTTGGAAACCCTAAAGACAAAGTCGACTTAAAGGAGAGGAGTGGTATCTATGAAATTAGCTGTAACAACTGCGATCTAAAATATGTTGGGCAAACTAAACGCTCCATAAACATTTGTTTTAAAGAACGCATGGTACATTTAAGATACGGAAGAACAGAAAAGTCAAGCGTTGCCCAGCATGCTTTGGAAAGCAATCACCAAATAGGAATAACTAATCTTAAGTTAATTAAAAATGTATCTAATAATAGATTATTGGATGCATTTGAGAGTATAGAAATAGTTAAATGTGGTAAGAAAGCACTAAATAAAGACAGAAGGTCTATTCCCTATAGCCCCGTCTATTGTCTACTTGAAAACGGTGTAGTCGAGTGCAAGTTAGGATAAGTTACTTTAGTTTATATCATCTGGTGATGATGCTGACTTGGTTAGCGAAACGCGCGTCCAGAACGTAACAAGTTGTAGTGTAGTGTGGTTAGAATTCTTTTATTTTGATATACAGGATGATAAATTTTAAAAAAATAATTTTTTTCTAAAATTTAACAATCTGTATCATTGAAAATAGGGCTAGAGCGCACAAATATTTACTAAAACTTTTTTCTTGAATGATCCAAGTAATCACTTTTGTAGAGTTTTGAGCAATTCTAACTCCAACTAAAACTGGACGAAAGGTGCCACAGGCGAAGGTCAAAATAGAATTTTTTTCCCGAAAATTACTAAGCATAGAATACAAAGAGGCATTTTTTGTGTATTTTTACTTCGCCTAAACGATAAAGATAGTAGTTTTTTTTTAAATTAGTGGCATACTATTTTTTTATTAAGAAAGTCAGGGATCGTTATCCACACCTGTGACCATGATTAAAGTTAAAACTGCTGAATATTGAAAAAATAGGGACTTTAAATTCCTATGAGGTTGTAATAATTCTTAATCAAATAACTCTTACTATTTCAGAATTATAATCATAATGTTTGTTTTGTGTTGCCGTGTATACACACATGTTATCGTGCTCTCAGTTCTTCTGTTATTTTAGTGGTTAAAAATTGCTCTTTTTTTTCATTTTTTTTTCTAAGACTAAATATTAAATGTCATATAGTGACCTATTAAAAATTTGAGTTCATAAGTATTACTAAAAGGGTCAAAAAGCATTTAATGTAATGCCTGCAAAATATATATTCCAATTTGTGCAGTGATAAATACAATTTTTTGCGGGTTTTTTTATCGCTGCTATGTCAGGCAATTGTGGGATTTGTCGAGCTCGTATTGTTGGCCGGTCGTCGCTGGAGTGCCTCTTTTGCAAGAGTCTATTCCATGTGACGTGTCCTAATCCACCGATATCGCAAGATGTCTTGAAAACCCCAAGCTTTGTCTATCGATGTGCGGAGTGCATCAGTAAGCCAAAGCCGTCAGTCGAGTTGAGTAATAATGATGTAACGAAACTACTTGCAGTCCTTGACAATAAAATAGATTCTCTTCAAAAAGACGTCGGTGTTATAAAAAATGGACAAGATTCTTTGAAAACATCTGTGGAGTTCTACGGGGCTAAAATTGATGATTTTGCTAAAAAAATTGAAGAGATGGAGAAAAAAGTGAAAAATATTCCCAAGCTGGAAAACACTGTATCCACGCTATCCGATAATATAATCGCTATGCAATCCGATATTGATAGTTTCCAACAAAATGCAAGAATTAATAATATTGAAATAAACGGTATTCCCGAAAAATTTGGAGATAACCTACGCATGGTTGTCAATCGTATTTTTCAATCCCTTAACCAACCACTGGATACATTTGAATCGTGCCATCGGGTAGCTCATATCATTTCTGAAAATAAGCATCCAAGATCCGTAATAGTAGCCATGAAGAATAGGACTTCAAAGGACAACATAATTGGCGCAATTCGAAAGAAAAAAGGTTTAAAATTAAAAGATACTGGATTGTCCGATTCCAATGACTCATTGTATATCAATGACCATCTGACTCCTCGGAACAAACTCTTATTTAAACAAGTTAGAGACTTCGTAAAATCCAAAACAAATGCTACCTGTTGGACCCACAACTGTAAAATATATTTGAAGGTCGGCGAAACTACTCGTCACATTTTTAATGAAGAGGAGATGAAAAGGTTTAGCAGGGAATAAACTCTACCTCTGTCAGGAAGATATATGAATTTATTTTTAGTTTATTGTTCATGGACTTTTTTATAAAGTATCAAAATACGCGGGGATTAAGATCTAAAACACATGATTTTTTTGTCAGCACTAGTAGCTCTTATGCTGACGTAATATGTATATCTGAAACCTGGCTTAATGATAGCGTAAGAAATGGTGAACTTTTTAATACTGATGTCTTTGATGTATATCGTCGCGATCGTAACCGAAATTTTAGCAATAAAATGGACGGAGGAGGTGTTCTGATTGCCGTTAATAAAAAATATAATTCACACGTTAACGATGCATGGTCATGTGAGGGCATTTGTGAAGATTTGTGGGTTACTGTGAGGTTATCGGGATCAAGAAAAGTGCATATATGCTGTGTTTACATACCACCTAACGCGAGTGTCCAGAATGTAAGCGCACATCTAATCAAAGTTAACAATGTAGTACTATCTTTGGCGGCATGTAATGATGATTTTATTGTTCTTGGTGATTATAATGCTCCTGGTCTAAAATGGTATTGGGATCCGGTTGATAAATACTATGTTGCGGGAGAGGTTACTGGCTCCAATGGTGAGTGCATTGTAGATAATTTTCATCTCTTGGGTTTTAAGCAATATTGTGGAATATTAAACGCCAACAATAAAATATTAGATTTAGTTTTTAGTAGTATAAAAAACGTGTTAGTTACGCGTGACGAATTGCCATTAGTTGCTGAGGATTTGCACCACAAAACTTTGAACATATCTCTTAATCTAAATAATGATATGAATTTAAAATCTAAAACAGGATATTCTACGCTTAAATTTCGAAACGCGGATTACAGTGTCATAAATAATAAGATTCTCGATATTAACTGGGAGACCATATTTAGTCAACGTTCAACTGATGACTGTGTTCAGGCATTTTATTTAAACGTTAATAACATTATTCAGAAATTTGTTCCAAAAAAGCGAATCAACAACCACTATCCCACTTGGTATTCAAGAGCAACAGTAAATTTAATTAAAAAAAAGTACAAAGCCCATAAAACTTGGAAAATATTTAACAATCAATCTAATTATCTTGTTTTTTTTTCTAATCTGCGAAAAACGGTAAGGATAGCAATCAAATCTGATTACAATAAATATGTCGAAAATACCGAGTCTAACATAAAAGATAACATAAAACAATTTTGGTCATTTACAGCTAATAAAAAAAAAACTAAGTCTATTCCAACCTTTGTTACCCACAACGGTAATACATATAGCAACAATGAAGATATCTGCAGTGCATTCAATGATTTTTTCGCTAGTGTCTTTGTGTCTTCCGCCTCGCCTTCGTTGGTTCATGCAGGTAGATTGAACTGCAATATTGTTGATATTAGGAATGTTACCATAGAGTAAGTTGAAAATGAACTAAAGAACTTAAACATTAACAAGGGTGCCGGCCCTGACGGCATACCACCCTATTTTTTTAGATCGTGCAGTGTCTCAATGTCGCTACCTCTTTTCATTATATACAACAAAGCTCTAAGCGAGGGAACATTTCCTTCTTTATGGAAAACTGCACAGATCACACCTGTTTATAAAAGTGGTGACAGAACTGACGTATGCAATTATCGTCCAATCTCTATTTTATCAGTACCAGGAAAAATGTTTGAATCTATTATTACAAAAGAATTATTTTTTAAAGTTAAACAAAGCATTGGTGATGACCAGCATGGTTTCTATCATGGGCGATCTGTAGTGACTAACCTGGTGCCTTTTGTGCAGTATATAGCCGAGTGCATGGATGATAGAAGGCAGGTGGATGCCGTGTACACCGACTTTTCAAAAGCATTTGATAGGGTTCATCATCCAACTTTATTAGTAAAATTGCAGAATGTCGGTTTGCATGGTAGACTTCTTAATTTATTGTGCTCATAC
Source organism: Kuschelorhynchus macadamiae (assembly GCA_030620095.1). Taxonomy (NCBI): domain Eukaryota; kingdom Metazoa; phylum Arthropoda; class Insecta; order Coleoptera; family Curculionidae; genus Kuschelorhynchus; species Kuschelorhynchus macadamiae. The sequence continues at coordinate 455,898 of JAUTXW010005193.1, read as the reverse complement.
TTATCTGATAGAAGCCAATGTGTTAAGTTGAACAGTGTTTCATCGGACTGCGTTACGGTAACATCGGGCATTCCGCAAGGATCTCATTTAGGCCCACTTTTATTTTCTTTATTTATATCGGATATTCATACCTGTTTTAGCTTTGTTAATCATTCACTATATGCGGATGACTTAAAACTTTATAAAACGGTTAGTTCGATGGAAGACTGTGTAAAATTTCAATCTGATATTGACAACCTCTTTAAATATTGTGAACGCAATAGACTTGTCCTAAATACAAGTAAATGTTTTTTTATTAGGTTTTCTAGGCTAAAGAATAATATTTTGTATAGATATTGCATAGATGGTGTTTCAGTTCAGCAGGTGAATTTTATTAAGGATCTTGGTGTAATAATGGACTCTAAACTATTATTTGATATACATATAGAAAAGACAGTTGGAAAAGCCTATAAGAACTTGGGTTTTATTCTAAGAATAACATAACCCTTTAAAAATCCTTCTTCGCTATTGTTACTCTATAATGCGTTTGTGAGACCTCATCTAGAGTTTGCAAATATTGTATGGAATCCCCAATATCATAAATACATTGAAAGGATTCAAAAAATTCAAAAAAAGTTTATATTTCATATGAACTATAGATTTAATGCGGAAATGCTAAACAGTGGTTATGAACAAAGTTTAAAAAAATATAAATTGTTAAAGTTAAGTTCGAGAAGGTTGGTTAGTGGAGCGGTCTTCTTGTTTAAAATGGTTAATAATTTGGTAGATTGTACTCATATTACAAGTGCTCTTTGTTTGAACTGTCATAACGCTAACACCCGATCATTGGCTCTCTTTTATTATCCTACCTATCACACAAATTCGGCCAGTAACTCTCCTATAAATTTATTGCAAAAAAATTATAATTGTTATTTCTCTCACATAGATTTATATCAGTCCTCATTGGCGCAAGTAAAGCGTCTTGCCTCAAGCATTTTTCTTATTGTATAGAAACCAGCACTAATTTTTATTTTTATAATTTTTTTTTTTGTTTGTATAAATTTTTTTTTTCGTCGTACACTTAATCATAGTATTAGAATAAGTTTTTCATTATTTCCTTTTTTTTTTGTATATACTTACGGCATTATAACTGTTAAATTTTTGGTGCACCTTTGTAAATTGTAATGTCAATCATTATGTTAAGGTGCCTAATAAATAAATAAAAAAAAAATAAAAAAAAAATTACTTTTGTAAAACTCTAACACCCTGTATCTCGAATAACAAATCTTCTTTGCCTTATCTATATGAACTTTGCGTCTTATTTTCTTACAAAGAATTTCGCTTTAAACAATGGCGGATGTTTTTTTAAACACTCCGTGTATTACATTAAGAGTTTTAAACTGTAAAAAAAATAAAGCGGACAATGAAATTTAAAAAAATTATATAAACTAAGTTCTTATTCTTAATTAATTCAAAAATACATTATATGTGAATGAGTGAAAAAAATATTTTGAATTTGGATATCCATTATTCGGATATCTGCGTTTGATTTTCGACCAAAAGGGTTCACTCCAAGTTAATTGGATTTAATAATCAATAGCCCACACTGTGATCGACGCATATCAATTATCTTTAAAAGTAGCGAACAATTAGTCCTCCAAATAGCAAATTATGTGAATATACTGGCGGCGTGTTGCATGCGTTACACAATACAACACGACCGGCTGAATAGGATTACTCACAGTTTACGCTTGGCGCTTACGCGAATACGTTGGGAAGGACATGGAAAACCAAAATAAACCGAGTCTCACAGTGTAAAAAGTTTTCGGCTCTGTTTTTTATCGTTTAAATATCGCGCAGAACTTTTTTTTTCTTTTTACATTTAAACATGTCGGATACTTTAGTGGAAATACAGCAAGGTAAATTGAAGGGAACGACTGGTGAGGATTACCATGGAGGAAAATTTTTTAAGTTTTTGGGTATTCCTTATGCCAAAGCGCCAATAGGAGATTTAAGATTTAAGGTAAGGAATAAAATTTCTTTTATTTTAAATTATATATTTATATTTTTAGAAATTTTAGCTACCCCTGTTTCAAATAGTAATGTACTCGGTATCAAAAAACAAAGTTGAAAATCATCAAATATTATTTACCAGGAACTTCCCTCGTTACGATTTTTCAAATTAATCTAACAAGTAGTTTTTCAGTTTTTAAACATTTTTATTCGGCCGCTATTTTCTTTTGCTATCTTGGATTCGTATCAAAATGTTACCAGTTCAGTCTTGGTAACACTGGATTGTTATATAAAGTTCAAATAAACCAACTTCTTATTTAATTGACATCAAATCTTGCAAGAAAATTAAATGTGATTTAGGGATAAATGTACGAATTTAAGATAGCGGAACAAAATGGAGGCCAAATAAAATTTTTGTATTATGAAAAAATCACCCTCCCAGGCTTAATTTACATCCTTTTAACGTCCTTAGATGCCAAAAATATGTTTTCTCGATTCCATATCGATCTATTTGTCTGGCAATTCGCGACGTAGCTAAAAAACTACTACCGATTGACTTCAAATTTAAGGTTCCTAAAAGGATGACTTGGTAATAATTTCATAAAAATCTAATATGGTGTAGCAAAATGGAGGCCTAATGAAATTAAAAAAAAATTACTAAAAAACTAAATATCCAATTTACCTCAAATTTTGCTCAAAAATCAAATGTTACATTGGAATGACCTGGTCACATTTTGGTACGAAAAACTACTCACTAGATTAATTTCAAATATTAAGCAAATAGTTAGTGTGACATAGTGTACGAATTCAAGATGGAGAAACAAAATGGCAAATAAATAAAATCTTTAAAAGTATATTGGAAATCTATTGTTATAACAAGAATATAAAATAACATTTTCTTAAAATATTTAGTTCTATATTATACAAAATCAAAAATGTAACTTAACGTAACTGTAAGCCTTCTTAGAATAAATGGCTAGCTCTGTCAGTAATTAAAAATATTCCTAATCAAAAACACTGCATCGCCTAAAGTACAAAATATGATCGACAAATCGTGTATAATATGAAAAAATAAAAACACAAATTGCAAAAGCACAAACTGCATAGGTCATCATTTTATAAACTCTGTAGTATATGTATACCTACCTACTATTTACACAGCTTGAAAAACAATTTTTAAAGGGCATTGGCTACCTGACCCCTGTCTCTCGGCTAATATTTCTATAAGAATTGGGCCTAGAACTCCCTTTGACCTGAAATGGTTTTTTCAGTAAATTTTTCAATATTATAGTTAGTGCCAACTGGAAGGAGAAAGCGCTTTAATTTAAATACAGAGTGTTTAAAATAAGACGCCCTATTCTTTTGTCAAGGAGTTATAAACATACTAATAATTCACAAATCGGTATAATAAAAGATGTAAAATACAACATTTTTGTGTTACAAGTTAATTTATTTTTCAGATATATTATCAGTAAAAATTATTTTTAACTAAGTAAATGAAGACACTTGTTTAAAATTTCCATTTAATTCATTTTAGAAAATTCGCATTAGTTTGCAATTGTTTCGACAAAACTGTTGCTTATTCCATATTTTTTATTAAACCGTTTATGTTATCACCATTTTAAAAACAAATACTATAATATGGCCTGCTATGACCTATAAACTATACAGATTGTTATAGAGAAATTTAAGAAATATTAGCATTTCCGGTTAAATTAAAAGTGCCGAGAACCTGATTTTTATGTCAAAAAGGATAATACAATAACCCAGAACAGTATTTTCGTAAAAAATAAAAAACCTTCTGTATATATATATATATATATATATATATACGTATAAGATTTAAACAAAAAAAAAGTATTGTTGGAGGCTGCGAACAAGAGGTGAAGACAATATTACCTTTTTTATTTTGTTATTGTTCTGCTTTCTCATCAGTTATAATCAAAATCAACTTTGTATAGATATCTCAATATTGTTTCATTGTAAACACATAATAAGTAAGCGGGTAAACGAAATGGATTAAAATTAAAAATTAAAAAAAAAGTAAAGGTTGCCGTCTTTTATCACTTAAATATCGTGATTCTTTGCTCAACTATATAAACCGTTTTTTCGTTAATGCAGTAGAATCTGCTCCTAGGCCTATCAGTATTCTGCCCACATATCAAAGGTCTTGAAAAGGATTATGATTGTGATGTCCAGTGTGATTTTCAGTTAGAATTTCCCTTGAGCTTGAATTGTCTCAACATCTCCTACAAGGCCAGGGCGCTGAGATGAAATTTTCTAGTGACGTCACGTTCCGTAGTCATACGTCCATTCTTTGCCGTTCATCTGACATCGGTAGTTGTCGGTTCACATTCGTCTTCAGCCATTTTTAGCTTATTAGGTTAAAACGACGTTGTGAAACTAGGCCAAAACTCTGATTTTAAGAAACTTGAGAAAACATACATGGCTAAAATATTTTTACATCAGTATTCCATTGGGGCTATTGCTTCATGCTAATTTTTCTTATGAATGGCCACAGACTTATGAACGTTAAACGGGCGTAAGGCTCGAGGTCCTTTGCAGGTGCTATATCGCTTCTCGCCAATGTATTCAACGAAGGTATAGTTCTCGCCAATTCATATACTTTATATTTTTATTTTGGGGTCCAAATTACCAGTAAGAATAATAATTATTCTGAATCGCCCATGAAATAAAGTAAAACAATAAACTCGATCTGGCATCGTTACTTCGTGCCGTATCCCCCCGTGACGTCGGACCATACATCTGAATGTCGGGGTTGCCGTTTTTTTACAATTGTAATGGATCCATTTATTACTATTGTGAAGGATCTATTACTCTATTACCTAATAAACCAGATCTATTAATATAAAAGCCAAAATGCTACATATATTTTAGAGATGTATTTATTATACGTAGCCACAAATATTTGTTTGATCCTACAATATAGTTAGTTTTTGCGCCGTCTCGATTGCCTCGTTTAATTTTATGGTTTTGGCCGATCTCTGTTTTACACTACTGTTTTTAAATTTTGGATGTATTATATACCATATAACTTGCAACTAGGAGCCAAGTTAAGCCAGGTAAGTTTTGTCGGCTCTGCCTGTTCCCACTTCTAGCGTAAGTAAAGATAAGCACAACACTAAAAAATTAGATTTTAGCGGAAATAAATTTTAAGCAAACTATAATCTGTCATTATTTTTGAAAATCTATTACCATTTTACTAACCAATCTATTACTTTAAATCAAATCGCTGTGGCTGTGGAAAGACTATTGTTTTGTTTGTTTCGCGTTCGTGTCGATAAACTCGATATTATTGATTTTGTTATATTTAGGGAAAAGAATCGGTTTTTGATACGGTTTTAAGTGTTCTATATCCTTTCAAAATGCCTTACAGATGTTGTGTATTCGGTTGTAAAGGTAATTACCCGAACGGTCCAACAATGCGAGTGTTTTGTTTTACCAAAAAATGAAGAACGCCGATTAAATTGGCAAAGTGCCATTAATCGCGAGGGATTTGCTCCTAGTGATAGCAGCCGAGTGGGTGAGTGTCATTTTGAAAAAGAAGTTTTTATGTGGCAGATATCCCAGCAGGACTCCAAAACCGGTGAGATCGTTTCTGTAAACTTAAATATCATCATCATTATCAACAGCCTTTTCATCCACTGCTGGATATCGGCCTACCTCTCGCATATACCTATGCTGTGTGTCTTAGCTGTAATTTACACAGATATACGTGACCTACAGTTTATCGTCGAATCCGAATGACGCTAGTTGAGAGGTGATTTTAGCGTATTACTGATGGAGCGCGCAATCACCAACCCATCAGAAGGCGAGCGCATTATGTATTCTTAACAAAGTCTGCCTCAGCTCGGAATCGAGCCAGTGACCTTGGGCGCCGAACCGCAAACACACAGCCATCGGCGCCACGCTTAACTTAAATATACCAAGATTGAACAGAAGTACCAATTAAATTTCCTAATTGTCCAATCGTTGTCCAATTGTATCGTAAACTATAACGCATCGAAAAAGCAGGGAAGAAAAGCTTAGGGAATTAGACGAAATTTGATTTCAGGAGGGTATTGACGAAAGCAAGTGCGAAATGATTCTTTTCTGTAATTTGTTTAAGACATTTAATTTAAGGAATTTAAGGGAAGGGTGGTTTATGATTGACGAAAAAATTTCTAAGACTCTCTTCAGAGAGAGATTTAGAAATAAGTACATATTTATATAAACAACCAGTAAGTGTACAAATTGATAAACAGAAAATGCCCTTTTTCTCAAGTAGTTTGGACGAATTACGAAATTTAATTTATAGCATTGTTTTTCTATTTTATCAAAACGATTAATTACTGGTTTAGAGACTGCAGCATATATAGTCTTTTGAATACTCAGTGACAACAATTCAATTAATCTAAAAGCAATGTCTAATTTTTCTCCAAAAAAAGAACTTAATATAGTGTATCCACATCCTGTCGATCCAAAAAGGCCGTTATTATATATGTTTGATTTGTTGTTTGTTGGCTAACCTCAAAACCTGATCAGACACTTATATGCTTGTTTTTCAGCTCTCAAAAAAATGCATGAACAAAACATGTTACTAAAATTTGGCTATTCTTTGAATTTAAAAGCTTAATATCCATCTAACTTGGAAAGACAAGATGTAAAACTTGCATTGAACATTTTTAATTCTTTTGTATTTGAAGGCCTACAAATTTTTGAAAAAGATATTCCTAATGCGCTAAAAAAATTAACACGTCAAACTCAAAAAACTCCATACTATTTCTGGTATGCTAAAAATAGTTAAATATTGTTTTGATAAATTAAACTTAAATTATATTTTATTAGGAAAATTGCAAACTGATCCCTTAGAAAATCGCTTTGGAAACTACAGACAGTTGCGGGGGGACATTACCATATCCCAAATTAGACAACTTTACGAGTCTGAAAAAAGACTTCGGATTCAATCAATACTGACACTAAAATCTCGTAAATTTAGGGACTTTAGAGAAATTCTATGAAATTGACGAGATATTAAAAAATACCTTTATTAAAAAATCTGATATCGACAACTTAAAACTCGAAATGCCCGTGATTACTTATCTAGGAGGCTATTGTAGCCACATTGCTTTAATCTCATAACTTTTACTCAAAAATCATTCCTGACTAAACTCATATTTACTTATATCCTTAAAGAAGAATTTTTAGTTTATTTCGAAGGCTGCAATACGCACTCAGCAAAAACAATTATTGAAATTGTACTTAGCAGTATTACCAATAGGTACTTTGATTAAAAATTACTGTAGCAAAAAAATAATCGATTAGGTAAAGGTCATAAAAGGAAATTAAATACATATTAAAAATAAATGGCCTTAATATATCAACTTCAACTAAATAGTGGCTAGGTAATCCAATGATGAAATGCAGAGTCATTCTGCTATCTGAGGATGAACATTATCAAGACTCGTATTTAGGATGTTGGCATTATTATGAGCTTATTATTCTGCTTGCTTTTTCACTGGGTCAAAACGACCTTAAGTAGGTACATATTTATTTCGAAAAACTACAAAAGAAAATCTGCATCTGACTACATAAAAATAATTGTAACAATTATTAAAATATTAACAAATCCAGAAAAAAAAGCGCATACTATTGCAATAATCAACAATACTTGTTTTCATATGACCACGGGCGGTGACGTCACAAATCAGCGCCTTGGCATGTGTCTTGTAGGAGGTGTTGATTGTCTTCGAAAATTTCTGGAAGACCGATTTTTTTTAAATTTTCTTATAAAATTCGTGAGCAAGAAAAATTTTGATATTATTAACTCAAGCGGTAGGAAAATTTTATATCGAATTTATCTGATTCTGATTACAAACTATTTTTTTATTTCCCCCTGTGACCTAATAAAATGAAATATTTCGTACTAGATAATATACTAATTGATTATTTACGTTTTTCATACTAGGTCTCAGGAGTAGTACTGCAAAGTAATAACAAGTATACTTTTTTTTAATTTCCCTAAGCTGTAGTCGTATACAAATAATATAAAGACTTAATATTAGTTGTAGTAATTTAGTTTGTAAACAATCTTGTTACTACAGTTATGGGAAGTCGGGAAATTATATAGAAAACTCTTCATACAGCGGACACAGTTTTCAGAAATAAATCAAAGTAGGCGCGTGTCTACCAAAACTCGATTATTAATTACCATTTTCAGTATCCTTGACGTGTTTTGCTAGTGCAAGTAGAATTTTAAATTGTTGTTTGTTTAAAATTATGAATAATAAAAGAAAGGAAAAAGGCGTTGAAATACTTTAATTGTAAAAGTTCGGGAAGATGGAAAGTTTGATAGTGAAATCACCAAAATAGTAAGAAAAAGTAGAGCCACAGTACAGTCGATTCTCAAAAACTATAATGAGACCGACAATATCAGTAATTAACCCAGGTGTGGACGACCAACAATATTAAGTGACTGTAATACCCATTTCTTAATAAAAATGGAAAAAAGATACCAGAAAAAGCGCTACGACTTTAGCGTCCCAAATTGCAACAGCAACAGCTACTAATAAAATAGTCCATGCTGAAAAAGTGCGCAGAGTATTAAGAAGTAATGGTTATAATAGAAGGATGACACAAGAAAACTGATAATTTCAAAAGCAAATCAAGAAAAACGTGTATCATATGCTTTGAAGTATCAAAAGGAAACCGCTGATTTCTAGAAAAAGGTGTTGTTTACTGATGAAAATGATAGACGGGGCAAAGTTTGGAAGAAGGTTAATCAGGGGTTAAAACTGGAAAGTATGGTACCGACAGTGAAGCATGGAGGTGGTAGTGTCATGGTTTGGGGTTCGATCGCGGCGGCTGGAGTAGGAAATTTACATTTTGTTGAGGGTATTATGGATAATATGAAATATATTAATATATTGCGTGCTAATTTGTTACCCAATGTTGATCGTTTAGGTCTTGGTAGGCATTGAATACTACTACAAGACAATGCTCCTAAGAAAACTGCCCAAAAGGTGAAGCAGTGGCTACTTTGTAATGCCCCGAAAACCCTTGATCATCCTCCCCAGTCACCAGATTTGAACCAATTTGAACATATCTGGAAATAATTGGATTGGCGTATACGAGTTCCGGAAGTACAGTCAACAATAACAGACAAACGCAGCCTTAAAATAGCTTTGGAGAGAGTGTGGTCCAGGATTCCAACAACAGTTACTGAAAACTTAATTTTGAGAATGCCCAGTTACAGGCCGTTATAAAAGCTCATAGAGGTCCTACAAAGTATTAAATATTTTAGAGTTAATTTTTACATTGATTTTTTTTATATTTTAATTAATTAATATATGAAGACATTTGTGAGGTGTCAAATTAATATTTAATTTGTTCCTGTTGTTTATTGTAATGCACTAATTAAACTTCGTTGATAAAACTTTAAATTAATCCCTATGATCCAAATACTAGAGTTCTAACCACACTACACCACAACTTCCTACGTTCTGGACGCGCGTTTCGCAAACCAAGTTAGCATCATCAGCAGATGATATAAACTATAAAACAGTTTGACGTTCATAACGTAACTAATAAGACATGTGGACGTTATTCAATAAAAAACTGATAGTAAAATGAACCGGAAGTCGTATAATATCTTTTTCTTTTGCAAAGAATATCAGCACATTAAATGTAAAGTATTTAACACATCTAGTGGAAGAATCTTGATTGAATCCTGAGTAAGAACATGTTTTTAAAGATATTAACAACATTATGCCTTATTTTTACCACATATCTGGCATCTAAAAAAATAAACAACTCTGTGCTTTATTCGAAAAAAGATGTACAAGTGGAATTTTCAAAACATTTGGAGTTAATTAACCAAATTTTAAAATACTAATCCCAAATTATACAAGATTCTTTTGCATTACTTAAAAGCCTTTGAAAAGCTAGATTATCAACTGCTTTTGGCAAAGTTGGGTTATCGTAGCTTTAAGGATTAAGCAGTGGAACACAATTTGTTCAAGTTCATGAGAATTAATCCGAGTCTTTTGAAGCCACATGTGGCATGCCTCAAAGATCAATCCTTGGTCCGTTGCTTTTTTACTCTACATACATTCACGATAACCTTTCACCTCCTAAGACACGCTTCGGTGCACCTATATATATATATATATATATATATATATATATATATATATATATATATATATATATATATATATATATATATATATATATATATGTCATTTCGTCTAGAAAATATACCAGAGGCTAATAAAAGATTGACTGGTAACGCTTCTTGTCAAGGCATCTACGACCATTGCAAGCTGAATCCAGGTATTTTTATATCTGCAGAGTGATTTATTTTTCGGAGCCGGACACCAACTTTCTTAGTTTAAATGAAACATCATGTGTACAGTTTTATTTTTAAAATATACCCACAATATCAAATGTGTTCTTATTTATAATTTATTAAATATCAAAAAGCATTTTTTTGAGATATTGACAGTTAAAAAGTGCCACTTTTGTTGCGATGGAACCATGTACAAACTAAACCGTTTCACTTAGAGCAGAATAGTTTTGCACTATCCTATCGTAGTCATGAAAGATCTATCACTTGATATCAATTTACGGTTTAACCTGAAGGTCCGATTTTGACATTTCTGGCTAGTTAAACCAAAAGTTGATGCCTTTTGAGGTACGCTAAAAATGGATATACTGGGTGGTGCAACCAAGATGGGGTGGACGATTGTGGGCAAACGGAGAGGAATTTGAAAAAAAAAATTGGGATATGATTGATAGTCAAGAACGCTGTGTTTTAAAATTATACCCATTATACAGCGTGGTCTGAAAAGTTCGTGGTGAACCAAACTTGTGTTTTTTTAAATGGGATACCCGGTATATTATTATTTTAGTTGATTCTCCTATTCGTTGCGATCATTTTGATATAAGGTTAGTTGGGTCTAAAATTTATACCAAGGGAATGGGACGAGGTTAAAGTGGAAAAAAGGGTTATACTCCGGCCATTTTTTGAAAACAATTGAAGCAGGTATGGAAAAACCAAATATTCTATAAAATGTATTGTATCTAGGACTACAATAATCGCTTGTAAGTCGTTCAAAATTATTCACTGTTATACAGGGTGGTCAAGTTTTGCAAATTTACCTTGGATTGAATTTTTTTAAATGGAACACCCTGTATATTTTACTTTCATGTTAAAGATAACATTACTAGCTTTCAGAAAATACCATATTTGATACCATTCTGATCAACAGTTTTTCAGTAAATTAGCTGTGAAATCAAAATTTCTTCACTTTAACACGAATTACTCTGAATTCACGTTGTTAAAATTGACAATTTAATATTAGGAGGCCATGATATCATCATAAATTGAACAAAAGATTGACAGTCCTGTCGAAACAGCAAAGTGTCAGAATATTGTCATCAGTAAATAAATAAATATTGTTCTTTGATGATGCGATGCCGAAATAAAAACAAGATAGAAGCTTTTGCAAGTTCATCAAAGAGATTTCAACAAACTGGAAATGTTGCTTTCAAAAAAACGTAAAGTAATTAATAAACCAGTTACCAATGAAGATAATGCTTTGACAGTATTAATAACAGATCTTTTTTTACAAAAAAAATAAATTTAGTATAAATCAACAAAAACAATGTAATTAAAACTTATAAAAGATGTTCAACTAAACCACCGTTTTGCTGAAGGCACATTTCGAGTCTATCCATAAATGAAAGTTTCACTTTTCTCAAAGTCAGGTCTGAAATGTTGCGAAAACTGCTTATTATTCTCAACTTCATATCTTCCACTGTGGTTGGAACCTCTTTATAAACTTCTTCTTTAACATGTCCCCTAAAAAGAAATCTAGTGGCGTTAAATCGGGTGACCTCGCAGGCCACTTAACTGGTCCACCTCGCCCAATCCAATGCTCTCCTTTCCAATTATTGAGAAAATGTCTTACATGCCTATGGTAATGCGGGGGTGCTCCATCATGTTGGAACCATAAGGAATTTCTTAACATTAAAGGTAAGTAAGCAATACGGGCAACTCATTTCTCAAAAAATTTAAATAGAGTTCTCCCGTTAAATGCTCTTCAAAGGTCCTATAACATGAGAGCCAATTATACCTCCCCAAACATTAATTGACCATTTATTTTGATGGTCCACCTGACGAATCCAATATGGATTTTCGGTTGAATAATAGTGCATATTATGTTTGTTAACCAAGCCGTTGCTTTTAAAAGTTGCTTCATCTGAAAACAGCACCCTATCTACAAAACCTGGATTATCCCAAATTGTATTTAAAAACCAAATTGAAAACTCTTGTCGTTGGACGTAATCACGATCATACAGTTCTTGGTGTAATTGAATGTGGTAGACATGATATTTATGTTGTTTCAGAATCCGTTTAATACTAGTGCGTTCAATATCAGTAGCTCTCTCAATTTCCCTGGTACTTGTGTGTGGATTTTCTTGCATTGTTAATAACACTGTCAAAGCATTATCTTCATTGGTAACTGGTTTATTAATTACTTTACGTTTCTTAAAAGCAACATTGCCTGTTTCTTGAAACCTCTCTAATAAACTTGCAAAAGCTTCAGGTCTTGGTTTTTTTTCGGCATCGGGATATCGTACCGCATAAACCCTGCTTGCTAGTAAAGGGTTTTTTTGTCACTCGCCCAACATAAAAGTCATGTTTATCAACTCTGGAGTACTCAAACTCATTGTTACTTAACAATTTCTCGGCTTATCGTCAAAAAACAATGGTAATTGATGCCAATTCTCTGACACTTTGCGGTTTTGACAAGAATGTCAATCTTTCTTTTCATTTATGATTATATCATGGCCTCCTTATATTATAGGTAGTCAATTTAAGCAACGTAAATAATACCGTTTCTGTTAGAATGAGTCAATTTTGGTTTCACGGTTAATTTACTTAAAAAACTGTTGGTTAGAAAGATATCAAATAGGGTATTTTCTGAAAGCTGGCGATGTTATCTTTAATATGACAGTAAAATATATGGGGTGTTCCATTTAAAAAAATTCAATCCAAGGTAAATTTGCAAAACTTGACCACCCTGTATAACAGTGAATAATTTTGAACTACTTACAAGCGATTATTGTAATCCTAGATACAATACATTTTATAGAAAATTTGGTTTTTCCATACCTGCTTCAATTGTTTTCAAAAAATGGCCGGAGTATAACCCTTTTTTCCACTTTAACTTCGTCCCATTCCCTTGGTATAAATTTTAGACCCAACAAACCTCATATCAAAATGATCGTAACGAATAGGAGAATCAACTAAAATAATAATATACCGGGTGTCCCATTTAAAAAAACACAAGTTTGGTTCACCACGAACTTTTCAGACCACCCTGTATAATGGGTATAATTTTAAAACACAACGTTCTTGACTATCAATCATATCCCAAAAATGTTTTTTCAAATTCCTCTCCGTTTGCCCACAATCGTCCACCCCATCTTGGTTGCACCACCCTTTATATTTCAAAAAATATAGAAATATCAGAAATCTCGTTCAAATATATTTATAGAAATGAAGGTCGTTCCATTGCAAAATAATAAATACCTACATTGATCGTGTGGATATGTAAAAGTATGTATATTTATTTTTCATTTAGTAATGGATTTATCCCTTTTAGGTAATAGTAAACGATGTTTACTTCTTCCAGAATGTCTGGTAATGCAGGTTTAGAATAATTGGTTTTTTCAACATAGGCAGGACTTACGTAATTATATTTTTATTTTTTGCTTCATATTTATAGCCTGGATAAAGTGTGAGGTAGATCCGCCTATATTACTTAATAAAAAAATAAACCTTCATAACTCAAAAGTTATTCGTTTCATAAAAATCAATTGCACTTTTCATTTAAGCTAGACGTAGCGCAAAACTGGGAAATCTAGCAGCAATGCCGATACTATTTTTCAATTCCGCGTGCGCAGAAACTCCCAAATGCCGAATGTCGATATGTCGATAGTTATCGACCTCCCCACACTTTTATATGGTACATAATTGCCTTATAAATATGTAATATGTAACCATTTTTCAATTCCGCATGTCCAGAAACCTTTAAATGCCGAATTTGGAAGCACAACTTTAGCGGTTTTGGAGATATTTAAGTGTTCCGGTTCTTTTTACTAACCCTGTATATATATATATATATATATATATATATATATATATATATATATATATATATATATATATATATATATATATATATATGTTGATTTTTACTCCTTCACGGATGGAAAAATACAATATGTTTTCATTCCGTGTGTACATCCGTTCACTACTGTCGTTCTGAAAAGAACAGTTTTGCTGACGTTTCGCCAAAATCACATTTGGCATTTTAGAAGCTTTCTTTCTCGCGTTCGAATAGAGACTGAAGTGTTGGTGACTGCGACGCTTCCTTTTATACCCCCACTCGCGCAGGCGTTGGTCGTTATTTATGTTTTCCGGATGGTGCTGTAGTCCAACAACAACAGCACCATCCGGAAAACATAAATAATGACCAACGCCTGCGCAGATATAACCTTCGGCCCCGAGTGGGGTTATAAAAGGAAGCGTCGCAGTCACCAACACTTCAGTCTCTATTCGGACGCGAGAAAAAAAGCTTCGAAAATGCCAAATGCGATTTTGGCGAAACGTCAGCAAAACTGTTCTTTTCAGAACGACAGTAGTGAATGGATGTACACCCGGAATGAAAACACATTATATATATATATATATATATACGTATGTATATATATATATATATATATATATATATATATATATATATATATATATATATATATATATATATGTATATATATATATATATACATATATATGTATATATATATATATATATATATATATATATATATATATATATATATATATATATATATATATATATATATATATATATATATATATATATTTGGTTTACCTTACGTGAGACTCTCTATGCGTTTTGAAAAGTACTTTTTATACTTTATGAATATCGTCTGCTTTAGTTTGATCAAATGTTTTAATTGTTTAGTAGAATCAAGATTCAGATGCAACCTCTGAAATGAGCTTAATCAATTCGATTACGTTGACATAATTACGTTTTCTTATAGTCAATTTACCGTTCCTTGAGAACATGAATCCATTAATTATTATTTCAATGTAGACTACGTTTAAATATTGATTATTAGAAGACAAGCAGTTTTCAAAAAAATAGTACGTAACCGGATTCATGGGAATTTCAATAATTATGTATATATTGTAATAAAATCAACCGAAATCTCACATGATTTTATATTTTGATAAAACTAACATTAACCCATTCGTATTTTTTTCTTGATATTTGTGCGAATACAATGTTAAACAGAAAATTAATGTTAAAAGATCATGGTGCTCGGGTTAAGACCGTATCAATCTGAAATTTTTTCCGACGTTTCGTCACTGTACAACATTAAAATCTGGGGCGCACAGCATCAATGTGTGACTTACTGTAATAATAGGTTTTTAAACATAACTAGGGATGGGCGGTATTAGATTTTATCTATCGATATGTGATAGCACATAACCTATCGATCAATTTTATTTATCGCTGTCCCCACACTTTTATATGGTGCATTTGCCTTATAAATAGGTATGTTATCGGATACCTATCGATATCATTGGTTACCTATCGATATCATCGGATACCTATCGACATTATTGCTCACATATCGGCACTTATCGATTTATCGATATTTTTTATTTACGTGTTGTTATTCCATATGTAGCTAACCTATCGATCCATATATCGATAAAACGCCCATCCCTAAACATAACGAAGCAGATAGCTCGCGTCTCTATTGAAAGTTTTTGAATGTTTGATGATTTGAAAAGATTCTCTAATCTTCTTTTTTTTAATATCCGAAGAGTGGTACAAGTATCCGGTTAAGTCCTTGTATTCAGCGAAAGTTGAATGAACAATTTTTATTTACTTATATATTTTACTACCAAGTTTAAAACTCAATAAACTAAGTCGACAAAATGGTCACCACCAATTATACGGGGTGTTATACAATATAATGCGAAATTGCAAAAACTTTTACTGAATACAGTTATTTTTTCCTCATTTAATTTCATCATAATATCTGTCAGTCTCGGGCAGGTATAATATACAGGTGTGCGTAGATTTGGGTAACATATGGAAAACTTTTTTATTTTTTATTTTAGGCAAAAAGGTTATTCTTTAAATTCTGAAACATAATAGAAAGAAATAAAACTCGTGTCCCTGTCTTACTAATCTATAATTTCTCCAAAGATTACAAGAAAAGATCTTAATAAAAGCGTAACAAAAAAAAAAATATATATATATATATATATATATATATATATATATATATATATATATATATATATATATATATATATATATATATATACATATATATATATATATATATATATATATATATATATATATATATATATATATATATATATATATATATATATATATATATATATATATATATATATATATATATATATATATATATATATATATATATATATATATATATATATATATATATATATATAAATATATATGTATATATATATATATATATATATATATATATATATATATATATCTAAACGTTAATATGAACTATATTAATTTTATTTATATAGATTTTTTTTTTCTTTTGGAGAGATTATAAAACTTAACACATGACATTCATTTGTTTGTAATGTAAAATTTATTTTTTATATTACCAAAGATTGCCGTCGAACTAAAGTATAGTATGTACTGAAAGGTTTTTGGGCTATAAGTCGTAGTAATTAAATATCACCTGCCTTAATTTTTTTTCCAGATATAAATGCATTTTATACTTTTGGCATACAGAATTGAATTCAATGTGAAGAATTTTTTTCTCAATGATAATAGTAATAACATATATCCAGATATTTTTCCTAGTATTTTAAATTCAAATTATTAGGTATGGGAATGAAGAAATTATCAACATTCAAACAATGACCATAATTAAAAGAAGTAGATACAGCTCTTAAAAAGAAAAAAAAATCCAAGTATTAAACAAAGTTTAAGTGGGTTGCTTAGACATATTTACTGCTCGAAAACTAGTAGTGTTATCTGAAGGAAATAAAAATAAAATTAAGTTAAATTAAAACCGAAAATGTGCTTAATATAAAAAAGGTTTTTAACTCAGGAAAGATGCAATTTTTTACAATGGAACAATAATTCTAGCGGCTTTTTTCCTATATATACATTATCGATTTCCAAAAGGTGATCGATCATATTTTTAATTCGCATTTATTTAGCCTAAGCACGTTTAGACCCTATAAATATTCTATTTCGGTATACTAATACATCATATGAAATAAATATTTAGTGAACTACGTCAATCAATTAAACCTGAGTAAATTTCTTTGAACTGAACATTGATTCAACAGAAGTTTATGCTGGTGAACTTGAAATTAGGTTTACTTATAAATAAATTCCGGTGTGTTAGCATGGAAACTGAAAATCGATACTTCACAGTTTAATTTTAAAGAGTAAAGAATAGCATTAATAATGCAAGTATAAATTTTATTACTTTATGCTAATTTCATTCTTTTTATCCATTGCTCCTGAGCTGGATAATTATGATTCTCCTCTCCCATTTTTTGTAATTCTTCTGGCTGATTTTGTGACTTGTGGTATTCAATAATAATCTAAAATGTCTTCTACGCTCTTCTCATATTACATTCAGAGTTATTTTTAAACCAGTAGTTAGTACAATGACGTATTTTGAAGCAAGTCTTAAATGTTAAGGAAGCAACATATTAATATTTTTTGTACAAATTAGTTCATCAGACTGACACCAAAACTAGTGTTCTAAATATTGAATCATATTTGTTTAAGAGTAATAGACGAATTCTTACAACATTGTCGGAAAGACTTTTTAGAATTAAATTTAATTGATTTTGGACACAAAATAGTTAACCTTTTTAAACCGCCATTTTTCATTAAATTAAATCATATTTTTTACAGTTAAAGAGTTATATAAAAACAAAAAAAATCCATAATTGCTTTCAAAGTTTAATATCGTGAATTATTAAATCACTTATTTTATATATGTTTTAGTTTTAAGGTTATGTTGCACTTGCAAGAATGTGTCTATTTGTACATTAGTCCGGGGAGTGAACCCTTTTTTTAGAGCGAACCTCAGAAAAATTAGGAAGTAAGCGTTTAATTCTAGTTTGTTGAGGGCCCTTTTGTACAAAAGCTATAAAAACTAGCCATAATTTGCTAGCGAGTTCAAAAAGAAGTTTAAAAAAGTACAAAAATTCATTTTTTGTCAATATCTTCCAGACTTATTATAGATAGAGGAATTATATAATATAAAAAGTGAAGATTATGATATCCTGTACTGGGAACGTATCCGGAGAGCAAATATGTACAGGGTGTTCCAGCGAGGACTGAACAGGGACCTATTTTCGACCTTCCTTGTATTTTGGAAAAATTCAAAATAGCCAATCGATGTATTTTTTCTTGTAGAATCCAAAAATGTCATCGAAAAAATATTTGAACCAGAAACAAAAGAGTTACGCTATGCATCAGGTGTTTTTTAAATGGAATGTATCGTTTTTTATACGATTTTTGGAAACAGTGATTTTTTTTATGTCCGTTCTGATTAAAAGATTTGATTTTGCGATAGCTGTTTATATTACATTTTAATGTTTTACAAACTAAAATTTTGGCTTCACCTGTTTAAAATATACGATAGGTTGGTATAGGTGATCAAGGTAAAATGACGTTTGAATGCTTTGTCAATAAAAATTGACATCATTTTAATTATTGTCGAAGTCTTCACCTAAAAAATATATATTTGACTCTGATCGAAATGAAATACTCTTTGGACGAGAGACTACAGATTGTTATGCTATTTTACAAGTGCCAAGAAAATGCAAGAGAAGCAAGAAGAAGATTTATTGCAAATTTTCATAGAAATATATCCATCAATACAATTCTAAGGATAAAAAACCTATTTGAGGAAAATAAAACTTTACATGATAGAAAAAGAAATTCAATAAAAAATAATTATTAAATAATAAAATAAAACTACTAATAACATAAGTTTTCAATGTGACCGCCGTTTTTCTCGAAACTTGCTGTTACAGTATGATTTTCCTGGTTAAGGCGGTTTATTTCATCGACAATTTTTCCCATGATCTCTTGAATATTTTCGTTTCGTTGTCTGTATATGACGTTCTTCAAATGGCCCCAAGGAAATGTATCCAAAACTGAGAGGTCGGGGCTATTGGGTGGCCAAGCATATGTTCCATTTCGCCCTATCCATTCGTTATGGCGCCGATTTAAAAATTGAACTACATCATGCACGGCATGAGGAGGCGCCCCATCATGTTGCCAAATTAAATTCTGATATTCTGCCAATGGTAAGTCTTCCCAAAAATTTTCAATTTCGTTTTCTAAAAACTCATAATATCTGTGCCCATTTAAAGTCCCGTTAAAAAATATTGGTCCCAAAATTTTATTGTTTTTTATCCCACACCAAACATGAATAGAATTCCTCCCTTGAAATTTAATAGTCTGGAACTTTTTTGGATTTTCAACGGCCCAGTGGTGACTATTATATCTGTTGAATACTCCCGATGTTGTGAAAGTAGCTTCGTCGGTCCACACAATATTTTTGAATAAATCAGGGTCTTCGTTTTCTTGCCGAATTACAATTTGAGAAACAAATTGGAAGCGAAGTTCTTTTTGTGCCGGTGTTAGGTGCTGAAGTGGAAGGATACGAAAAGGCCTAAATTTATGAGTCCTGTGAACAGTCCCTCGGGTAACTCTTCTACGCCTTACACCGCCACCGTACTGAACTTCCCGAACTGCATCCGAAATAGATTTGGTTGGATTAACTTGAAAATAATTTATAATGGCCTGGTCTCGATTTCTTCTTCTTTGTATATTTCTTTTTCTATCATGTAAAATTTTATTTTCCTCAAATAGGTTTTTTATCCTTAGAATTGTATTGATGGATATATTTCTATGAAAATTTGCAATAAATCTTCTTCTTGCTTCTCTTGCATTTTCTTGGCACTTGTAAAATAGCATAACAATCTGTAGTCTCTCGTCCAAAGAGTATTTCATTTCGATCAGAGTCAAATATATATTTTTTAGGTGAAGACTTTGACAATAATTAAAATAATGTCAATTTTTATTGACAAAGCATTCAAACGTCATTTTACCTTGATCACCTATACCAACCTATCGTATATTTTAAACAGGTGAAGCTAAAATTTTAGTTTGTAAAACATTAAAATGTAATATAAACAGCTATCGCAAAATCAAATCTTTTAATCAGAACGGACATAAAAAAAATCACTCTTTCCAAAAATCGTATAGAAAACGATACTTTCCATTTAAAAAATACCTGATGCATAGCGTAACTCTTTTGTTTCTGGTTCAAATATTTTTTCGATGACATTTTTGGATTCTACAAGAAAAAATACATCGATTGGCTATTTTGAATTTTTCCAAAATACAAGGAAGGTCGAAAATAGGTCCCTGTTCAGTCCTCGCTGGAACACCCTGTACATGTACACATACGAGGACTGAGTGGTGACTTGTTTTTGACTAGTCCTGTATTTAAAAAAACCAAAATAGCCATTAGATGTATTTTTTCTGTAAAATTCAAAAGTTGCAGCAAAATTGAACCACAAACAAACAAAAGAACATCGATGAAGTATTTTTTAAATGGCTCACTGTGTGTTATATGGTTTTTGGAAAAGTGGCATTTTTTGTATTAGAAAGATTTGATATTGCAATAGTTGTTTTTATTATATTTTAATGTTTTATCCTTAATAATTTTAGAGTAACCTGTTTACTTTAATAGGTTTATCATAACTGATAAAGATATTATCAACTTTATATCCCCTTCAAAGTCTAAAGAAATTTAACATATTTTGTACTTCGTATGAATATGATTTACTCATTACAAGAGTCTAAAAAAACATATACATACAGTATATCCCAGGATAGGTGAACAAAGAAGTTTAAACAGTCAAACAACAGAAATTTAACGCTTAGAATTCTAGGCCTGCTTGATTAGAAAGTGACAGGGAAGATTTTTTTATTTTCTGTGTAGGTAAAGTACACTTTCTGTAAAAGATATCGAAACATTTTGTGAGAAAAAGTTGATTAAAATTGTGTATATGTAGAATTTGAAGAGATCGGGGTAGTTTCGCCATTTTGTATGTGTATTGATCTAAATGTGACTCTTTCGAATTTATGTTACATGAACAGGTAGTACTTTTATCAGCATAGTAAACAAATCTTCGTAAACAAAACCTAGTTGACTTTTCAAACACGAAACTATTATAAAAGGTACTTTCTGTTCGAGTAAACATAAATCGCATAGAGTTACATTTAGATTGATATATACAATAAAGTTTCCCGATCTCTTCAAATTCTACATATAAAGATTATGTTCAATTCTAGATATTTTTTTGTTATACAATTTTTCGAAATCTTTTACAAAAAGTGTACTTTACCTACACAGAAAATAAAAAAATCGTTCCTGTCAAGCCTTGGTTCACTTTTCAAAAACGAAATTATGGCTGAAATAACTTCCTAATCAAGCAGTTCTGTACTACAAAACGTCAAATTTCACCTATCCTTTGCAAGTGGTTCTAATGATTTTTTCCTAAATATGAGTTATCAGATAAGTCGAACAGAATCCACTGACATCTCCCGTCAAAAAATTTTATTTTTTGATATTTGAACCCAGATAAAAGGTTTATCTGGGATTTGAAGATGAATTTCAAAGAAGTCCCTGGCTGCAGAATGTAATAATTAGTTTTTATTTACAAATTAGTTTTTGCAATTTTATTGACGTTATGGAATGTAAAAATATAATTAGTTCAAAAGAGATCTCAAAAAGCTACTTTTAAAAAAATGCTTCATGGTTTTTTTGACGTTTAACCCTCTATGCATTGGACCAATAAAAAAAATGAATAGTTTTTATCCGTAGGAGAAAAGCAAAAATTAGATAGTCAGATTCCATATTATATTATACAGTCGTTGTTTTATTTCCTCTCCACTAATCGCATAAACAAACACTTTCGTTTGATAAAATAATCCACTATCATATCTGATCTACGCTATAAGTTGAACAAGGTAGATAAAAGATACGAAAAAACTATTTAATGTAACCGTAGAGGTATAATAACCTTCTAAAAATATATAGTTGTTCTAAAAATATATAGTTGTTTAATATAGCTTTTAAATGCATCGCATTATCGATCGAAAGAAAGGGAAGTAAGTACTATAAAAGCGAAAAAAGAAATCTCACCCCTAGATATTTTCAGATCTTTACCCTAGAGCAGCGCCGGATTTAGTTCTGATACCCAGGTGACTAATAATTATTTATTTATATATATATATATATATATATATATATATATATATATATATATATAAGAGAAACAGAAATTTCAATTTCTGTGCGGTTCTTCGTCGTAAAAGTTATACGAAACCAGTAACGGTAAGGATTACTCCTTCACCATTTTGTCGAGAATCGACCAAAACATGACGCTATGTTTGTTTCCAGGGCCAAGGTGTATATATATATATATATATATTATATATATATATATATATATATATATATATATATATATATATATATATATATATATATATATATATATATATATATATATATATATATATATATATATATATATATATATATATATATACGACAGCTCGGGAAGAAAAGTGGCGACCAAAAAAGTATTCACTTCTATATAATACAATTAGTAAAGGATCTAGAAAAAAAAATTTAGTTTCTTTCTATATAATATGAATGTATATATACCTTTATTTCGTTAATAAAAGTAAATAGATTAATCTATTTTATTTTTATGAAATTATAAAAAAAAACAATAGACAAGAAAACACTTGCGAATATAAAATAGTTCAAAAAAACAGGAAAATAAAAATATTAAATTAATAAAATTTAAAACAAAAAATTAATGTTTCTTTTCCGTATTTATTAAAGTAAATACTTTTTCTAGACAACAAAATTAGCTTTTTAGTAAATTTCTTTCTTGGCACAGATACGTAGATGACATTTTAGCTCGTTTCACTGGAACAGAAAGACAACTAAATATATTTCGAATTCATAAATAACTTACATAACAATATAAAATTCCCTATAGAAAATGAAACTAATACATAAGTTAGAAACACCCTTGCCTTTATCAAAAAGATTATCCTAAAAGCATGAAACGTAAGTAATCCATTATTATTTTTTATAAAGAAAAGGGGGAATCAAAAATTGCTGCTTAAGATCCGGCAAATTTTAAAGCCAACCTTGTGTAGTCGTTTAAATTTAAATATATAAATCAATTTTAAATAATAATTTTTTGTTTTTTGTATATCAATAACCAACTTTATAGAGTGTTATCTTTTATTATTTTTTAAAATATGAAATGTAGAGCGGAAACTTCCACGGCTTTGATCAATTAAGAAATCACGGTTTTTGGGATTAGACCGTATTAAATTGGAACTTTATCGGATGTTTCGCCTTCGATTGCACGAGGCATCTTCAGGGATCTTTACTGTTTTATACCAGACTTGTGTTCGCCGAACCGAAAAGGCAAAAAGAAGACATAATATCCTATTTCGAAGCCGCAATCAGAAAACTGCCAGTGGAGCAAACCGATGAATTCAGATGTGAGTCAGCAAAAATCATTAAGAACTACCAAAGTTTGATCTCTCCGCAGCCGAAAAGGTAACTTAACTTTTGGAGAACAACACCTATAAGAATATGCAGGCAGACATCCAAATACAATAGAAAGACGCATCATCAACCTGATTAATGCACTAGCGGAGAAGAAATCATTTAGGCCAATCAGCTCTAAGATCTCCAGGTTCTACGGTCTTCCCAAGATACACAAGAACAATGTATCACCTCGACCAATCGCCAGTGCAATAGATTCGCTTACGTACAAACTGGTTAAATATTCTTCAAATTTTCTTAATACATGTAGTGAAAAAACAGATTCTTTTATAAAAAATTCTGCACATTTCGTGGTAAAACTTAAGACAATCCAATTGAATCCTAAAGACATTTTAGTCAGTTTCGATGTAGAATCACTATACAAAATGTGCCTGTTAACGACTCGATTTTCATTATATCAGACATATTGGACCATAATAATCTTGATAATAAATTAATAGATCTAGTGGAAGCGTACATCTACTTATTTAATTTTTCAAGGAACTTTTTATGAACAAAAAGCCAGCTATGAGATCTTCTCTGTCGCCTGTGGTCGCGAATATGTTTATCGAGGCCTTTGAGGATATTGCGCTACGCTCCACTAAAACCAAACACTGGTTCAGATATGTAGATGATTCTTTTATTTTTTGGCATCATGGACAGGATAATCTCCTGGAGATTGTGTTGATATTCAATATAACAATTCTGAATACGTACATAGGTACGCATTGGGTATAGACCCAAGTAGCACAAATTAGCTGATGAGCTTTTTTGTCTAACTGTTAGCCATAAAAGACACATAAAAACCAGAGATTTGTCAAATGATTCTTGGTTGGTTTTTGGCTCCAAAAGTAGCAGTTTTTAATGTAGATAGGCTGTAGATTAATTACTTGGCCAAAAAATATCTTTTATGGAGTAGTTAAAACTCCAACTTTTCTTTTGTAATATTGGATGACCAAAAAGTAGAAATGTCTGTCAATTTTGTTGACACAACATAACCAGATATATTCTAGTAAGTATTGAAGTTAAAGTATAGTAAGCATAGCTGTTTAAAATGACAGAATATGGCATTTTTAATCAATTGAAATCGAGGTCAGAATATAATCAAAAAATAGGCATTTTTCCCAAATTCCAACCAAACATATTTTAGCAAGTATTTAAGTTTAATTATAGTAATAGCTTTATAAGAATGCCAAATTTTGACATTTTAAGACAACAAAAATTGAGAAGAAAAAATGTGGCTTTTATTATCATATTTTTGTTTCAGAATTAAACTAAACTTGGGTAGTTTTATTTCGCTTATTTTTGCTATTAACCTATAAAACTATATTTAACCAAACTGAAAATATATTTAGAAAAACGAAATATACATTACCATACAAAATTTCTAATAAAAAGATTAAATATTCCACAACATACTAAAGAAAAACGATATTGGGCTAATCGTCGTTTAATTTTGTTACGCTGGCTCCTGGGTCTTAAATTAGCCATTTTTTAGCAAGTACTAAAGGCAAACCAAGTAGGCATCTTTATTGGCAAAATTTTAGTAAATGTTGCTACATTTTCGCTACATTTGAAAAATATTGCTATTTGATAAATATTTGCTTACAAAGTGGCCGATTTCAAGGAATATTTGCTTAAAAAATAGCCCAAATCTTTTTATGATCCGCCATGATTGAAATTAAAATTAAACTTAATTTCCTAGCAGCCATTACTTGACCACTTTAAACAAACATATTCTTTCTGCCTATAAATACGTATTTTCATGCATGTTTTTTTTTTACGTTATGAACCCTTTAATCAATTTTCTTAGTAAAATACATTTCCAAACTAACAAAAAAAAAAAGTTCCTGCGTAAAGGTTTTTGACCCTACCAACCGTCAAACCATGATTTGTTATCTTCGCAATTCCTCTTGGCTCATAAATTCTTACACTGATTGGCTCTGTTAATACTATATCTACATAATTTGAAACAATTGATAATTTATCAAATAAATGAAGAAAAGGCAAAAAATGAGAAATTATTTAGCTAAATTTCGGAAAAAATGTTACTCAAATTTCGGCTAAAAAACAAGTCAGAATTTAGCTGAAAAAGCTCTATTTTAAAGTCAAAAAGTAGCTAATAAACCCAACCATAAAATCAAAAGAGAGGGTCGTATCGCCAATTGGCCGTTTTTTCACCCATTATGGCCAAATTTTTATTCCCCACTTTAGCCATATTTCCGTCTTTATACTGTAATAGAACTGTTATATTGGCTAGCAATTTTAGCTAATTAGCCAGGGATATTAGCCAATATCTCAGCATTTTAGCCCATATATGATTATATGTGCTACTTGGGTATATGCAACATTGAATTGCAACGTTGGATTTCAGTTTTGTTTGTATTTAATATATTGGCAACAATGTTTAGTTTTAAGTTGGTATCACTAACAGTGACGCCCTTGTCAATTGTTTTCGTTGTTACGGTCGTGAATGTTTTTACTGAAAACGATTTTATATTTTTAATAATAAAACTAAAGTATAATTCTTTATTACGAGTTTTACTGCCTTCTCAGAGCCTTTCAAATTGAACCTAATGGAACGATTCCTTTTCCAAATGTATTTGTTTAAAGGAAGAAAAATGGTACAATAGGAGATTTGTGTATAGAAAACGTACGCATACTTAAATGCAAATGTTCACCACCAACCGGTACAAAAAAATGGGTTATTAACTCATTAGTATTCAGAGCTATTTCGAAACTGACCGAAGCTCTGAGAGGGAATGGCTATGGCTGAAGATATTACGCGCTGAATTAAAAGATATAGTAATCCAACTTTGCTAAGAGAAAATGATAATGAGCCACCATTAGGTAGTGCTGTTCTTCCCTACAGACAAAACAGGATACATAGAATCTTCAATACATATAAGAATATTGGTCAACGCTTGCGATCCCCGAAAGATGCACCTTTTCAAGCAGAAGGAATATATAAAACCACTTGTACCTGTGGAGAAGTGTATGGGTGAGAAACAGGGAGTTCAATATCTACTAGACTTAAGGAACGTAAACGATGTATTAAAATGAAGTAAATTGTTCAATTTGCTGTAGCTGAACACCAGCATACCACTGGCCATATTATAAATGTAATAAAACCAAAATTAGAGAATCTATTGAAACTTTTAAACATACAAAAACTACAATAGAGATGTGGGTTACGTTCTGCATCACACATGGAAACCGATCTCAACACAGGGTCGCGGTTCGGCGAGCACAAAACGTCGGATATTAAATCTAATTTGACAGGATCTAATCACAAAAACATGATTTCTTAATATAAAATGTCTTGTTTATAAAACCTATACAGCCTTTTTACTTTTATTCTTTTTACCCCCTGCCCCTTCAGACATTGGAGTCCAAGATCCGTGCGTCGAGCTATACTTCGAAAAAACCGTCCATCAGATATAAATAAATTAACCACATCAGTTTAATTAGAACGCCCGCCACTCTATCGGGTCTGATGTTACCAAAATAGTACAAAAATTATGCTTAACTATAAACATATTAAGCCAGCACATCAGATGCATTATGTCACGAACTGGTAACTCTGGACATTGTGCGAGGCCAGAACGTCGATCCCGGGTATTGGGCTACGTGGAAATCTCTCGATAGATCCCACCTATGCGGAATACCGTACAAAGTTGGGATCAATTTAGGGGTTACTTTATTTTACATTGAATGGATCCTCTATTCAAAGTATTATATATCTTTGGTCATATAGGTTTTAAAAATATCAACATTACTGGTCGATTTGCCTAATACCTAAGTGTTTTTAAATCGATAAAACTGAGTATTTAGTAACAAAATCCTTTTAAGTGAATTATCAAGTCTTAGGGTATTTTGTTATAAATGAATTACCTAAATATATTGAGTTTTTTTGATGATGTACGTTTTGACGCTTAACAGCTAATTTATCTTCAATTTAGATGTAATCGGCAGATATGTATATTGATCGAAAATAAATAAAATGGTTTGTTTACTGAGAGCAGACAACTTATCTATCTGTTTCGAAAAATAAATAGGTTGTGTTTTTAGCTTCAGCATTTTTTGTATATTCCTTACTTCATGCCTATGTTCCTTTGAGACCATTTTCTAACAGTTTATGAATATCTCTGCTCTCTCTTACTAGATCATTTTTGTATTTAGTAATTCCTGACGAATATAAAATATCAATTTTCCTGATGGAAGAGTATATTGTACGCCCGGGAATCATTACCTTTGAGTAAGAATTAAACTAGTTCCCCACTTCACTATCTAAAATCAAACCATTAAGTTTGAAAGGAAATTAGTTATTTATATATCATGGATTTATAGTTTAAAAAAAAAAAATTGTTATTAACACGCTTTTATTGGCTTCATTACTTTTCTGATTGTATGTTGGTATGTCTGGTTTAATTCTTGTAAATGATTTTTCACCACTTCCAAATTGCCGATTATTTTCAAATTTGACATGCGTACACTTTCGGATATAAAAAATTCGAAATTTTTTTAGTCAACATTTAAAAATTCAAAATGGCGGCGCAATACGGTCGTCGAACTTTGTTACTTCTGTAGATTAAACTAAAATTTTAACGGGCATCAGCATTTAAAGAATCAAAATAGCGGTGTCAACATGACAATGTCAACTTGTCGGACGGATTGTAATATTTATGCGGATTACTTAAAAATGTGCAACAAAATTCAAAAAGGCGGCGCCAATATAGCGAACGAATTTTGTTATTTGTACAGATTCGGTTGAAAAATCGATATCTAAGAGTATTTAAAAGTGAAAGTTATGCAATTTTAATCAATCAAAAATTCAAGAAGGTAGTGCCAACATGGGTGGCGGAATTTTAACAATTGTATAGACTTGACTGAAAATCAGCATCTGGGGGTATTTGAGAATACATATCATAAATTTTTAGTAAATATTTAAAAATCTAAGTAGGAATGTCAAGATTGCCAGCGAATTTTAACATTTATGTAGATTTGATTTAAAATCGATACTAAGTGTGCAAGTCATACATTTTCGTAATAAATATTAAAAATGGCAATGTGAACAGATCTGACTTAAAATGGATATTTGGGGGTATTTAAGACCGCATATCACTATGCTACTGTGATTAAAATTATTTTCATGTAAACGTTTTTATTAAAATGGACATACACTAAACAGCGAAAGTTAAAATATACATGGTGTCAGAAACTCTGTTAATATTTCTGTATTTCTTTTACAATGTTTTGAAGCTCGGAATGTTATCTACACAGGTTAACAGGGATTTTTATGCTAAAACACTTTTTGGATTTCTACTAAGGGAACGTATCTATATTTTATTATTTGTTGTAAAATTACGACAATTTTAATTTGTATTTTCACTGCACAAAGAGCGTTAATTAAGGCAGTCTGTTTTATTTACATATCTATAAATCGTTCAGATTTAAACAAACCTACATTTTTTTATCTCGACGACTTTTTTGTCCAGATCTAACATACATACATACAAATATTCATTCATTTACAATATCTACTTAGATAAAAACGTAGATAGAGCTTCGATACTCTAGTAAATCATTTTTTCCATTTTATTTTTGCTCTTTATTAACTTATTTTGAATTAAATATTTAAATATTTTTTATTTTTGTTAATTTAACAATCTGTAAAAAAAATAGTTATGACTTTTTTTTAACTTTCTTCATAAAAAGGTTTCTATTCGAGAAATTGGAAATTTACCGGTCAGTAAACATTTAATTAGCCCCCATTTTGTTTTGCCACATATAATTGATAAAATTTTACCATTTCTTTTCTGTTTCGCATTTGGTTTTTATGCAAAATTTCAACTTTGGATAAAATGGATGAAATTTTAAACATTTTATGATACCGCCGTTTTGTTTCACAATAATGGCTCCTCACCAAAATTTTACACAAGATTTTTTAGCACGCTTGGTTTTTGTATAAACTTTAAAATCAACCCAATAAGTACTTTTTCAGACAGAATTTTTAAACATTTAATTGTTCCGCCCTTTTGAATTTGTCTCAAAATTTTTACCAGTTCATATTTATATAATATTTGATTTTTGACCATAATTTGAGCATATTTGTATTTTTTGCACTGACTTTTATAAAAACTTACCAGTTGAAGGTCATGTCACACCTAATTTTTCTGCAAAATTTGGGGTAAACTGGATAAGTAGTTTTTCAGTAATAATTTTGTTAACATTTCAAGAGGCCGCCATTTTGTTCCGCCGTATAGGATTTTTACGAAAATGTTACCACGTCATCCTCATATAACCTTTAATTTAGAGTAAATAGGATGATGAGCTTTGTCGCGGACATCAAAACCAAAGAAATTGAGAAAACATGTTTTTTGCTACTAGCATTCTAAACTTCTTGCGAGTAGAGTGAAAAGAAGCGAGAGCTATTAGACAATAACTAATTTTCATATTGTTATTCCATGTTAATAGTTGAATAATTTTTTTTTAAATTATCAATATCTTTAATCTTAAATTCTAAACAGTTTAGGACATGTTTCCGAACACATTTTTACTTTTGATTACTCAAAGGATCACCATTTAAATTCCTTTACCTCACAATACATTAAATAAAAAATTGGCCCAACTCAATTCAATATCATTCAAAATCTATTGAATTTCGAAATCGCTGTACGGTTTTTTGGGCGTCAGACGCCTCTCGACTATTACCCAGTAAATGATACTTTAAATTAGGTTAGCATATAACAGCATCTAAGTGATTATTGGGAATAATGTTGAACAGGAAAATATTGCTATGTAGATAAAGATTTATAATTTTGATATACGTATAGATATTTTTTTATTTGAAGGACAATTATTAGTCGAACTGGTCCGCTATGCCATTTTATTCTATAATTATTTTAATTCTCTGCTAGGAAAACACTATTGTAATAATGAAAAAAATCACCTCCGAGACACGCTTCTGAGGATTATCACATGACCCCGCCGAAATAAACTTATATTATACTGAACCTGATTACAAGTCCCCTGGAAAAGGAAATCTAGCTGTTTACTTAGTAATTAAAAAACAATTCCAAACATAAACGGATATTTTTTGTAAACTCACATTATCGCACTGTAGTTAGGTTAGGTTTCGCAATGTCCGAGAAGAAGTAAATAAAACTTAAAAATATTTAAAAATTCACTGTTCTCCTGTCTTACCTCACCTTTAGAACGCTGCTTTTTGAAGTAAGACCACATATTAGATGATTTCAACCAGATCAGCAATTACACAATAATTCATTAAAACACATGCAGTAGTGTAGCTAAGAAAAACTGGGAACCTGAAAATTTTAATTCAATTAACTTCTCGGTTAAAATATTTTTTCTCACATTAATTTCTTTAATTTTCAAGTTTATTGTAGTTTCACGCACTGCTGTTGGTTTTTAAGACACACACCATAGGCGTGACCTGTAACAATCTTTGCTGTAGACTATTGAACTACTCTACTACAAGAATCCCGAATCAATAAAAGTTGAATGGTCTAATACGTCTAATTAATATCTAATTAAAACTTTTGTTAGTGGGGTAATCTGATCTGAGGCTTTTGGTATTTTAGCTTGTATTTTGCAGTAAAAGTATTTTCTTTATACTGCTTAGAAACTAATATTCGAAAAACATTACTATTCTTTGCATGATAATATTGTTGTATCATGTTTAAACATACATACAAAATAGGCTTGGCATCGTCGTACAATCAACCTTATACTGTGAGGTAATCTTGGCAGTGGCTAAAGATGTAAATAATGAACTCTATTTTTATTCTTACTCTAAGATCAGTACCGTGCTAAACTAAATCATTTTTTCTCAGGTATTTCTATCTGGATCAGTCTACAACTTCGCAACAGGATAGTACCAGGTGTTTGCTAAACTGAGTAAATGATACGTATTTGTAAGCTCAATACAAAAATATATTTTTTAAAATCTCGTCCTATTGAAAAAATTTGGAACATGTGTCCCAAATATTGTCGAGTAGTGGCAATATTAGGAACACCACTGAAAACACTGAAAAACATAACCATATGAACTTCTAGTTAAGATAAACTTTAAATGTTTAAGAAAATATAAATTCAAACATAAAATCTTTGCTATGTAAACAACAATTGAAAAAATAACGTAACAAAAAAATAAAAACTGAAGTGACACTGAAAGTAAACTTAACTTTAATCAACTAAGTAAGGGCAATCGGGACATATAAAAGTTTCTTTAAAGGTCTTAGCATCAAGCACACACAACACGGAATCTCATATCCATTTGAATGTCTCTCTTACACAAGAAAAAGAAGCAGGAATGGATCACATGTGTCGAATTTGCTGATACAGTTTTCTTTGATTTTGTTTCCACCACTTGTTACGACGGTACTGTAGCAATTTTTTTAATTTTGTTTCGACCATGGGTGATTAATTTGCCGCAGCAATTTTTTTAGGTTTTATTTCGACCACATATGATGAACTTGCCGGAGCAGTTTTTTCCGATTTTGTTTGTCTAGTTTCTGACTTAGAAGAGATCAGATCTCTCGTTACTTGTTGAGCCCTTGAATTAATGATTAATTCAATGATGGAACCTTTATCTCAAGAGTTACCAGTTTTAATGGTTCATTGTCGCTTTCTGTGAATAAGTCATCATAGTGACCGATATCTGATTTAGAGGATGGGTATCTGCATGGCATTCTTTTGTTTCTAATTTTCAACGAATTGAATCCACTTGGCCCAGGAATAGATTTTGTTGATCGAGCATATTCTTGTTGCCCTTTTCTTTTATTCTTGCGACGTGGCTGGGTGCAGATGCAGATTTCGGTATAGCATGTGAAGCGAAAGGATAAATACCCGTGGCCCTGAATCGAGAAATAATATTGGACAGGGTCACTGATCTAAACCATACTTTGGAAAAGATTTGTCCAAATCTCATTTTTGATAAAGATATTTCGGGCTGCATCATTAAAAAGTTCAACACTTCTTGGTCACATACAGTTGCATAGATACGAAAAACTGCTTTACCCATAGGCTGGAGGTCAAGAGTAGTGTTGCTAGAAAGACAAAACAAGGTAATACCATGCTTTTTGGCAACATCAAAAGCTTTTGTCTAAATGTGACTTTGCCTTATTAAAAACGAGGAGTGTCGGTCCTGGATTCCTGTACAAGGCAAAATGAAACGAAGGCGTCTCTCGTCATACTCCCTTTTGCTGTCATCAAAATCTTGATCGTCAAGGTAAATGATCGGACCATTCAGGTTTAAGTCGTTGTTCTTTAAAATGATTACAGGTAGAAATGGTTACCCCACTGCATTTCCGCATGCCACTATACTCACGTTTTCACCATATTCAGAAGCCACTAAATAGAGACGCAAAAACATGTTGTTGTTTATGAATAGTTAAGCGGCAAAATTTTTCGTCCATATTATACAGATTATCCGGCCAGGTTTAACAATAACCTTCCTTAGCTTCTGAAAATAGTCTCCGACAATGACTGGATTCATGTTTTGTGCTGTAGCAGGATTCTCTGTTTCGACTTTGCATATGGCAACTTCTGGATGCTTCTTAGAAAGTAGCTTAAGCCATTTTCGACCTACTAACTATGGTGATGGAGTAAAAGGATTATTGATATTGCAGGCCACGTAGGAAAATACGTTTATTAGCACTATTTTTCTTGTTACTGGCAACCCTACGTCTGCTAACGATAAATTATTCTAAACAAATCAGCTCCATTGTTAAAATACTACTTGATGCTGGAACCATCCTTTATTGTTTCCAATGCATTTTTAAGATTTTTCTTCCGAAGAATTTTAAAGATTCAACATGGGTCTTCACTGTAGCATACGTTAAGCCACTGCTCTGGTACTTTGTGATTGACAGTGGTTCTATTTCCAAAAGTTTTAAATACGTATTTTTAAGATACATCACTTATGATGTATGATTCAAGGTGCCTTTTACATTCGTTTGTTTGTTACGATTTCTTGCAAACCACAAAATCTTAATATTTATTTCTATTCTAATAAGTTGATGATCTGCATTTCTGTTTGCAATATTTGTGAGAATATTGCTATTAGAATCAAATATTCGAATGCACCGAAGTTTACAATGGTAAATAGCCATGTGATTACGAATGCAGCGTGCTGTGAATATATATTTCCGTTGAACCTACAAATAGACAGGCCATAAAAATCGTATAATTAAAGGCTAATTTCATGTCATTGTATTTACATCTTAATTAGTTTATTTGAACATGGATCAAGGTACAAATAAAACTCGATAACTTGGTTACCTACAATATGTTATGTAGATTTTGAAATAATGATAACGTAACATTGGCGTTTGAATTTTTACTTTTTAAATGATACATACGTACCAAAACGTTGTCTATTTACCTATTATTTAAAATGTTTTAGTTTCTGACACAAACCTCATTGGTTTATTGTCTGTAGGTACATATTACTGAAATGAATTTTTCATAGGGCTTTTTAAACAATAAAATTTATATATTGAAAAAACCTTTTTCGCCAAGTTTCTTGCCCCAAATACCCAATATGAATTTCTAATTGAGCTAAAAAAGCATCTGAGGACCAGGATGTAATAACCTTTTGTGATCTGACACAAAAAAATAAATCATAGAAATTGTGATGTCCCGGAAGGAGAATTTGATGTTTTTTATTATATTCAAAGTTTGAATTTTGAGTTCATATTTCCACTCTTAAAAGACCATCTGCACCAAGAAAAGCATTTTATCTTAAGATTGCTGTAGTTTTAACCTGACAATCATTTTCTAATAATTTAATATCTTCCCCAAATGATTCCTTTTGGACAAATTTAATTACAGTCACCAAAGCTACACTTATTTCCTCTGCCGACAAACGTTCCATTAATTTATCCTTTCCGAGTTTTAGCATATTTCCAAAACGTAAACAATATGCCACCGATCGATGTCTTCCGTGAAGTGTTTTTTCAGACCAGGTGTTCATATTTTCTAGTCGTGATTGGATGTGACTGTATGCGTCTACTGCGTGGCTCATTTGAGACAGGTGTATAATTCTTGTCTGCTTTCACTATTGCCTTGTGGAGGTTGGTTTTTATCTCTATAATTCCACTCCCTCCTTCTTTTCTCTCGACGGTGAGTCTTTCCTTGCATGCGTTGGGATTTAACTTGATGTGAATGTTTTCTATGTCTGTGTGTGACAATTTAATTATACCAAACGAATACGTAAGAATAGGTATGGCGAAGGTGTTAATAGCTTTCGTTAGATTTCTGGAGTTCAGTTTTGTGTTTAGTAGTTTTTTGAGTCTGGTTTTAAATTCCGCCTCGAGCTCGGATTTGATATGAGTGTGGTTAATTTTGGTGCTTTGATGGAAGCCTAGGTATCTGTATGTTTCTTCTTTGAGCATGTTATCTTGTCACTGTCCCTTGTTGATATGAAGTAGCTTGCATTTACTTATCCCAAATTCCATGTTGATGCCCAGGATAAACGTTTCTATGATTTGAAGGAGTTCCTTTAGATGTGCCTTTGTGCTTGCGTATAACTTTATGTCATCCATGTACAAGAGATGGTTTATTTTGTGTAGATATTTTTTTTGGTGTTTAATTTGGAATCCGAAGTTTGTGTTATTCAGTGTGCTTGAGAGTAGATTGAGACAGAGGCAGAACCACAAAGCGCTGAGTGAATCTCCCTGGAACATACCTCGTCTGATGTAGATCTCTTCTGTTTCGATATGTTCTTTTTGTGTTCTCAGGTTGATTTTAGTTTTCCACGTACTCATGATTTGCGAAAGAAATTGCCTAATGTTTTTATTGACTTTGTATAATCCTAGCACTCTGGTTAGCCAACTGGGGTATCGAATTAAAGGCTTTTTGATTTATCGATGTAGTCAGTATGAAGGTTTCTATAATTTTTCCTGGTTTCTTCCATGATGACGCTGTTTATAATTAGCTGCTCCTTGCATCTTCGGCTGTTTTTCCTGAACCCTTTTTGCTCTTCCGTTAAAGTATTTTTGTGTGCAGATGTTGTTCTATTTTCATGGTAATTGTGGCTGTGAAGATCTTATATAGGGTTGGAAGGCACGTAATAGGTCGGTTATTTGTCGAGCTCTTATTGTCTGAGTTTTTGAGTTTAAGGTATGTTATTCCTTGGGTCAGAAAACCGAGGAGTGTGCTAGGTTTTACAATAATTTCATTAATTTGGCGAGTGAGAGCTTCATGTGTGGAGGTAAACTGTTTGTACCAGAAGTTATGAATGTTATCTATTCTAGGTCATCACCAGTTATGCGTGTATTTGATTTTTTCTACAACTTCTTGTGTTGTCATAGCAAAGGCTTCTTGTACCTCCAAGCACTTGTGTCTGTCTTCTTCATGGGTGTATGGTGCTTTAAGCGAATGATTCACTTGTCCTGTGCACTGTGTGGTGCTTGTCATCTGTCGTGGGTCGTTGCTGGTAGCTTCGCCCTACTGAGCATTGAGTGAGGTTGCAGATCTTCTTGCTCAAAGTTGGGCTGGTTTATATGTGGGATCGGTTCGGCATCTGCCCCACGGTTCTCAATGTTTGGTTGATGAATATTTAGTTCAGCAGCTATCATAGTTTTGATGTTTTGCAATGCGAGTGGGGTGAGCTTACTGGTCTTAGTAATGACTCTTTTTTGAACTACTACTCTCTGTTCTGTGATAAGTGATTTGTATTCTGGATATTGTGCTATGAAAAGTGTATGCAGTTTATGTCGCTATCCTGATAAAATTGTCTCAAGTTTAGTAGCGCTGTAGTAGGAATGCATCACCGTTCGATTCATTTCATCTGTCCATTTTAACCTCTTCCTTGGTTTACCTACCTTGGTAGCTGCAGGTAGTCGTTGCGATATATCCGCTGTTGTAATGGGCTTAAGTTGTTGTGTTTGGCTAGCATCTGTGTCAGATGTATTTGTGTATCCATTTGGGCAGCACATGATCGGCTCGCTTGATTCTGTAATGCGGCTCATGCGTTGCCCTGCTTTTCCCGCCTTGGTGGGTGCCAGCTTAGCCGGCAAAACACTTTTGGTGGGTCTATTTTCCTTTGCTTGGTCGTGATCGTTTCGGTCGAGCTTTCCTTTCCCACAGCGTCCTCGACCGTTACGCTGCTCGCCCGATGCTTTGTTGTTTGGGTTGATATTTGGTGGAGTTAGAAGCTCAAAGTGTCCCGACATTAGATCGCCTGTTAGTAGAAGGTAGATCATTTTTTGTGTGTTTGTTTACCTTTTATTGTTGATCTCTCTTTAATGCCCATCTGTTTTATTCTTATTGTTCTTGGTTTTGAGAATATATGGAAGATGTGCTTCTTTCGAGAGAGCAAATATTTCTAGACTCGTTCCGTATGTAGTGGCTTTGCTCATGAACTTATAATAGTTGTTGAAGTTCTTCATGTCGTCGCCGTGAAATAACGAAAATATCTGAAGTTCCGACTAGTTTTATCGTAGGTATTTCAATGCGTCTTCTCGATGTTTGGCATGATTGTTTATATGGCCGTATATGTACAAGCTGACTGATCGGAGCAGAGATCTTCCGTCTCTAACAATGTCGGCTCTGATGAAATTCTCGGGAATAGGTTCGGCTGTAGCAGTTTTTTCGGCAAAGACCCGCCTGTTCCGCCTTTCGCCGCCACCACAATTATTATTATTATTATTTTGAGAAATTCGCAGGCAACTAAGTATAATAATAATAATAATAATAATAATAAGACATTTATTTTGCAATGTACAATAACAATACATAATATAGTATATACCAGTATTTATAAATTGCAAAAAAGGAGATGAAAGCAATTATAAATTGATCAAAGTTCATCCCCTATAAAAATATATAAACTTATAATAACCTTTTTGGTTTGCTGAGAGCACAATAAAAATTAATATAGAAAAAAAAACAAAATATCTAATTAGTTATACATTCCGAATGGAATTTTAAAACAACTGCACTTCACTTATTGACTAAACATTTCTTGTCTTAACTCTCTTTTTAAAAATTGATGGTTTTAGGGCTTTTAAAGCAAAAGGAACTTTATTGTAAAGCTTATAAATGTTATATGAAAAGCTACTTTGAAACAGATCTGTTCTGTGTGGTGGTAGAGAGATAAGACCTCTAAATCTAAGGTTTAAGCTGTACACATCTGTTCTATATATTATCTTGTTTGTCAAATATGGTGGTCGGTCATTTAAAATAATATTGTGGAAAATTACCAAAGAGTGTAGCATGCGCCTATTCTGCATATTCAACCATTTGGCATCATATAGTTTGTGCGAAACCGGATCATATTTTCGTATACCATAAATAAACCGTAAACAACTTTTTTGTACTTTCTCAATCCTATTTGTATCTGTTTTATCTAAACATGGCCCATAAAGTACATCACAATGGTTAAAATGACTTAACACCAGAGAATCCGTTAATTTTATCTTTTGAGCCTCAGTTAACAAATGGCGATGTGGATAAAGCAACTTTAAAGAAATGTATGCCCTTTGTATATAATGCGCTACTTGTTCTCTGAAACGAAAATCCGTGTCAATTCTTAGACCGAGGTTGTTTGCACACTTTGTAAACTGTAAGACGTTACCACTGACCTCTATATTAAGTTCCGACATTAAACGATTCCTATCCCTACCAAAAAACATAACAGATGATTTAGTTGGATTAATTAGAAGCCCGTGACGTGCTGAAAATTCCGTTAGATCTCTTAAGTCTTCATTTATTAATACCATAGACTCACGCCAAGTACTAGGAATAAAAGAATAGAGTACCTGAGTATCATCTGCGTAAAAATACGCTGTGTCATTTTTTAGACACGAGATAAAATTACTAGTATATATTGAAAATAAAAGAGGCCCCAATATAGAACCCTGCGGCACACCGCAACCTATAGTTTCTCTAGCCGATTGTCCTAAACTTGTTTCGACATACTGCATTCGATCGTTAAGATAATTTTTAATAAACATTATTGCACTATCCGAAAAGCCGACATAGTTTAATACAGCTAACAAGAGTTTGTGACATATCGTGTCAAATGCTTTCGAATCGTCCAGGAGCACCAGAACGGCAGACTGACCGGAATCTACTGACGTCATAAGGTCATCAGTAATACTTAAAAGCGCTGTTACACAACTATATCCTGGGCGATATCCTGATTGGTTAGGAGGCAAAATGTCATTTTCTTGTAAAAAGCTTCTTATTTGAATATTCATAATTTTTTCCAAGAGTTTTGAAAGGCAAGGTAAAATGCTAATGGGTCTCAATTCATTAAAACTTTTTATTTTATTACTTTTTGGAAGTGGCGTAATGCGTGCAATTTTCCATTCGTCTGGAAATATTCCTTCTAAAAGGCACGAGTTGACTATATTAGTAAGAAATGGAAGGATTCTGGGACAGCACAACAATAACATTTCTATCTTTATCAAATCCGAACCAGATGCCAATGATTGAATACTACATAGCTGCGTTTTTACCTCATCTATACTAACCGTATTAAACGAGAATTTGCTGTTTATTTTCTTTTTTAAATTATTTTGGTAGTATTGTAATAGTGTAGGATCTGTTTGTTGTTTATTTATAGAGACCTGTAAAAAATATTTATTTATATCTGAAGGTTTATTTAGGCTATCGGGAAGACATGTATTTTTTGCTTTAGAAGTTATATTTAATTTTCTAAATTTTTTCCAAAGAACTCTACTATTATTTTCTCCAGAAATAGACTCTAGGTAACTTTTCTTTTCATTGCTAATTGCTATGTTAGTTTGGTTATGTAATTGCTTATAGCTATCCCATTGATTTTTGTTACTTGTATTTTTGTATTTTTTAAAAGCTTTGTCTCTAAGTTTGATCATAATTTCTATAGTGTCTGTTAACCGTGGTGGTTTTTGTCTTTTTATTTTTATAGTTTTTAAAGGAGCCAAAACATCAAAAATATTTTTTATCAAAGTATTAAAATGTGATACTTTTTGATTAATATTTGAAATTTGTACTGTATCTTCAAATGGTGTATTATACAAAAATTCGGACAATAAATCTTTATCAATGCGCTTTAGATTTCGCCTTAAAACGTACTTTTCCTTATTATTAATTATTTCAGTATTTAAAAAGAAACTTATTAGTACATGATCTGAAATTTTGGGAACGTTCTTTACTGAAAAAGTGTAGTTTTCGGTGACTCTAGTTGGAGTATTGACTATTTGTTGCAAATTAAAAGTTTCGATGCAAGAAAGAAAATACTGAACACTCTTAATCTCCAAATCTATTAAATTTAAATTAAAGTCACCTCCGCAAATTACCTTATCACACTCCATTGTAAATGTCGATAAAGAGTCCTCAAAATTACTCAAAAAATCAAAAAACTGTCCTTTGGGTGGTCGATAAAGGGAACCAACAATATATGAAGTATTATTAATATTTAATTTAATCCACAACTGTTCCAAACATCCCGTTTGTAATGAATTTAGAGTATCAAATTTGAATATATCCTTAATATACATACCGACTCCACCACCTCTCTTAGCTCTATCAGCCCTATGGTGAAGAAAGTTTGACATTCCAGCTATTACATACTCTGTTATATACTTTTCTGACATACACTTCTTGAGCTAGCTAACGGACGCATTTTCACCTTAAAAAAGTTAGAAATATACATGTATATTATGCAAAAAATCGGTAAATTCTCTATACCAGGAACTTCCCTCGTTACGAACGTTTCCTTTTATTAGAAAGAATGCGATTCAGTTTCATTTGGCATATAGTCTCTTAGTAACAGATAATCAAATATTTTTATTACGTGCCAATCTGTTCCAACATATTGGATTCGTGTCAATATTTTACCAGTATCTACATATACCACACTTAACTTTTGGGCATAACTTGAATAAATTGAATATATAGTACTTACCCTGTTTTTTTCAAGACCGACATTTTGTTTCGTCATTGTGAATTGGTAACAGTTTATCCCTATATCATATTTAATTTTTCTACAAATATTGAAGTTAATTGAATAGAAGATTTTTAATATTGATTTTTTAAACATCTTATTTGACGGTCATTTTATTTTGCCATGTTGAACTCATACCACAGTTTTACCATTTTATCTCTATGTCACACTAATACTTGCACAAAGCTTGACCCTAATCTAATAAGTAGTTTTTCAGACAGATTTTTTATACATTTTATTAGGCCGCCATTTTGGATTTGTATTTGTTTTCTTAGATTCGTATAAAAATATCACCAGTTTATTTTTATGTAATATTTGATTTTTCTGCAAAATTTGAAGTAAAATGGATAACTAGTTTTTACATATTTTTAAAAAGTGAAGGTATGTAAAACCTGGGAGGAGAGTAAAAATAATAAAAATATATAAATGCATTTGCATATAATCCTGCCCTTAATTAGGTCGTTATTTTTAATAAAACTGTCAAAGCGATCAGTTTTGCTATGTCATTATTTTATTATTTATAAGGCGATTTATATAAAACTTGGTAGAAGTAATGAGTTACAAAAAACCGATGTCCTGGCGCATCTATCACATTTTGGCGATTTCTACTTCAACCCCAACTATAAAGTTTTAAATGAAAAAAAATTGTATATTTTCACATATCTAGAATCTAGGGACCGGGTTCGCATCTTGCCATTGTTTTATTTTTTTTTTTTAAAATATGATTTTTAATTTTCATTCTAGAGGTATTATTACCAACTCAAATTTAAAAATAAATTTTTTATTAAAATATGAGAGACCAACTTTTGGGAAAAAAGTTGTTTTAAAAGAACTTTTTGGCTTTAACGTTTCATAAGGCAAGGCCCTGCGAAAATAAGAAATAGTCGGACAAATTTGTGTTTATCCTTGTAATTGTTTGGGAAAATAGCACGCAACAGAGAGGTGTTTCTTATTTCAGTTACCCAAAATGATTTATTTATTGGATCAAAACAAAAAAAAATGTTGCGGGCTTTAAAAAATGTTCTACGAAGAAATGAAAAAGAAAAAGCGATTCTTAAATAATAAATAAAAACAAAAAATATTATGTATCAAATATAACTTAAAAAGTGAAAGGTATACATATATACATATACAAATCTTACTGTATGAAATCCTAAGCTATGTTCAAATATTCTCGTAAAGCTCAAATAAACTCCCTTTTTAGCTAGATTGAAGCTATCTATCTTAAGAACCTATTTTGATATTCTTTTTCATTTGTTCATTAAAATAGAGATTTTATGTTTCACATAGAAAAAAAAATTGTTATACGGAATATCGGGCTGGTTGCAAAATGGCCCTACCCTAATAGGATTAGAACCAGCACGCTATTATGAGTACGGTAACCATCTTGTTACCATCGGTCATGTACAGAGTGTCCGGATTTGGTTGCAAAAGCAGGGTATCTCGCTTATTTTTAAAGATAGAACCTTGCGGTTTTCACGAACCTGAGCTAATTTTTTGTAAAACTCATGAAGCCGTAAACTAAATTTTCATAGCCTTCTTCGTTTATGAGATACAGGGCGAAATAGAAAATTTTGCATTTTGGGACCCTCCTCGTATCTCGGTTATCCTTTAACTTAACGCAAAGGGAAAAATTGCTGCTTATGCAGTTTTTTACGCTGGATCCAGTGGCGTAGTCATATTTTTCATATGAGTTGTTATTTTTTTGATATGACCCAAAGTTGTGTTTTTTTAAATAGGACACCCTGTATATCTGTCCAGAAATTGATTTGTTCTTTTAAAAGCTTCTCAAAAATATATAATAGTATGGGTCTATTTTAATAGACAACAACAAAAATTCTAATTTTTATAATTATCATCCCAAATTTTGCAGTAGGCCATGCAAAACGATGCCGTTTTCTTTTGTTTTCTTGGAAGCAAATGACATTTCCCAATTTTGTACGCGTATATAAAATATAGCGCTAGTTTTTTGTATTTATTTATTGTGTAAAAATATATTTGTATTATTATGGAAGAAAACCAAACTGTACAAACAGTACTGTTGAAAATAAATTTCGTTAATTTGCGCTAGAGGAATATCGTCAAGTAATTCAGGTATAGCTGCCTCTAAAACTTCTATATAGCGATTGGCTGTTAGATTTCCCTCAAATATATAAAATTTTATTTGTGTTCCTAATATGAAGCAGGACACTTTTAGACCAAACCTGCCCTGCTGTCTTCTGGGAAATATTTGGTGTTGATTTTCCTGGGACCAGAATCTACTATTGTGCCTATTGAGTATACCAGAATTACTGAAATGTGCTTTGTCTGACCATATAACCTTCCTTTCAAAATCTCTAACCATATCGCATCTTTCTCGAAACCAATTGCAGAAGACTACCCGACGCTCTGCATCCCCTGGCTGTAAGTGCTGCACGACCCTAAATTTGTATGGTTGGTATTTGTGCTTTTTTAGAATTTCTTGAACTCTAGTTTTTGGAATCCCTATGCTCTTTTCACTGGTCCTACAAGAGTTTGTAGGGTAAGCTTCTACATTAGCCAAAACCGTAATTTCCTCAGTCTCCCGATTTTCTTTATTACATGTTTTCGTACGAGGTTTGATAAATGATCCCTGATTAAGTAAATTCTTTTTTATCCGATAAAAAGTGGATATATTAGGTTGCCTCCTTTCTGGATATCTAAATAAAAATTAAGCAATAGTATTTCAACATACCTAAAAATTAATTATTTACCTGTTAAAATACATCTCAGAAGCCGCTTCAACATTTTCAATACTTAATATAAAACAAGCTAACATATCGTACTTTTCATAATGTTCGAAAGTTTGGTTTTCTTCCATAATAATACAAATATATTTTTTCACAATAAATAAATACAACAAACTAGCGCTATATTTTATATACGCGTACAAAATTGGGAAATGTCATTTGCTTCCAAGAAAACAAAAGAAAACGGCATCGTTTTGCATGGCCTACTGCAAAATCTGGGATGATAATTATAAAAATTAGGATTTTTGTGGTTGTTTATTAAAATAGACCCATACTATTATATATTTTTGAGAAGCTTTTAAAAGGACCATTTAAAAAAACACAACTTTGGGTCATATCTAAAAAATAACAACTCAAATCAAAAATATGACTACGCCACTGGATCCAGC
The DNA here is from genome assembly GCA_030620095.1 of Kuschelorhynchus macadamiae. Lineage (NCBI taxonomy): Eukaryota > Metazoa > Arthropoda > Insecta > Coleoptera > Curculionidae > Kuschelorhynchus > Kuschelorhynchus macadamiae. Next base: position 411,979 of record JAUTXW010005193.1, on the reverse strand, counting down.
GTAAAAAACTGCATAAGCAGCAATTTTTCCCTTTGCGTTAAGTTAAAGGATAACCGAGATACGAGGAGGGTCCCAAAATGCAAAATTTTCTATTTCGCCCTGTATCTTATAAACGAAGAAGGCTATGAAAATTTTGTTTACGGCTTCATGAGTTTCACAAAAAATTAGCTCAGGTTCGGTGAAAACCGCAAGGTTCTATCTTAAAAAATAAGCGAGATACCCTGCTTTTGCCACCAAATCCGGACACCCTGTACGGTATTTTAGCTTGTAAAATAATTTGTTATTGCAAAAGATCCTGATAATTGGAACCGGTAAGGGTTTCGTCAATTAAGAATGGAGCAATCCGGTCCGTAAATTCTATATTTCAGGTAAAATGTCCAATTGTTTGTCATTTCTATTTAATTACGTAAAACTGCATTCGCCTACAAAAATTGTTATTGGAAAACATTTTATAACTTCCAATCTTTGTATTATCGGTATCAATTTTGCTTAACTACTTTTGGCACCGACCTCTAGTTTTATAACCCTGCAGTGCTTACTAAATCGAAGGGTACCTACTCGGTAGGTGTTCACAAATAAATCACTTATCAGTTATCACACATCTTTTACATGATTTATTATTGTTGCTTAAATAACACGTCGTTTGCACTTTGAATGTGATGAAACGTTCAATCTTTCTTCAAATTATTTCATTTGCGGGTGAATTGGAACTGGCCCAAGATTAACTTAACAGTAATCGTTTTTTATAAACGATACGACCACGTCTAGATTTGTAAATACAACTTAAGAAGTTTTTGGCCGCTAACTTATTTTAGTCTATGGTGGCCTAATAAGCTCTAAAAAGAGCGAAATCGCTATCATCGTTTAACTGGAATAAATCGTTGCGCCTGCGGCATTGGAGTTAAAGATCTGCGCGGGATGGATAGCTCGAACGGGCCCAAAGCACGGCCCGGCCCGGGACCGGGCTCGTGCCGGGCCTGGCCGACATTTTGGCATAGTCGGGCCGGACCGGGCCGGGCTGCGGTCGGGTTAGTACAAACAAATAAAATTAAACAATAAAGCCATATGAGTTCAGGTGCACAGCCATTTGCATTTTACTACCAATATTATATAATACGTATAGTAATACAGCCCACGTGCTTATCACGCGTTTGCCTTTTTTTTGTCGAAGCTTTCTTGGAAATAAATATTTTGTTTTATTGCTTAAACCCAGACCTTGAGCATAAAAAAACTTTTTATTTTGCAGTCCTGCGGCCTTCATTTTTTGTTTTAGCTGCTTAAGTAATCGATTTTCGTGTTTCATGATACAAGATTTATGATACTAAAATGTACCTAATAAATGTCCACGTGGACTGGTTTAAATGCGGCCTGAATTCGCAGAAATAACTATTTGGTCGAACACCTGCACTGGTGCAGCATCGATATATTTTAATTCAGTAAACTTTGATGATACAACCACCGACCCCTTGGTAAAGGAGGAACTGAATTTGATGATTTGGTCGCTTAAATATTACTTTATAAATTCAGTCAAGTTCAAGTACGTGTCCGTGACATTCCGTGACCAGTGGCCATTCCAAGATTAATTGTGAGCAATATGCGAATCGCAAATTACTCTTTTATCAAAATGGATAAAGACTCAGATAAAGATAAGAAACAGTGCTTAAAGATGGAACATTTCTTCTTTAACCATTCCAGAACAATGAGAGAAAAAGTGAAATATGAAAAACATTTTCATTGGTAGTAAATAAAGATGGCATTTCTCAAAACTTTGTACAGTGCTTAAAGTGCAAAAGTTTATTTAAATGACACACCTGTGCAGTATTAACAAAGGAAATTCCTCGGGAAGTTCTAATTTAAATAATCTAGTTTGTGTGCAAGTTTGGTAAAAAAATCTAACCCAAATATCAAGGAATTGGTAATCAAAAAGTGTGTGTATATGTATGCTGGAGACAGGAGATCATTCGAAATATTAAATTGTAGCGCTTTCAAGTCTTTTTGTCAGTTTTTGCTTAAGTTTCTGATGTAAATGATTTATTACCTCATTCTACAACGATTTCCAGACCTTTAAAAATTGAATCGGCAAACAAACGTTTCGAAATTTTACCTGAAATAAGAGAATATATACAAAGCGACATCTGTTCTGCTTCCACCGACATGTGGACCGATGATTTTAAGAAAAACTCTTACACCACTTTTACGGTGCACTATATTGACAAAAATTGGATTTTAAAATCTAGAGTTTTATTTACATGCGTTTTTCCCGATGACCAAAAAAAGACAGCCGAGAACATCAAGGCTGAACTCCACCGTCGTTTTTCAAAATTCGGCTTTGATATTCCTCTGTTTGCAAAATTAGTTTTTGTGACATATCAAGAAGCCAATATTATCGTGGCTCTAAAAAAATATAAGCAATTTGGATGCTGTGCACACAGTCTTGACACTGTGCTAAGACATACTTCTGCTACCAGTTTTTTAAATTCAAACGGACTTGAGGATGTAAATAGTTTGATGACTAATTGCAAAGCACTCGTAACACTTACGAAACAAACCGGATCTGTTGCTCTTTTACCAAAAACACTTCATCAGGAAATTTTGACGTACAAAGGTGAAATTGATAGGTTGTCTGGTATTAACGGGGATGTACTTAGAAGCGTCATATCTTTTTTGGAACCGTTCAAACAGGCAAGCGACTGATTAGAGCAGGAGAACTGTCTAACATTACCCCGGATTCTTTTATATTATGAGAAACTTCTTCAATACCTTACTACAGATTTGGATTCTGAGGACAATTTAAGTGAATTGAAGAAACAAGCAATAATAATTTTAAAACGAAAATTAAATTTAACTCAGGACTACAAGTTTGCCATTTTCTTATGTCCTAAGTTTAGACAACTCCGTATGCTTTCAGAAAATAAAAAAAAAGTGTTTTGCAAAAAGGCCAAGTAATGACTTCAGCTAATCAAGAAAATGAGTCCCGAATAGAAGATAGTCAGCAGGGTGTTTCACATTTACAGCCTAATATTGAAAACAAGTAGTGAATTAAAAGACTGGGAGGATGAAATATTATCCTCTGTAGCTATACATGAAAAATCAGAAATTGAAATGTACGTCACCTATGAAGGGGACGATATTATCTTGCCTGTGCTGTACTGGTGGAAAAAACATTGCAACCTATTTCCTTCTTTAGGCAGATTGGCAAAAAAACTTTTTGGTATGTTACTTTGTTACTTTGCATGTTAATAATAATAAAAAAAAAATTAATTCAGGTATACCAGATACAAGTGCTTCGAGTGAGCAAAATTGTAGTTGGGCTGGGCGACTTTTAGAAGTAAGGAGGAGCTGCTTAAAGCTGGAAAACGTAAATGACCTTCTTTTCCTGCAAAGAAATAACATTAATTTATTGGTAGAATAAAAGCAGAAGATATGTTTTTTTGCGCAAGCCGGGCTGGACTGACATAAGGTATTACCTTTCTCGGGCCGGACCCGGCTGAAGTAAGTTACTACTTTTTTAGGGCCGTGCCGGGCTTGGAAAACCTGGCTCGTGCAGGTCTCTGATTGCAGGACATGTTCCAGACAAGGATCACGGTATCTTTGCTGTGGCGTTATTGTAACGTGAAACAAAAATACATTAGCGTTATTTTTCCGAACGAAAGTCAGGATTCAACAATGTAGTTCAATGCCGGTCATGATATTAGCCTGCGGGGTAGTTTTTGTGATTTCATTTTGTGCCTTTGGCTACACGGGGCTCGCTAATCTATGACGGCCTGATGAGCTCTAAAAAGGCCGAAATCGCGATCGTGTTGTTGTCACGTTGGTGTAGTGTGAAACAAAAATACAATTACATTATTTTTCTCAACATATGTTAGGAATCAAGTGTGTAATAAATACATTAAAATATTAATATCAGTTTTCTTTTTTTACGAATATTCGTCAACATTAATATTTTTAATAAACAATCAACCAAATATTTCCGTAATATCGATATTGAAATTTTTTTTAGACAAAACTAAAAATTATGGGAAATATTTTTCTTTTATCAGAAATTCAGTCTACAGTTACTGACAGTAAAATAAAAACTAAGTATACGAAAAAGAAATGCTTTAATAAAAGATTGAGTCACTCTAAGAATACCTATATTCGAAATCACGATCTGTTCGATAATACTCTTTTGATAAGTAATCTTGCATTTATGTTGTTATGCATGTATATTATTTTAAACCATAAACCGTAACGTTCTATGATAAGTAGTTTTACTATCTTTGAAAATTGTTATTATACATGCATCTGACGCATATCTATATTATTTTTTTAATAATTTTTCAACATAATAATTGTTTTTCACATTGACCTTTAAAAAGTTATTATTACCAACTTTACCAGTAGCATAAATAAAGTAAAATACGAGATTCGACGTTTAGCCTATTTAATATTCTGAATTTAAATGCATTTTTCAGAGAATTTTAAATAAAATAAATGACTGCTACAATTTTCTATCTGAGTATTTTTTTTAAATTCTACTTTTATACTTTTTGGAGTTTAATTACACATGTTCGATTCAAAACTGCGGTTTTCCTAGGTTCACACAGGCAAATTTTTGAAATAATTTAACTCTTTGTTTGTTTATTAATTTGATATGTAACAAGTTGGGAGGTTGTTTACTTCCTGAGATGGCATTAAAGTAGCTATAACTGTTTTCACTACTACTCTTTAAGAATTTTTACGTATTTATTATTAATAATCCTACTATAAACACATTTCCCCATATAGTTAGAACTTATTGTTATCTATATTCATTTCAATAACCACAAAAACTAAGATAATAATACACTGAAACAAGAAATCTCATAAGAAACCCACGTAGGTAAAAAGTAAACAAAACGATTTTAACAGCAATATGGCTGAACCAATCCAAAATTGGTTACCCTATTGTCGCCACCGTCTTTATAAAGTCAGTCACTGTAATTCGGTATACAGCCATTGAACTCCATTATATTCGGTCCTAATTTGTCAATCTCAATTAGTTGTGTGTCTTGTAGACCATAACCTACGAGTAACAAGTTAAAATGGCAATAGCGTCACGTCCCATAAATAAAGTAGCTTTTCTCATTCATCCACATTTTATATAAAATAAAAAATATCATATCCAGGTCATACCTAAACAAAACAACATAAAGCGGTATTTTAAGGAAACACCGTAAAGTACCACATTAGTGTTCAAGACTTCAAAGTAATTGGGTGTGACAGCTGTTTATTTAAATAATCCAAAACTATGAAAGGGTATGGGGGCAGTCGTAGACCCTTGATGTTAAGTAATTTTCTCAGTAAAGAAATACAGCTAACTTCAAAGTAAAAGTCCAATAGATCGCAATTGTTTATTTTCATCTCACCTATAAATATTTAGCTATGGTGTTTATTTTTTGTTTTGAGTATAAAGATTCAAAATGCATACACATTAAACATCACGTTAAGAAAAGAATCACTCTTTATAATAAGATATTTAATGATAATTACTATTTAAACCAAAGTCCAAAATTGAATTTTTGAGATTTAAATTGCTATAAGTAGTATACAAGGCGGGGTACTGTGACCGAGGATGGCCTGTCTGTCCAAAGATTGGGCGTGTCCAACTTCTTCGGCGACGAAGTGACACAATCCTGAAAAATTCCTGAAAATGGCCGAAGAAGAAGTGGTCGACAATGACCAGAGGCTGTTGACCAGAAGGGCCTTATTAGTGTACGGGTTCAAAAAGGCCTTTTATATTTGAAGTGTCTTTTTGGCACTCACACACATGCACCCCTATAATTATTACTAATTTGTTTCTTATAAAAAAAAAAGCCCACGCGCCCGCCTGGATTCGAACCGTCGACACCGAGATTTGTTTTTTGTCAAATTTTTAACTTCTAGACTACTACCGCCATGCAGTACGTCGTAATAAGTAAACAATTTAGATGATCTTGTTTATCTTTTAAACGAGCAATAATAGTAATAATACGCAGTTATACAGTACAACACATGTGGTAAAAAAAAATAGAATGTTTGTAGGGCTTCACGCCGCACCTCTGGTATAATTTCATGAGCCTAGCCTAGCCTCGTCTAACCGAAAATAAATGAAACAAATAATTATATCTTTAATATATTTTTTATTATTTAAATCAATTAAACCTTTCAATATAAATTCTAGTCCTATGATTTTCATCAAGTACATTTTTTAAAATTAATTCTAAATTAGCTATTCGTCGTTGAAAATGATATTTGTTGATAATTTCTTCATCTTTTCGAGCTCTTCTGTATGCATAACTCCAAACAATCATTAGGTGTATATGATTTTTTGATTCATTAAAGCTTACCGACTTTATTGGTTTCATAACGTCTCTCTCCCCAAGTCAGATAACATAGAAATTTTGTAGATAGATTTATATATTGTTATTGGTATACTATAAGACAGGTCTCAAAGGTTGAGTTTGTGTTAAATAAATAATCCAACATTGTTAGTCTGTTTTCTATGTATACATTTTTGTTTTGAAAATATTTAGATGTATATTGATTACATTGTATATCTGCAGGTTCATTAATATCTACAGGAACGTAACTCACATTCGAAACTTTGTTTATTAGTTTCGGTATGATACCAATTTGAACTTTAGCCAAATTATATATTTTATCATTGTGTCTTACATATTCATCTGGTTTTATTAGATTGTAATGTGTGTGGAACCAGACATTATATCCCGTGTCTTGAAATGTCCTTAAACTTAAATGTTTCAAGATATGGTACTCTCTATCGTTTATGTACACTGAATTGTAACTGTATTCTTCTTCTTCTTCCTCTGTGTATTGAGAAGATAATCCAAAAAAATTACAAAAAAGTATGGTAAATAGCAGCACTAATGAGCTTTGCATTGTTGTGAGATTTACAACTTACTGTAAAATGTATTTTAAGATGGAATGATGAAAATTGTTGTTCTATAATGGTAAACAATTGTCCTGTATGTCGCACTAGATATTACTATTTGGTACAAATCTTCAAAGATGTAATTAGACATCATTTTGTTGTAATTTTAAAAAGAGGATAATATTTTTTTTATAATTTGTGTTTGTGAAAACTCTGGTAACAAATAATTTTGTAAAAAAAGTAAATGTAAATATATATATAATAATTGACACACATTTTTTCCTTTTCCTATATTGAAACGACAACAATGATCTAACAAGTTTTTTAATACATACTAATTTTCACATTACATAACAAAACAATTGTTATGGGTTGACACAAAAAGTGCCACGCCCTAAAATGGCACCACTTTTGCAAATCGAAGCTTAAATTTTCTTATGGGAATTTACATGTAAAAATGACGGTTTTGATTGTCGGACCGGCATAGCCTAATCTACTACTTTTTAATTATACTAATATAATTAATATACTTTGCATCAAGTAAGAGAAAACTCAATTGAATACAGAAACAAGCGTTAACAAAATGTTATGCTAATATATGAGTGCTTCTAGTGGCAGTTGACATAATCGACACTTTTTTTTACATATGATTAGCTATTTCATTTACAAATACAGTGTCAGATGTTAGAATAAAAAGAAGTATTTTGCATATAGCACTGAAAATATATAACCGCTTATAGTAACATTTGACATTTTTAAATTAATATTCTTGACGTATTCTACTTATTATCTTTACAATGTATGTTTAAAATTAATATTTTTGACATTATCTATCCATTACGTTTATAACCTATATTTAAAATTAATATTGTTAAACTAATCTACCCATCACATTTACAAACTATGTTTAATATTAATATTTAACAACATAATCGTCTATATCTTTTTTTTCATTTTTATTGCAGTAAAAGCAAGCATGTTCAGGAATTAGTAGAAAAAGATGTATCCTACAAATAGCACAATGTAAATCAGAAGCACTAACAACATAAGCTCTTTTGTAGTGGCAGCTCACATGATCGGATTCCCCTCTCCGTAAATATCTCATGTGAATTGCACTACACGGAAGGCAAATAGCAAATGTTCCTAGTGTTCGACTTTCAATTTTAGTGTAGCTTTGTATAACACATACATCTTTTTCTTCGAAATTATTAAATAATTCACTAGCCCTAAACTTGCTTACTTTTACGTCAGCCTCGGTTCCTAAATTTAGCAGTTGTCCATCCATGTCCACTCCTTCGTCAATTTCCTGATCATCTTCCTCCATCTCTTCTTCTTCCTCCTCTTCAATATAATTAATATCAATGTTAAACAAGAATGATCTTCTAACAAGCCTAGATGATTTGTCCAAAAATGAATGTTTATAACTGATGGAATCACCTTCCAAGTTATTAAAAATCTCTTCTCTTTCTTCAATTTGAGCGGCGATCTCCACATTATTTTCTTCAATTTGGACAGCGTTTCCAATCATATTTTCTGCCATCGTGAGGAACTTTAGATTTAGATAGATTTATTTGATAAAAAATTTGGTTATACGTTATAAATAATAGCGACAACTGATATTACAGCGAATGATACTGTATGATCGTCGAGTGGATGTTCTTAAATATATATCCCATCGACCACCTCTTTTACTACCTGCAATACAATTAATAAAATTGATTCACTTTTAAAATGATTAAAACATCGCTCACAAAACCATTTTTTATTTTGTACAATTCCAACTTGTTTGTTTAATAATCGACTTAAATTTTTAATACAGACAAAATGAAAATGGTTTAAACGACTACTACTGTTAATATTGTTTTCAGAATAGCTAATTTCCTTAGAGTTATTACAAGGTAAAATTAGTAAATTGATTTTTGTGGGAAAATTTGTTTTGGTCAAAGTTAATGGTAAAATTGTTTGTTTTTCAATGCAAAATACATTTATAGCTAACCTGTTTAGAGATTCAAATTTTGGGATATCTTTTAAAGTCATAGGAAAGGTAATTTCATTGTATTTTAAAACTTGACTGAAATGAGGATAAGACGATGTACGATAAACATTTTTGTACTGAGGTGGTGGATGCAAGGCGCAAACCACAGACCACAAAAAACAATATGAATCATTATTTTTAATATTTATTACACTCTTAGTTTTTTGAATAAATTTAGGTACTTCTACATATGTGCTGAAACCTACTGTAATTGGATTATATTTATTTATATTAACTTTTAGATACCAAATTTCACACAAAGCCCAACCACTATCTTTTTCTTGAAAGTCCTCTAAGTTACATAAAATTTTATCAACAACGTTCTCTTGAAACCATTGAAAAATATTTGTATTATGGTCAATAATATTATTTTTTGTTGAAAAATGCTTTACTGATGTTTCCAGATTTTGAGGTTTTATAAATAATCCCGAAAACACAACGTTTACTTTTAACAAACAATGATTTAACTCTTTTTTAACTCTGAAAGAAAAAATCCTAAATGCTTGTCGTAAAAATTCTTTTGGTTCTTTAAATTTTAAATTTGTGATAATTCCGGACTTAATTCTACCATTAAAGCAAGAGTCTATGTCTTGCCATATTAACTGCCTTTTGCCTAAAACTTTGTTACTTTTACTTTTCATTTTAAACGTTTGCAAATAGTTTTTTAAAATACTTAGATTAGTTTCAACTTTGTTATAATTATTGACATAAACCTTATTTTTTAAAGCTTTTTTTAAAATAAAAATAGTTTTTTTAAGTAAATGAATATGTGTTGTTGTTGTTGTTGTTGTTGTTGTTGTTGTTGTTGGTATCTAAGTGCTGTATGCTTCTGCTGGCTACTTGACTAGTCTGAGATTTTCATTAATTCGATGATCTATTTAACTAAAATTTTCATTACCAAAAATGCTGCATATGTTTGATAAATGTTTTTTTTAATGATAAGCACATGTTTGTTAACTTGAACTTGAACTTGTTTTGCTGATTTTGCTTATCTAGTTGTTGTTGTTATTCAAAATATATGATGTGTTGGAACTAGCGTGAAATCTTTAATTACAAAATATTAATAGATTTTTTTTTTGTATATTCATATATAAGCAATTAAAATGAACATGCAAAATCACCAGTCTTCGTTTGTTCTTCTTCATTACTACAAGACGTAGCAACAGCAGTAACAACTATAAGAAATGGCATCCACTCCAACCACCATAGTAGTGTATACCGAGGACAAAATTAATTTTCCTCTAAAATATGCGTCCGTTGTTATAAAACAACTTTTCCAGTAAGTTATTTTTGGTTTTGTTAATAGATATACAGTGTTAGATTATAAGTTACATATTGAATCATAATGTGCTCGCGTGTAGCAAGTGCTTTGTCTGGCTACGTGCGAACTGTATGGTTTGATCGGCTTGACGGAGTGACCAGTTCACTGCCCGATTGTTATCCGCTAGGGAAAAGTGTGTGTGTGAATAGATATAAGTTACATATTGAATCATAATGTGCTCGCGTGTAGCAAGTGCTTTGTCTGGCTACGTGCGAACTGTATGGTTTGATCGGCTTGACGGAGTGACCAGTTCACTGCCCGATTGTTATCCGCTAGGGAAAAGTGTGTGTGTGAATAGATATAAGTTACATATTGAATCATAATGTGCTCGCGTGTAGCAAGTGCTTTGTCTGGCTACGTGCGAACTGTATGGTTTGATCGGCTTGACGGAGTGACCAGTTCACTGCCCGATTGTTATCCGCTAGGGAAAAGTGTGTGTGTGTGAATAGATATAAGTTACATATTGAATCATAATGTGCTCGCGTGTAGCAAGTGCTTTGTCTGGCTACGTGCGAACTGTATGGTTTGATCAGCTTGACGGAGTGACCAGTTCACTACCCGATTGTTATCCGCTAGGGAAAAGTGTGTGTGTGTGTATGTGTGTGTGTGTGTGTTTTGCAGTGGGTTGATGTAATTCTACTGTTGTGTATAAATTTGTAGGTATGGTGTAAAAGAAATACTGGAAAAAGGTGATAAAATTTTTATATCACTAACATACAGTCCTAAGGCTATAACCTTAAAAAGGAAGTTTGGAAATTTACCGGTTCGTTATATGAGAACAAAAATTGAAAACAATGAAGATTTCAAGATTTTAGAAAAGGTTGTTAAAAGGTATAAATTTAATTTGTTGGATGATAATACAGAAGAACAACAAAAACAACAAACACATAAAATGCTGGAATCGGGTGGAAAAAGAATGCTATTTGAAGACATCTTTAGTGATTTGGAGGAGGAGGAGGAGGAGGAGGAGGAGGAGGAGCAGCAGAAGAATTTGACCCAAGCGGGACCAAGCCAAGCGGGATCAAGCTATGTAATATAAATAAAAATAAATATTTTATTATTATTATTAATATCAATTTATTTTACTAATTTTAGAAAGATTTAACATTGGGAGAGTGTTACGATTATTTCAGCTCTAAAAAGTTCTGGACTTCTAAACCTTTAATTGAAACTATTCGATATTCACACAATCTGGGAGATGAATTAAAAATTATAACGTTATTTCTAAAATCTGTACCGTTAAGATCTTTCGTAGCAGGAGGCTTTCCTAGTTTTTTGGTAGGACGGACTGACAGATTTTCTGACATAGACATTTATATCGAACTCAATCCTTTGAAAGAAGAGGTATGTTTATTAGCGTTAAATATTTTTATTGAGAAACTCATAGAAAATGATTATAGAGATATAATATATACTAATACAAGAAGAGAAGTAAATTACAAACCTTTCAAATTTTTTGATATTCGAAATATTACTTTAAAAACAAAAAAGAAAAATATGCTTATACAGTGTATATTTTTAAAAGCTAACTATATATATTTAACTTACGAAGAATTAATTGTAAAGACAATAATGGAATTTGATTTCGATATATGTAAAACAGCATTACTTTTAATCAACAATACCTTACATGTCATAAAAATGAATCAAATGAAAAGTATTGAAGATTGTGTAGCAAGAGTATCGCGTCGTGTTGAATATATATCAAGGCGTACTGAACATGAATTAAATGCAGATTCTTTATCTATGCTATGTCTTAGAAAAATAACAAGTGTTAAAAATAATGTACATGTATGTAATAATAAATAGTTACAATCACATATTTCGTAATTCTTCCTTATTTTTCCGGTAACGAAATTCCAGAAAGTCAAAGAAGGTTTCCTTATAATTTTCTGTTGAATGCATAGCTTTAGCAACACATATGTAGGCGTGTTCTTCGGCAATACAAATAGAAAACATTCCATCATCTGCTTCTTCCCGTGCCGCGTGTTTATAAATATTCCGTCGATTTTTCATTTTTTCCTCACTTGGTAATTTGTATGTGAAATTTTTAAACACAATTTCTAATAAAGTTCTTGTTTCTTCAATGGAAGACGTCACAGGTATGAATTTTATGCCACTATTCACCCATCCTCGATTTATATATAAACATAAAATAAACTTATTTACACCAGGTGGAATTAACGCTCTTGCTTTTTCAATACACAGCGTAGTCGGTCCATACGTCAGCAACCATTTTTCATCGTTGTTAGTTTTTCTTTTAGAATTTTGTTTAAAACTAGAGTTGGCTGAAATAGACTCCATAAATAGAACTTGTAATACCACTCAGTCCACGAACGAAATGTGAACTAATTTTTTTTTTTTTACTTTGAATGAGCTGCAGGTATTTATATTAAATTTAATCACTCCCACTTTCAGCATTTTAACTATTTGAGAAAAAAAAAAAAACAAAATGGTTTATTTAATATACAGTTTTATTTACAAAATTGTTTACAAGATTTTACTGTGTAGCAAATTCCAGTAGTAGTATATAAAAAATACATTTTCTAACGCACAATTTAAGTCGTTATTTACATGTTTATTACAGTGATTAGATTTTAACATTTTCTTTAAATTTTCCAAAGAAGGACAGTTGTTTTCCTCTAAATCAATTACATGGTAATTCTCTTCCAACAGCTTGCTTAACCACTCTTTCTTTTGACCTCCTTTTACGGCAATTATGACATTTGCTCCATCAACAGTGTCAACACCATAAGATGTATTGATAAAATTCTTGATAAAATCTGTCAAGTTTTCATAGTTTATAATAATACTTCCGACACCACCACAACGATCACTAAACCATTCCAAACCATGTATATTTCGAGTTAACCAATTCATGTGGTTGTACTTAAAGAGATTTAGATCAAATTGAAATTTAACCATTGCGTGCTTGTAGTTACCACTTGAAGTATCCAGAATTGCAATTTCTTTACAAAAAAAACTAGTGTTTCCACATTGAAATCCTTGAACATCCAAAACGTACATTTTTTTTTTTCTACTAAAGAACTTTTACTGTGCTAGTTAGAGGATTATATTTAACTAGTCTATCCTGTAGAATAAGACAATAGGCTGTAGTATTGGCAGACACTGCTTTACTTGTTTCAAACTCTATGCGAACATCTACGGCCCCTCCTTTCAGCACGTCTTCACCTTGTCGAGAACAATCGATGACTACCAGTGGAGCTTTACCTTTAAAACTTGCAGGTTCATAACATGGATCGCTGTGACGTTTGTAATAATACAATCTTTGGAACTTTGCATACATATCGTAAAGAATGGCAAATTTGTTGGTGTCATAGTCCACGTTTAAGTTATCGTATGGAAATACTTCTGAATTTAGGTAAACCTTTAGGTTTGTTAAACCACAGTGGTTAAAATGACTGCTGTTTTTAGCAATTTTTCCTTTCACATAGGTTTGAAACCCTATTATTATGAAACGAGGTTTCTCCAGCTGATTTGATGATTTGACTGCCCAACTGTGATTTTTACTCTGTTGCAGCTGAGGGTATTCATGTAATTCCCAGCTTCTAAAAGCAATATTCAAATCTCTGTTACTTTCAAATTGTCTTAACAGACGTAACTTCTGGCTATCACTCACGGTGACGTGTGGTATTTTCCACAACACCTTACTAAGTGCAATTTTATAAGTTTCCTTTCTATCGGCCAACTGACATATTGCATTCAAATCATTGTTGCTTCTAATAAGCACTAATTCTTGTCGAATATTCATGATAATTTTATTAAAGTCTTCTGCATAGCCCATTATAAGTTTTAAGGGAATGCATACACTAAAGTTTCCTTTGTCATCTAATAGACTTGGATGGTTTTCAGTGTTCCATCCTGCATTTTGTAAATTAGAACTTTCACTTCGCGTAAGCGATACATAACCTTTAATAGTTGAGGTTATTCCAGGATTCCTTACTCGATCTATGCATACTCCTCCCAATTCGTAACGGATCTCTTCGAAAAGGTACATAAGACCATTGTTGGTAAACTTTATGTTGTCACTAAATGTACCATCCTCTTTTGTCAGTTTGCCTTCAATGTATAGAAAGCTTTGACTAGGTAAGGTATAGAGATCTTGGGTTTGAATAGGTATCCTAATTTCATCGTTGTTGTTCAAAGTCGTAGCAGAGTACGGTTGATGTGTATGATATTGGTAACTAACTATTGAATCATCACTTATTACGTTGTCTCCTACTTTTAGAATATTGGAACTCATTTCTTTGACTATAGGCACAATTCCAGTTGAATATTAAAAAAAAGTGTCGAAGATTTGCACTAAGAAGTAACTTAAAACTACACCAATATCTCCTTATTTTTCCTATTATTATTATTATTATAATTATTATTATTATTTAGTTTAAATCCTAAGGAAATTAAAAAAGCTCTATTTTCAGATGTTAACTGATGTTCACGTAGTCTTGGACTGTTGATTATTCCAGTGGACGACTTGTTTTTATGGTACTTAATGGGTAACCCTAATGCATTATCTTCATAAAGAAAAACCATGCTCTTATACCTGCTTTAGATGTAGTCTTACTGTTATCAGTTCTTTTCGGAAATTGACCAATTTTCCGTCCTGATCGGTTATTTTAAGCAATATTTCATCCACATAGCGCGTGTTTATTGGTAAATATATAACGTTTGAGGGTTTTTCAACAATCTTAAAACCGGGAGCCACCTCGGGATAAAACATGTGAACTATGTGAACCAGATTACCGTTATTGTAGGCATTTGTAACTAAATTACAGTCTACAGCAATGGAGTTGACCTTAAATATATCTACTGGGTTTTCGGATATATGCAATTTGACTGCTTCCAATACTTTATTTTTGAACCCCAACAAACTTCCAATTGAGTTGTCTTTTGAAAAGTCTATTGACCTATTGCATTTTATTTCACACTGTAGTGTATTATGGTTTGCTTGCAATCGCAGTACAATTGGATCACCTTCTTTTTCCAAATTTAACGCCCTAACCAAGTAGTTCTGGATATCCTGTATTTCATAAGAGCCTTCAGGTAGTTCTATTTTTTTATTTTTACCATAGTGAAATACATTGTTTGATTTATCCACATTTGGAATTGAATTGTAACTTTCGAAATTTATTAAACCTAAAACGTACTCGTCACTTTCACTCAATATAATTGGTGGGTAAATCTTTGCAGAAATTGTTGATTCTTTCCCCGATAAGGTAAATGTATATGACATTATAACTAAAAGAGAGAGAAACGATCACTACAAATCTATTAAAATAAATGAAACAAACCAGATAATGTTAATCTATTTATTCATTGTTCCATATGAGATAAAAAATTCAAACATAAATGGCCACAGTTGTAAGAATTGTAGGACTGAAACTGAGAATGATTATAAAATATATTACAAGTACCATTAGAATTAAAATATCTTAAAAGCTCTACGGGTGGGTGTAAATTACCAAAACTGTCAAAGTAAATAATATTTTTTCCATATTTTCGATATGCAGTCCAATGAGTGCCAGGTCCGTAGGAGTTGTCCAAATTAACTATAGCCGATTCATTTCTATAAATTTTTTTGGGGAGTTTATCTTTCATAAAAGTTCCACGAAAATAGGGTATTTTCAATTTTTTTGCATAGAAATCAAGTTCCAAGTTGTTTAGGGCGTGTGCTGGTAATGTTAGCTTATTTGACGTTTTGGACCTAAGTTGGGAAAAAAAAGTCCATATCCAGTTTTAAAGGGTTTCAAGTAGAGTCCCTTGCCAAGTGCAACTGCTTCCATAGTTCTATTGTGTCGTTTATTTTCTTCCAATTGACGTTTCGCTGCTTGTGCATCATTGATAGTTTTTGCTATGGCTGAAGCTCCACCGCTTAATGCTCCCAAGGCACTCAAACCGGCAAAAATCGGTATTAGTGGTAACACACCTCCTGTCTTGGGAATTCTAATTATTCTCGAGGATGGTGGTTTGATCCTTCGTTTTTCACCCTTAACTGTTTGAACTGCAATCTTTAAAGCGTCATCGATAGTACGAGGTTGATTTTTTAAAACATTATTTTTAATTTTTTTAGTTAACTGTGGAAAGTTTATACGTTTCTTTCCTTGTCTTCTGCTTCTCTGCATCTTTTTGTGTTGTATTTTTTGTTGTCTTTTCATCACTTTGGAGGATCTTTTCTTTCGGTTACGTTGCTTATTCTTTGAGGACATTGTTACTTTAATAGTGCTCGGTATTAACTAATTTGAAAACTAAAAATCTTAAATATTTATACGGTATCTAGCCTTTAAATCTTTTCTTCGGTTCAAAAACAATATTGTTGTCCTCAGAATCACTTCGTTTACGTTTTTGCAATTTTTGTGAAATTAAATCGTTGTCGTTGATTTCTAACTTCGGTTTTTTTGTATTGTTATCATAGTCAATATCAGACGAAATATCTGCTTTACGCTTGTTAAACGTTTGGATATCCATTTTCATTTCATTTTCGAAAAGTTTTTTTTTTTTATTGCTGCTGCTGCTGCTGGGTCGGCTACTTTTAACAGTTTTTATGTTACGATTTAACATTTTTTCTTTCATTTTCTTTTCATGATAATTGTCAATGTGTTCACTATCACTTGATTCCTCTTCAAAATTTTTAACGATTTTCTTTTTATTTTTTGTGGGACTAAGGGAAGAATTCTTTCTAACTCGCGGCTGCTGCTTTTGTTAAGCTTTACTCTTGTAAGAATTCACTTCTTCAAGCAAGGCTTCAATCTTTTTTAAATAATTTTCCATACTTTTTGCACTTTGTGCCATGACAGTTGAACCTTTACGTAGAACGTTACAAGTTTGTTTCACACACTGATTATTTTTAGAACTCTCTTTCCTTTTTATACCCATACCTAGTTTTAGTTTAGCTTGCATGGCTGTTGATACACCTAATGCAGCTAGTTTTTCGCTCCAACCAGCCTCTGATGATGAACTGATTCTGCTCAAAGCACTTTTAAGAAGAATCTTATCAGCCTGATGACGATTACTTAAATCCTTGTTATTTGAATAGGCAATATCATGTTGCTTACATGCTGCATGCAAGGGATTAATTCCTTTATCACCACGTGCTAAACGTTTCTGCAGCTTGGTACCCGGTCCACAGAACTGGTAGCCAGGTATGTGCATCTCGAATGGTAGTTTATTTATTACAGTATTTAGCAGACCATTTCCGGTTTTTTTTGTTTCACTTTGATTTGTATAATATCTCATGATTGTAAGACGTAACAAAACATACTAACTATAAATTGTTATGTTGTCGTCTATTATTGTTATTCATATTTTATTCTTTTTCATGTCAAGATTTGTTTTTTAACGCTATGAAGAAAGTTGTGAAACAAAAAACAACTTTAAACATTCAAAATCACGACGAAGTTAAAAGAGGAAGTATCAAACACAGTAAATTGCTACCGTCTACAATAAGGGCAGTTATCACAGGTCCTTCAAACTGTGGAAAGACCAATGTTATGATTAGTCTGCTGGAACATCCAAATGGATTGAAATTCGAAAACGTCTATCTCTACTCAAAATCTCTTTATCAACCAAAGTATGTGTATCTGGAAAAGCTGTTGACACCAATCAAAGGTATCGGTTACTATACCTTTAACAATGGTGACACTATCCTCGATCCCTCTGACAGTAAATCTAACTCTGTAATCATTTTTGACGATGTGGCATGTGACAAACAGGATGTTATGAGGGAATATTTCAGTATGGGACGTCATAATAACATTGACTGTTTCTATTTGTGTCAAACCTATGCTAAAATACCAAAACACCTAATAAGAGACAATGCCAATGTTTTAATATTATTCAAACAAGACGATTTAAACCTACGTCATGTTTACACAGATCACGTGGGTACTGATATGTCATTTGAAGATTTTAAGTCAATTTGCGGCTTCTGCTGGGGAAAACCTTATGGGTTCTTATCAATTTTCAAAGACAATAAAATGAATGATGGACGTTATCGATATTGTTTGGATAACTATATATATCTCTAACATAATGACATTTTATTAGTTTACTTGAAAATCTACTTAAATTGAGTTGAGCTATGGTTGGGCTCGATAGAAACAAGAAACAAACTGCGAGAAAAGTTGTGAAAAAACAACTTATAACCAAAAGAAATGAAATTAAAAACAAACTAAAACTTCTTAAGCACGGTCAAATGACACATGAAAATCTTTTCAAACCCATAACCAAGCATTTGCAGAATATTGAAAATAAATTAATTCCTAGAGAAACTGTGACTTTAAGCAATGCAAGTTCAATACCTGTTCACAACGAAGAAGGTAGAAATCGTTTAAAACAAGAACAAATTGAATATAATGTATCTGACTCTGACGATTATGACACACAATCCACAGTGTCGGAACCGGCGGTATCACTACCCAAACTAATACAGTCCACACCAGAAGCAAAATATGATTATACACCAAAGGTACTAACAGCCACTGCACCGCGTCCAAAGCGAAGATTATCCTTTTCAGCGATCGGTCAGCCGAAAAATAAATTAAAACAAAAAATGATTCAAGATGTGGAAACGGAAATGCAAGAAGACGAAGCTCGGAAACAAAAAGAGTTTGAGGAACAACTAGATAAAACGATTAAAGACAAATCACTTAGCGACTATTATGAACAATATCACCCACTTCCTTTAACGTATATTAAAAAGTTTATTAAAGACCCAAACAGTGAGAATTCAGATGGAAAATTTAGAGTTCAGTTTGATCCAGACATTGAACGATTTTCCATTGGAAACAAGAGGATTGATTTTGACGGACCTGATCTTTTAGTAGCTGGGAAAAAATATAAAGGTACTAAAGGGCTTTACGGTTTACTTTTCAATCAGAATATTCCTAAAATCTATACTAAAGACGACGCTCAAAATTACGCAAATATATTATTCAATACTAAAGCTGTTGAAAAATATTTTGATTCAACTATGGTGTCAAATGTGTGTACAAATAAAAATAAGAAATTTACAAGAATTATTGAGCCAATTATGATGCAACAAGAGACAGATAGTGATAGTGGTAGGGAAGAAAATGTTAAACAAGGAGAAGGAATGCTTATGACAGTAACAAACCGACCAGTTGATTATGTTCATTGGGACGACCCTAATGAACTTGTGGATAGACTAAGATTGTTACTTGCATCTCAAGCTGCAGGTAATTCGAGTCACAACAACGAAATCGTTTCAATCATCGAGGAATTACGAGAAGCTCAAATTATAGAATAATTTCGAAAATGTCTAAATACGTTACAGATGTAAAACGTCATATTGTTGAAGAAATACATAAGCCAGCCAGAATTAATTTTCAACGACGAAAATTTATAATTAAGTCCCTTTTGGATCTTATGCAAGCAGATTTAGTCGACATGAGGGAATATGAAAAGGAAAATAAAGGTTATAAATACATCTTAGTAGTCATTAATTGTTTCTCCAAATATGTACTAAAAGGAATGATGTGGAAAGAATTTAGCATTCAAGGGTCCTACAAATGGTTTGACTTGATTAAAAATATTACAAATGTTTATAACAACAGAAAACATAGGACCACAGGTTTCAAACCTTCAGAAATAACAAAAAAGCATGAAAAACTTTTGTTGGAGACTGCCTATAGCAAAATAAAAATTGCTCCCAAACCAAAATACAATGTAGGCGACCATGTTCGCATTTCTAAATTTAGAGGAGTGTTTGATAAGCAATATAGGCCGAATTGGTCTACTGAAATATTTATAATCAAGAAAGTTCAACTTACAAATCCAGTGACATACCTACTTCAAGATGCAGAGAAACAAGACATCAAGGGAGGATTCTATGAACTTCAATTGCAAAAAGTTAAATATCCAGACATTTATTTAGTGGAAAAAGTGTTAAAACGTAAAAATAATAAAGTATTTGTAAAATGGTTAGGTTTCAGTGATAAGCATAATAGTTGGATAGATAAAAATAATGTAGAGTGACTTAATAAAATAATTTTGTTTCATGTACGTTTTATTCATTATATATTATTTACATGTTTTCTACAAATAATTTATTTATCTTCAAACAGAAAAACAATATTTATAATTATATAACAACTTGGCGTTTGATAATGCACAGTGCCAAGTAGTGCCATATAGATCCTTGTGAAAGTGACATTCGGGAACTTTCTTAAACTTGCTTAGCTTCGGTTCACTCTCCAGAGGTATTTTAAAAATTTTTTCTGCACTTATAAATTTTCTTAGAAAATTCACCTTTTCATCTCCTTTGACGTATATTTTTGGGGCATGATATCTTTTCATCACATGTTCTAAGACATTTGCTATTTCGTTCAAGTCTACTAAACCAGACTCCCATATTAGACCATGATATGAGTTTTCGAGATAAGATATCGTTTTTAAATCATGACCTTTTAACATGCTTTTGCTATATGGTGGTTTGAAAAGAAAATTTGAACAACGTGTTCCATCATACACAGCTAGTTCTTTTGGAATAAATCCAGAGGTACAATTAAATCCCTGGATATCAAGACACAAAATTGAATTTTCTCCTGCCATAGTTCGAGTTACGAGACACTATTGACGCCTAGTTCAATCTACTTTCTTTTATAAATAAAACTCTACCACTTTTTTTTAATTATTGTTCTATTGGTGAGTAAAAATCACGTGAATTTACATCACACCCACTAAGTAAAACTAAAAACAAATAAAATAAACCATAGTAGTTTTTTTACATTTTAATTTCAATATTTTTGTACTGTTCTATTTTGACATTAAAATCATAGACCTAATACTATTTACACCAAATACATAATTCACTAAACAAGTATCACAAAATTTTAATAACTTTACTCTATGTTTTAAGTGTTTATTAATATTTTTTTCAACTAAACAATTACATATTTGACATAAAAATTGTATTCTTTCAAAATCCATTTTGTGTAACGTACAGGGTCTTATTATAATAAATATATAATTTGACATGTACTGTAAACAGTAGAATTTACACTAAAAATGTCTCCTAATTCTGTCCGACCAGTGCTGTAAACAGTGGAATTTGCACTAAAAATGTCTTTTAGTTCTACAGGCTTACAATCAAGATAAATATTTTTATTTCGAAAATATCTGGCAGTATACCAGTTACAATATATATCTGCAGGTTCATTAATATTCACAGGAACATATGTTAAGTTTGATACACTGTCTTTTAAGTGAGGCACTAGACCTATTTGCTGATTAGCCAAATTAAATATTTTATCGTTTGGCTTTACATTTTCATCAGGTTTTATTAAATCATAATGTATGTGAAACCATACATTATAACCAGTGTCTTGAAATGTTCTTAAACCAACATTTCTCAAAATATAATATCGTCTATTATTAATTAAAACAAAATTATAACTGCGCTCTTCTGGATAATATTTCTTTGTCGTCGTCGTCGCCGTCGTTGGTTGACTATTAGTTAGGACACAATAATTGAAAAGAATACCATAGAAAAGTAAAACAAATTTACTCATTATTTTGCAGCCTTCTCCTTCTTTCGTACTCTTCTTTTAAATAATACAAAACGGTATATCTATTAATACTCTTTTGTCCGTTAACCTCTTTGTGAATTTTTTCACAGCGGCAAAATGCACAGATGTTTGGAGATATTGAGTTCCCTTTACACTCTTGACACGTTCTGTTGACTGGAACAGGCATATATTACCACCAGTCTGGTTCGTGATCGACTGCTATTAAATCCTCTGTATTTTACATATATATTAATTACTTTAAGTGCTATATGTTTTTTTATCATCTGGTATAAGCTATTATTCGAAACAAATATTATTTATTATAACAACATTATTATTGATCATCTCAATACTACACAAGGATCTCCTTATCTACATCCTCGACCTTTTCTTATCTGCGAACCTGACCTCTAGTCTTACGTCGAATATTAACAGAAAAACAATTCTCGGAATTCGGCGAGGCGAGGCTCGGCTCATGAAATTATACCAGAGGTGCGGCGTGAAGCCCTACAAACATTCTATTTTTTTTTACCACATGTGTTGTACTGTATAACTGCGTATTATTACTATTATTGCTCGTTTAAAAGATAAACAAGATCATCTAAATTGTTTATTTATTACGACGTACTGCATGGCGGTAGTAGTCTAGAAGTTAAAAATTTGACAAAAAACAAATCTCGGTGTCGACGGTTCGAATCCAGGCGGGCGCGTGGGCTTTTTTTTTTATAAGAAACAAATTAGTAATAATTATAGGGGTGCATGTGTGTGAGTGCCAAAAAGACACTTCAAATATAAAAGGCCTTTTTGAACCCGTACACTAATAAGGCCCTTCTGGTCAACAGCCTCTGGTCATTGTCGACCACTTCTTCTTCGGCCATTTTCAGGAATTTTTCAGGATTGTGTCACTTCGTCGCCGAAGAAGTTGGACACGCCCAATCTTTGGACAGACAGGCCATCCTCGGTCACAGTACCCCGCCTTGTATACTACTGCTATAGATATATTTGTCCAAAAAGTATTGAAAATTAACGAATTTTAAAGGCGCGTCATTTTTCTGCGACTGTCATCATCATATTTACTAGAGAAAGAACCATACATATTTTTCAAACGGAGTAAATAAAGACAGAAATAAGGAAGTAACAAATAGGGTGAATTATTGCTATTCGGCTACTTAAATGAAACCACTACTTTTTTAGGGCCGTGCCGGGCCATGAAAACCTGGCTCGTGCAGGTCTCTGATTGCAGGACATGTTCCAGACAAGGATCACGGTATCTTTGCTGTGACGTTAGTGTAACGTGAAACAAAAATACATTAGCGTTATTTTTCCGAACGAAAATCAGGATTCAACAATGTAGTTCAATGCCGGTCATGATATTAGCCTGCGGAGTAGTTTTTGTGATTTCATTTTGTGCCTTTGGCTACACGGGGCTCGCTAATCTATGACGGCCTGATGAGCTCTAAAAAGGCCGAAATCGCGATCGTGTTGTTGTGACGTTGGTGTAGTGTGAAACAAAAATACAATTACATTATTTTTCCCAACATATGTTAGGAATCAAGTGTGTAATAAATACAATAAAATATTAATATCAGTTTTCTTTTTTTACGAATATTCGTCAACATTAATATTTTTAATAAACAAGCAACCAAATATTTCCGTAATATCGATATTGAAATTTTTTTTAAACAAAACTAAAAATTATGGGAAATATTTTTCTTTTATCAGAAATTCAGTCGACAGTTACTGACTGACTGAAAAACTAAGTATACGAAAAAGAAATTCTTTAATAAAAGATTGAGTCACTCTAAGAATACCTATATTCGAAATCACGATCTGTTCGATAATACTCTTTTGATAAGTAATCTTGCATTTCATCATTCATCACAATAATAAAGTTCTGGACCTTGTTATATCAAACTCTTTGTTTATGAATGTTGAGAAGTGTTGTACTCCTCTGGTAGTTGAGGATGGTCACCATCCGTCTTTGGATATTATAATTAAGTTAGACTGTGTTAAGAACTTGCACTGTAATTCGTATACCAAAATCAGGTTTTGTGATGCGGATTTTTCTAGCTTAAATAACAAAATCAACCAATACAATTGGGTTGATATTTTCAAATCTAAAGATCCCAATGATGATTTAACCACCTTCTACAATATTTTAAACAACCTAGTAGATAAATATATACCAAAGGTTAAAATCTCAAAACCACCCACTCTGGTTTTCCAGACCCACAATAGCTCTTGTTAAATTAAAAAATACTGCTCATAGAAAATGGAAGGTTTATGGTGGCCGCAATAATTACAGTTATTTTTCAGATTTAAGAAAAAGAGTAAAGGCTAGTATAAAAAATGACTATAAAAATTACATAACAACGACGGAGAATAATATTAATAAAAACACAAGTTTCTTCTGGTCTTTCGTAAATAACAGAAAAAATAATAAATCTCTACCCACTAAAATGTATCTAAATGATTTAAATGCGACTAATAATAAGGATATTTGTGAACTTTTTTCGAAATATTTTGGAGATGTATTTGAGCCCGCTCATACACCTTCCCTTGTAAACTCTAAGGCTTCTCAGCATACTTTCACCTTAAATCATATAACGGAAGATACGATTAAAGAATGTCTAAAGAATCTTAATCCAAACAAAGGGCCAGGTCCTGATGGATTACCCACAATTTTTTTAAAATCCTGTCCAAGTTTATCTCGGCCTCTTCACGTCATATTTAATAAATGTATCTCATATGGGCTATTCCCCAAAAAATGGAAAATCGCCCAAGTTGTGCCTATCTTTAAATCTGGGGACAGAATGAACATCGCTAATTACCGCCCCATATCACTACTGAATCATTTTTCAAAAGTTTTTGAGTCAGTAATTTTAAAACAACTTTTTTTTGAGGTTAAGTGTGTCTTGGACTGTAACCAGCATGGTTTCTATAAAAAACGTTCTGTTCTAACAAACTTGGTACCGTTCACTTAAAGTGTTTGCGAAAGTATGGAGAAGGGTTTGGATACCTGCGCCGTGTACACCGATTTCTCCAAGGCATTTGACAAAGTTCATCACCCGACATTGATAAGAAAGCTTGGCAATTTCGGAGTGCACGGGGCACTTCTTCAGCTCTTTCAAAGTTATTTAGACGGTAGAAGCCAATTCGTAGCTCTTAACAATGCAAAATCTGAGTGCATATATGTAACATCGGGGGTGCCTCAAGGGTCACATTTGGGTCCCATTCTTTTTAGTATATTTTTGAAGGATATTGGGGAATGTTTTACTAACTCTGGTTATTATCTATATGCGGACGATCTTAAAATATTTACAACTATTAAAAGTCAAAATGACATTCTTCAGCTGCAGAGGAGTATAACTAATTTCTGGGATTTTTGTACTTTGAATAGGCTGCATGTCAATCTCGATAAATGTTATGCTATTTTGTTTTCTAAAAAAGTTGCTCAATTAGATTTCACGTTGGATATTTTTTTGAATAATGTCAAATTAAAATTTGTTGATACGGTGAAAGACTTGGGAGTAATTTTGGACTGCAAATTGTTGTTTGAGACTCATATAGAAACTATTGTTCAACGGGCACAAAGAAATTTAGGTTTCATATTCAGGATGACCAAGGGTTTTAATAACATTCGGTCTTTGATTAATTTGTATAATACCATAGTCAGACCTATTTTGGAGTACTCATCTATAGTTTGGAATCCATTATACCACAAATATATAGATAGGATTGAACATGTACAGAAAAAATTTATCAAGGCTCTAAATTTTCGTTTTAACAGACAGAAACACTTTTCACCTTACGCAGATAATTTATTATTTTACAAGCTGCAAACCCTAGAATCTCGAAGGAAATATTTTGATGTTTTGTTTTTATATAAAGTCATTAATAATCTTGTTGATTCTCAATATTGTATAAGCTTTATTTTTTGTTTAACGCAAATTCTTATGTACTTCGCAATAGGCGACTCTTTGATACTAAAATGTTTCATTCTAACTATTTTTCAAATTCTCCTCTGATTAGATGTACACGAACTTATAATTATGTTTCTCAGTTAGACGATAATCTTGATATATGTGCTAATAACTTGAGACTTTTTAAGAGATTGGTTAGGAAAAACTGTTGCTGAACATTGCTTTCGTGCTTTTTTGTATTTTTTTTTTGTATAGTGTTATAGTGTAACTCGTTTCACCGATATTTGTTAATATTGTAAATCTAATTTGTGTTATCCAGTAATAGGGCAGCTGCGACTGTCTGTTGGATAGCCATTTTTCTAAAATAAAAAAAAAATAAAAAATAAAATAATCATAGTCACAATTACATGTTATTCACGAAATAGTTACCCTATTTTGATAATACTACGTAGTCTCAGCATAAACACAACGTGGCGACACCAAGTTCCGGTTACTTCATCGAAAATACTTAGGGTAACACTGACGTATTCATGCCTAAAAGTGCTACTTGGGTAGCTTTCTTAAAGCACTTATTTTGAATAAATCGCACTGAGATAGAATTGAAATTAATTATCGTTGTTTTGCATGCGATTCCACGACTGATTTCGAAAAATATTTACAGTAAGTTTAAATTCGGTATTGTAATTCCGTATAGAAACCGATGGAAACATGCATGAAGCATGAAGTTGATAAAATGCTTGAGACCTGGTTAAATAGAAAGATGGCTCCACCAGATTCTGTGTCGACTTCCGCAGACCTTATGACGTCTCGAACAAAGTTAGTTTTTTATATATGATAGCGTTTTATGCAATACTGCAGCGACGTTAATGGAACTGACTTTACACGGAATAACATAGAAAACATGCCTAGTGTATATAGACATCATTATACTTGGAAGAAAAACTCGAAGAATATCGAAGCGGTTTTCCAGAAACTAAGAATATCAGGCTTAAAACTTAATTCTAAGTGGAGCCATTTTTTTTTAAGAAGTGAAATATCTAGAGCAAGCAATTATCGAAAATGGAGTGACAATCGATGTCCAATACTGAAGGGCAAGGTGAACTAAAGAGTTTTCTGGAAATTTGTTCATACTGCGATTCGTAAGAAATTTTGCTAATATCGTTACATCACCTTACAGAAAGTAATCACAGCTCTGTTTGGACTGAAGAATGTAGAAAATCATTTAACAGTTTTGACAAAGCCTTATGTAATCTTTCACTGAGTCACCCCAGATGTTTATCGTAGACATCGATGCAAGCAATGCAGTTGTTGATGGCATTTTGCCAAAACTACAAATTATCGAAGAAAAAGTTACAACCTATTACATTTAACATCAATAAAACCTTTTTGAGGAACGATTTACTAATTTTTGTTCAAAATAATAAACAATTTAAGAATTTCAAAGCTTATCTTTGAATATTCTTTTTTTTCAACTACTCAGTAATTATATAGAAACTTCACCTAAATATTTTGGTAACATATAGTACACTACTTTTTTACTAAACTAGTTTTTACGCTCTTCTATGAAATTAAGTAATTGTAACTAGTATAGTTTTTGAAATGATTGATTCATATATAAAAATAACAAAGATATAATATGGTCATAAATAAATCTATAAATTAATTTCTCAGACGCAAACAAAATGTTTTCGTCTGCCCGCAATTAGAGGCTTGGAACCTGTGGATTTCAGTGGAAACAGAAGCTGGTAATAAAATTTAAATTGCTGCCTTCGTCTTTCACCAAGTGTTTCTGTTGGTTACTATGCTTTTCTATACCTAAATTGCGAGTTAAATCAAAATATGGTTCTTAATAACAGTGTCTTCCTTTCATTTTTAAATTTGATTCAATTTGTTCATTTTTGAATTTGATTCAATTTGACGGTGTTTACAAAGAGAATGATATAGTAGTTTACCTAACAAGTGCGGAAAAAAACGACGCGTAGCGGAGTTTGGCCATCTATCGCATGCGGAAAAGTCACTTTACGCACGTATAAGGTGCACTATTTTTTCTACAAGCGTGCGGCAAAACCCAAAAGTTAAAAAGAATAGTTTTTTTGTATCAAATACATAATCACAAAATAATTATTATTAACATGAATAGTAAACATGCAGTTTGTAGCATTTTGTAAATTAATTGCAGAGGCTAGATTTTTTTCCAAGGAACTCGGAAACTTGTAGGTTGGGTTTGGATTTTGCAGTTCTCTTTCACGAGTACTTATTGTTGTAACCCGCCGAGGGGGTAATTTTTCGATCGACTTGGTAGATTGCACTGGTGAAAGTTGGTGACTAGTGGAAGGAATGGCGTTGAAGTTCAAGACTTTTTTGGATAGATTCTTTTGAAGACTTGTTAAATTTTCTAAATAACCTTCTGCCACGGTTGAAGATTTCCGACCTCCGAGGCGTTTGTTATTTGTTATTTCTTCTCCGGAATCTGTAAGCATTTTGGCGGCTGAACGTCGGAAACTGTGGCCTGTATATAGTTCTGGATTTGGGAGCTTCAGATAACCTGCAATATTTAATGGCATTTTTCCAAAGGTGTTTATTCCTATGAATTGTACTGTGCAAGCTCCTTTCTTGTAGTTTACAAAAAAAAACGCCTATCTGGGGTTTCTGGCTTTCTTAAAATGGCAAATTTTCAACCAATTTTAAATATTTTCCGCTTTCAGATTCATCAGATAGTACAAAGCCTCTAGAACGGTAATTTTTTGTGTCTGGAATATTTATTAATAAAATATTTCCTTTGTCTTTAATATGTTCAATGACGTTTTTGTTAGTTTTTCTCGCCGACACGCTCCCGCCAAACCAAATATAGTAGTTACTTTAAAATGGAGATAAATTTAGTCAAGCGCTTCATTTATAAATTTAGAAATTTCCTCTTTTGGGAAAAAAATTCGCTTTCTTTGTTCTAAATCCAACATTTTGTTTTTTCTAAATAGGTCGTGACCTTGAAAAACTTGCTTAAATCCATGTTTTCATTAAATTTGATCATACTTTTTAACATTGAGTATCTGGAGCAAAGCGTGTTTGGCTTACATGTTTTGGAAAGTTCGGCGAAATATGCCAAAAAAACCGGATTCTTTCAAAGTTTTGATGCCTTTAGTTTCACACCAGGTTTTAAACAGAACATATTCTTTCTCATACCTATGACGGGATTGATGGTAGCAGATTGAACTTTGCAGATTTAGCTGCTTCCAACACTGACTCTGGCAAATTTTCCTCTGAAGAATCCATTAAAAACTCTTTTACTCAGGTTTTACTTTGTGTCTATGGTGGTTCAAACTACCAAATAAAAAAAGCAGGTGTTTATTATTTCTTAACATTGATTTTATAAGCCATTAAACAATTTTGTAAAACACGTTTTACATATTTTTTACTATTTTGTTGAAAATTATAGCCGGATTCTAGCAAATTTATGTTCTTAAATCATTTTGCTAACTATCAGCGTATCAATGTATTTTTAAATATTTAAAACCACAAAGTATATTTCAAAAAAATGGGGTTATTTACTTTTCCGCAAAAGTGCGGAAAAGTAGCTCGTTCTAAGCTAAAATGAATGCGAAAGAGTGATGTTTTCCGCACGCTTGTAGAAAAAATGTTTAATTTATTTTTCACTAAATGTTGCTGTTTAAATACATGCCAGGTTAAAATAGGTTAGAGTAAAGGAATTAATAATTAACACTTGTTACCATGTTTTTTTTACCAAAAATTTTGTCTGAAAAACATCACCTGTGTGTTATAAAAAAGTAAAGTCACCAAAAGTGTGCACTACTTTTAACTTGTTAAATGTGAACTTTAATTTCTACTTCGATGATTTATGTTTGTCACATCGTTATAAAGTCCGTTTTTTAATTACATTAACCTCTGCGAAACCTGACGAGTAGCACTGAAGATGGCGCAAGCTGAAAGAGCTTTGCTATAATTTTTGAAATACAATTTTTGCACTAATTTTTTCATGTTTGTATTAGGAAACTGCTATAATTTTAGAGACCTTAAAACTATTGTTGACTTAAACGAATCCTTTTATATATAAACTGCTGGCCAGACGAACTTACCCAAGCAAATTTTTAGGCAAAATTAAAAGTAAATTAATTTCTGACAGAGTTGAAGTATCGAGTTGCGGTTTTCGACATTTGATCGCACAGAATTGAAGCAATGTTCTCGGAAATAGACAGCTTCAGAGCTACAACACAATTACCCTATACAATGTGTTACGTTATACCATGGCATTTTTGCAAAACTTTATATCAACAGAACTTAAAAAAAAGAATTTCTAACGATTTTTAATTTTTTTCTCCGTTCTTGATATAGGAGGTTTTCTTTTAAAAATGTGTACATTTTAATTTTTTTTTTATTTGTGCCTCTCGTAATGCCTCTAAAAATGTTAATATGATCATTATGTACAGAGACCCCTCAAAAGCTGGGCACCACCATTTAAATTTAAATGTTGTGTTTTTGATTTTTTTTTAAATTTTTAACCGACTAACAAGTTACACTGATTCCAAGAACATTAGAGTTCACAACTTTTAGTACCAATTTTAGCAATAATAGACCTTTGTGTCGGGACGGTTTTTACCATTTGAAAATTGCTTAATTTTTGAGCGCCCAAATGATCTCTTATTTTTACTTTGTTTAACATAAGAATAGAGTATTCAATAATGAATACTCAGTTACTTCTTACCCACAAGAAAAGATAAAAACTTTAAATAAAAACTATGTGTGACAAACATACTTTTAGAACATCTTTAAATTATCCTCATCATTTACTCAAAAAATTTAATAAGGATATAAAAAGTATGTCACTTCTAAAAGTAAAATGTAATTAATAATCTTACCTTGAAATTAAAAATATCATTTTTCTATCATCGTTATACACGGTGCATTCAAGTTTAGGCAGCGATGTCTCGAGACAAACACGTTAAAACAAAAAAAAACAGAAGTTGTTTGGTGGTGTCAAGGCAGAAAAAAGACAATATACCTATTTCTTTTTAATGACGCCCTTAAAAGGTCTCTTCAAATATGTATTGATTGGATGATTTTTGGATTCTACAATACAATTTTAAGAATATCTGATTTAACACACCTTATAGCTATATTCAACTGTTTTTAAAAGAATTGTCTCCCGGCATGCAAGAACTAGCCACGCGCAGCGATGCTTAACTTCAAATATCGGCGGACATCCGACCGGACGCAAGTCACCACGGGGCCGTATAAATAATGTAAGATTAATCGGCGCTATGGTTACGTGTTCTTGTTACCCACTCTAGACTCAACGTAGGCAATACATATCAATTATTTTCAGTGATTTGTTACTATATATTTTTGTTATGTTAAGAGTTTGACACTTAAACGTTTATTTTTCAATAAATATGAGGCGTCTAACAGCCGTAGAAAAAGAGAATTGCCTTAGACTTGCCAATGAGAGATGTCAGATGAACAATTTTCTGAGATAAACAACGTCAGCAGAAAGACTATATATAATTTGAAAAGAAGATAAAAAAATTGAGGTAACCATAATTATAGACACGGTGGTAGACCTACAAAAAAGATTAACCCTAGAGCCGAAATATTTTTAGTGAGGGAAGCTATTCTAAACAGAACGAAATGTTCCAGAAAACCTTCTGAAGTGTCACTCAGGTGTGGCAGTTTCCAACAGAACTGTAAGAAGGACTCTAAAAAATTGATAAGAATTTTTACTCATCACATAAATTGGGGCAATGCAGAACGGAGTCATTGCTTATTTGGTGATGAGACAACATTTAATTTGATCGATTCTGATGATCGAATGACAGTTTGAAGAGGGCCGAATGAACGCTACCTAGATGAAATATGTCGCCCAGGAAGCGTTTGGTGGCGTTACTATTTGTGGGGTGGTGTAATGTTCAATGGTAAAACCGATTTGTATATGACCAGCTGAACCGTTAATGCTCTAGTATATCGGGACGAAATATTAGATCTAATCGCTTGTCCTTTTGCTAGAAATTACGTTCCAGATTTTTTATTAGTGGATGACAACGCTTGGCCTCACAGAGCACAAATAATTACGGAGTTTTTGCAAGACAGTAACACCTCTAGAATAGACTGGCCTGCAGAATTCCCAGACATGAATATAATGGAGCATGTCTGGTCTTAAAGCATAAAGCAAGATCAAGAGATGTACCACCTGAAACTTTAGTTGAGCTCTGTGAGGCCATACAAGATTTTATTAGAAATCTTATAGACACATTGCCAAAACGTTGTCGGGAAGTAATACGTCTAGCAGGAGACCAACAAAATATTAGTTGGTAATTTTTTTTCATTGTTAAATGTTATTTGAAGTTATTTAGTTTATAAAATTTTGTCTAGTCTAGGGGACTAATATAATATTAGTTTGTAATTTTTTTTTGTTAAACGTTATTTACTCTCAAATTTTATCTTCAAATAATTTCTGGATCGATAATCATCGGTTTATATGATAATAAAAATCCGATATCCTCACTGTTAAACATCAGTATTTTAAAAACAGTTGAATATAGCTATAAGGTGTGTTGTTAGAAAAAATAATTAAAATTACCCTTTTTAAAAAAGTTCAGTTGATACTGAAGCTGTCTATTTCCGACAACATTACTTCAAGTCCAAGCGATCAAATGTCGAAAATCGTAACTTAATACCTCAACTCTGTCAGAAATTATTTAACTATGAATTTTGCCTAAAAATTTGTTTGGGTAACTTCTTCTGGCCAGCAGTTTAACTGGCTCAACCTTGCATTCGTTGCCTGGAACACTTAGTCTTGAACAAGTCCTTAAATTTTTTAACTTGTAAAACTAATATAATAATTGACAATGGCAAAAAGAGCAAAAAAAAACAGTTTTCAATAGTAAAAATATGAAAAAATATGAAAAAATGTCTGATTTGATGCTACTATATAAAAACGATATTCTGGATGCTTCAAACCTTCGTTCAAAGTTAGGTTTCTCAATTTCAGTAAAGGACTTCAGGTTTCCCAATACTTTCATAATTCCTTTCCGCAGTACCATTGGCTTTATAAGAATAAAGCCAACGGTAGTACAAACTCTTCCGTCTGCACAATGCTAAATTGCTTTAATACTTACTGTCAAGGCATGGACATGACGACTTTTGTTACCTAGTTCAAGAAAATACTTAGTCTTAAATTAATATCCCACTATAAGCATCTAGTCTATATTGAGGATACTTAGTGGACTTTCAGTACACTGTATTCGATTCTGAAATAAAGAAAAGTATGTCATAAGGGGTAGTAAGAAAAGCAATATTATTAAAAATATATTAAAATATCATAAGAACGAAAAAGGTAAGACTATAGAAAACTGCAATAAAAACATATTCCTTAAAGTTGGAATCAGGAGTATTTATCATATCTCAAAGATTACAAACGGTTTTAGTTTATGGATATTGCAATTATGCAATGAGAGGACTTTGGAATAAGATAAATTTTAATTTAAGTCAATATGTAATTGGTTGTTTATTAACATATATTATCTGCATAAATCCGCTTAATATTTTTGCCATGATTAAATTTATCTGTATAAATACATTAAATATGTTTACACAGTTAAACAGTTAGATACATAACGATTAAAAAATGCATTTTCATTCAGTATTGATAACAAAGTTACGTAAGTAATATTATATATTCCATCAATATACATTGGGTCCTAAAAGGTCCTACCAATAATTTTAGCGAAATGTAGATGGGGTCAAAGTAATACGATTCAGTCATACTTATTTTAGTCCAAAAGTTAATAATGAGATGTAAAGTGCTATAACTTAAGATTTAAATTGTTTAAAATTGTTTCCATTTTTGTGATATATGTGGGTAAGAATAAAATATTTTCAATTTTACTCTCTATATTCTAAAACTTAAAAAAATTAGGTCTCTTGCCACTTTTATTTCCCTTGTAAAAGGGAAGTATTGTAATAGTAAAAAAATCACCCCCTGAGATTTTTTCAGATCTTTACGTTTCAGGGTTCCCAGATGCCGAAAAACATGTTTTCTCAATTCCGTCGGTCTGTCTGTCTGTCTGTCTGTTCGCGACATAGCTAAAAAACTACTTTCCGATTAACTTCAAATTTTGGTAAAAAATTAAGGGTCCTATGGGGGGACGACCTGGTAACTTTTTGTAAACATCCGATATAGCGAAACAAAATAGCGGCCTAGTGAAATGTTAAAAAAATTATTATTAAAAAACTACTTATTCAATTTATCTCAAATTTTGCATACAACATCAAGTATTATGTTGAGATTCGCTGATAACATTTTGGTACGAATCCAAGATGGCAGAACAAAATGACGGCTTAATAAAATATTAAAAAATTTAGCCTGAAAAACCTGTTATATAAATTGATTTCAAATTGTGAGCCGTAACGAATTGTGGTATAGGGATCAACGAGTAAAATTGTGGTACTAATTCAAGATGGTCGAACAAAATGGCGGCTAAAAAAAAGGTTTGTAATCGTGAAAAAATCACCCTCTCAAGTTTTACATATCTTCACGTTTTAGCGTCCCTAGATGCCAAAAAATATGTTTTATCAATTCCGTCAATCCGTGGATCGGTTTGTCTGTCTGTTAGTTCGCAGCATAGCTTAAAGACTTCTTACCCGATTGACTTCAAATTTTGATAAAAAATTAAGGGTCCTATGGGGATGACCTGGTAATATTTTGGGCAAAATTCAATAAGGCAAAAAAAATGGCGGCCTAATGAAGTGTTAAAAAAACATTATTTAAAAGCTACTGCTCCAATTTATCCCAAATTAGCACAAACAGAAGTCTATATGGAAATCAGCTGATAAAATTTTGGTACGATTCCAAGGTGGTAGAACAATAAAATATTTAAAAATTCACCCCCAAAAAACAAGTTAATGCATTGATTTTAAATTGTGTATGTGGTATAGGAGTCAACTAGAAAATTGTGGTACTAATTCAAGATGGCCGAACAAAATGGTAGCCAAATGAAATGTTTGTAATCGTGAAAAAAAGCACCCTCTCAGGTTTTACAGACCTTCGTTTTAGCGACCCCATATGCCAAAACATTTTTTATCAATTCCGTCGGTCCATCATGAAGCTAAATAAATCGTTTGCGTGTTTTGTGAGTAGTTGTAATTGTGAGACAGTCAGTCGGCGTTTTTATTCAACTGACTTTAAATTTTGCAGAAAAATTCTATATAATATAAAGGTAAACTGGTGCGAATTCAACATGGAGTAATAAAATGGTGGTGTGTGTCAATGTAAAAACGACTTATTGAATTTATCACTTCCCTCGTATTGTAGTCGTTAAAAAATCACGTTCCGAGGTTTTTTCAGATCTTCACGTTTCATTTTAAATTATCTTCAAATTAAGTGCGCCATAGGAAGAAACTAGTAAAATATTGGTAGGAATCCAATATGATGGAATAAAATGACGTCGAATAAAAATGTTTGAAAAGACAGTATATACAGTGACGGTAAACTAATTCTAGTCTAGTGTAAATTTTCGTAAGGTATCGTTTCGAACCTTACGAAAATCTGAACCGTTGCTAGTAAGATATTTTAAATATCATAATTATTGTTGCCATTATTAGGATGTACATCTATTATCATCGCATTAAACAAGCTTATTAAGTTTACAAAATAATTTATTCATTACAAAATTCGAAGAACACTACATTTCTAAGCGGCAAACTACTTGTAAACGTATTTCTGAATCAACATTTTCTAACAAGTAGGCCCATTTTAAAATTGAAAATCAACCTTTTCTAACAAGATGGCTTATTTTAAAATTGGCAATCGTTACAATAGAGCTGGGTTGTTGATTTCCGTTCATGTCAATAATTCAATGTTAATCTTCATTCGAATTTCTGCAAACACATGGGTTCGCGAAAAAGTTGTAACGAAAATGAAGGACAAGTTATTATTAATTTTCATATTCGTATCAAAATATTACAGAAATGGTTAATCGTTCCAAAAAGGCGGTGTTTAACGCTGTTCATCATGTTATGATTCATGGAACCACTAGAACTGTTCCTAGGAAGCGACGTCCCAGAAAAACGAATGGAAACATATCGTCGAATTGTTCGAATTTCTAAGGCAGACCCTCACAAATCAGCAGTTGATATTTGGAAAGAAATTTGTGTTGAAAATCCAAGGGAATTTAGTGCTCGAAGTGATCGTAATCGTTTGAACGAGGCACAACTTTTTGGCAGGGTAACAAGGAAGAAGCCTCAGCTTTCTGACTTCTGACATCACCTTCCTTGGAACGTTTAATAATGGAAGCAGATACTATGGTCAGATGAATCTAAGGTCAATAAGTTTGTTTCTGATGGAAAACGTTTTGTTTGGCGTCCACGAAATAAAGGATTTGACCCGCGCTACACCTTGAAAACAGTAAAATTTGGTGGTGGTTGTATCATGGTATGGGGCTGCATCTCTTGGAATGCTGTTGGCCCTCTTTATAGAATAACTGTTACTATGGATCAGTATGAATACATTAGCATACTGGAAAACGTGATACAACCATATGCAGAAGAAAATGTGTTAGTACTTTGGAAATCCCAACACAATAATTATCCAATGCACTCTGCTAGGAGGGTGACTGTCTGGCTTCAGGATAATCATGTACATGTTTTACAATGGCCATCTTGTAGTCCAGATTTTAACCCAAGAGAAAATCTTTGGATGATAGTTAAAAGGAAATTAGGTTCAAAAACTTTCCAAAATTTCGTTGAAGTATTCGAGGGTATGAGAGAAGCTTGGACCAGTATTCCACTAGAGACTTGTAGACGTCTAATGCAGTCCATGCCTAGGAGGTGTTTAAAAGTAATTGAAGCCAATGGATATCCAACTAAATACTAGATACTCGACTGAGACAAAAACTTAGAAGTTGTTAGAAAGTGTTGATTCAGAAATACGTTTCCAATTAGTTTGGCGCTTAAAAATGTAGTGTTCTTCGAATTTTGTAATGAATAAATTATTTTTTAAACTTAATAAGGTTTTTTAATGCGATAATAATATACATACATATACACCTTAACAATAGCTACAATCATTAAAATATTCTAAATATGTTAAACCAAATTCTTACTAGCAACGGTTCAGATTTTCGTAAGGTATCGTTTCCAGTTAGTTTGCCGTCACTGTATATGTTACTAAATGACTATGTACTGAACTAAAATGGGTCACATATCACTATTCGTAATAAAAGGAAAGAATTATAACGAGGGAAATTCCGCGTAAAGGAAGTTTATCGAGTTTTTTTTATGTACGATTGGTACTAAAGAACTGAATTCTCAGATTAATATTTTATGATGGTCTCTGTCTCTAGCAGTCTAGCGTGTGTGTCGTTTCTAATACGTTTACGTAGCGCAGGTGTCGTTACTGAAATAAAATTCGGGATGCCGAAGTTGAACGGAGTTTCTAGAACGGGTCCTGTTACTGTATATGCCTCCAGGACCGAATAATTTGCCCTCTGCCCCCCTTCTCGTCAAGCCTGTTGCTACTTACTCACTAACAGAAGTAAATTTAAAAGCTTCTGTTTTAGGCTCGGTTTTAGATTACCGAACAATTCAAATAATGTTTATTATCTGAAAATGGTCCATGTATTTTAACTCAAATTCATATCTCAAATACCTGCGATGGCTCCAAGTACAGGTCGAAAACCTATTCCTAAATTGCGTTCAATAATAATTCTAAAAAAACACTGATGCTTTTGTTGGTCTGGGGAGGAAAATAAAAAAAGATATAAACTGCAAAAGCACCACGATTCTACAATGTTATATAGGGTTGTTAAGAAAACTCAAACACTATAAATTGAGGCTAGGTTTGCCATTCAAGTTAATAAAAAGGGATCTCTATATAAAAATAAAATAAATATTAGAATTTAGTAACCCGATTAGTACTTACAATACAGTATAAAAAATAGTTGAAATTTAAGCAAGTTACAGATTAAAAAGGGTACTTCTTTTTCTTACGGTCCCATTTTTCAATAATATTTTCTTAATGCCGCCATTTTACAAACGAAAATATTCCCCTGAAAAAAAAATGTATAAACGTAAGTAAATATTTATTTCATCCTCAGAAAATGGTGAGAAACAAAGAAGGCGGTACATTCTTTCATTCGATATGGTTGTAAATAATTACTGTAATTCATCAAATTCAATCAATTATATTTTGAAGAAATTGCGACAAGTTAAGAAAAATTACGATATCAAGATCTTATTGTTACAGGCTCCTCAACCCCTGGAACCATGGACCGATATCAAAGACGTAACCAAGGAAGGACCGGAGTGTCCTGCAGCCGACATGTATTTTGCTTATTTCATTGGAAATGAGGATAACTGCCTAAATTTGAATGTTTATACCAAAGAAGTAAGTAAAAATAGTAGGCATTTTGTATAACGGATTCTCAAGTTCTCTAAATATCTACTATAGATAAAAAAAAAACAGGGCAAAGCTATAGGCATTTGTTTCATCTTGCATAGTTAGCCATGCCACAAATAGCAAAATACTTTTTAAGTTTCTAATTTCGACTAGAGCAACTAAGAAAAATTTAATTTAATAGAGAAACTGTCCAGTGTTCAGAACTATTTATAAACAAATAAGTCGCAATATTTTTAATAATTAGACCTCTTTATTTTCAAACTCTAAAATAGCAACTTAACCGCTGGACAGACGGACGGAGATGCAAATTTTTGTATAACATTCAAGTTTCAATAATTTTAATACATTTAAGATATTGAGTTGTTATTTCCAGCATTTTCTAACACTAGCTGTAGATATGTTATTTTTCTCAGCTTATCAGAGTCTCGAAATGCTTTGACTTGACTATTATAAATAGAGTTTTGTCAAAAGTTGAGCTTCACCAAAAACTCTGCTTTACATGTCACATGCCAAAACATGAGAATTCATTATTTTTATATAAATTTAAGCAATTATAGAGCTTTGTGTCCAACAGATTTCAGCATTTGGAATTTTTTTCAATTTTCAATTTTTGAAATCACCTTTTGAATTTACCTTGTTAACTTATTTACAGTTTATTGCCTCTTATATTAGATTCATTTTCAAAATTCTTAAATAAAAAGTTGTAAGGTTCATTTACGCTCCAGCTCAAACCGCTTGAGGTAAAAGGCTGAATTTTGGCATACAGGTTAATTTTAGGGTGTAGAGGTTCGATAAGAAGGGATATCTCAAAACTCAAATTCCAACGGGGTGAAACCACCCCTTAAATATTACAATGTTTTTTATTTAAAAAACGGTCAGTTTTTAATTTATTTTTGTACATATTTTTAGGATTTTTAAAAAAATCATACAATGTATCCAAAGAGGTAAAACCATCCCTTAAATTGTATAATATATTTTATTTAAAATACCGTTAGTTATTCGGAAAACGCTTGAACATAATATGCTTTATATATCTAACGTATTTTAATTTTTTTTAAAAACCGGGACAGGATATCCAAGGGGCTGAAACTA
The DNA here is from genome assembly GCA_030620095.1 of Kuschelorhynchus macadamiae. Classification (NCBI taxonomy): domain Eukaryota; kingdom Metazoa; phylum Arthropoda; class Insecta; order Coleoptera; family Curculionidae; genus Kuschelorhynchus; species Kuschelorhynchus macadamiae. Next base: position 372,764 of record JAUTXW010005193.1, on the reverse strand, counting down.
CCCCTTTAATATTATATTTTTTATTTAGAAAACAATTAGTTATTCGGAAAAACACTTAAACACGTGCTTTTTATTTTATTTTATTACATATTTTAAGATTTTATAAATTCATACAGGGTTTTTGAGAAAATCGGGTCATTGAATTTTTGCAACCTTTCTCAAACCGTTTGCCGTAGAAAGCTGAGCTTGTGCAAACAGCTTAATTTTAAAGTGCAGAGGTTCGATAAGAATGGATTATTCGAAACTCAGTTTCCAAGGTGGTGAAACTACGTCTTAAATGTTTATAGTAGACTCAAAATTTGTCAAAATAAAATCGCTTTTTGGTTTAAAGAACGAGCTATATTAATTCCAAAAAACAACACAGTAGATGAAATAAATCTAGCTTTATTGAAAAAAATTACTGTTCCACAATTAACATACTACTCAATAGATGTAGTTATAGACCAAGAAAATGCGGTTAATTATCCTGTCGAGTTTCTGCACTCTCTAAACCCTTCAGGAATCCCTCCTCATGAGTTAACTTTGAAAGTCAGGGCACCAGAGGACCAATAGTCTGTAATGGAACAGGTTAAAACATTACAAAACAATGTAATAGAGTCTACTATTATATCTGGCCCTCGTCTGTGAGAAACAGTTTTTATACCACGTATCCCTTTAATTCCGTCAGACTATCCTTTTCAGTTTAAACGTGTAGTTTCCTTTATTTCGCCATGACAATTAAGAAAGCTCAAGGGTAATCTTTAAGTAGACCTGGAGTAGACGCGATACGGTTATTTTTCCCATGGTCAACCCCGCATGTTCTAAAGTAAGTTCGCGTAGAAACAGAGAATGCAACAACAAACGTGATTTATAAAGGGGTACTCAAATGAAGCGATTTAAGTACCTCTTTACATCCCTTTCATTACAGTCATATATGCCAACGAAGTCGCAGGTACCCGGTAGTTTATGTATACAGCGTGTGCATGGATTTGGGTAACATATGAATGACTTCATAAAAAGTTTTATTTATTAAAAGTTTGACTGAAAAAAAAATTAAATAATATACAAGTTGCGCAAAGAAGACGCAAAAGCAAGGAGATAAAACAAAAAAAAAGATAGCCAAATTGAAGAGCATAAAAATATGATAAAAAATGTCATTTATATAGTTTTTTATACGAGATGTAGTTTTTAGGTAATTTGATGGTCAATAAGTCGAAAATGGGAAACATATGGACAACTTTTTTATTTGTATCTTTGGCGAAAAAGTTATTCTTTATTTTAAATTAATTATATAGAATGTTATTCTATATTCAGGAAACGGTAATACATAAAAAATAGAAGTTTTCAAAACAAAAAATCATGACATACCAACTTTTGACACAACTAAATTAAAAAGCCTTCGAATGCAACTCAAAAACTTATAGAAGTTTTTTGATAATAGATATAATAGTTTTTAAGAAAGATGGTGAATATGTAATAAATGCGTCATTTTTACTTAATCTTCATTAATTTTCTTAAAAACTAAGTATATTATCAAAAAATTTGTAAAAGCTTTTTACCTTGTATTTGTAGTTTTTGGAATTTTATTCTTTTTTGTTTTGCAAACTTTAATTTTTGTATTTATTTCGTAACCTGTACCGGGTGATCTCTTGTATTTTGCACCCTCCGTATCTCGATTATTTAAGAAGATAGCAAATAACTTTAAAAACAAAAGTTCTAGGATTTTTACAGAATTTTTGTAACATGATATCACAAAAAAACAATTGAACTTAAAAAATCGGACTTATTTACCAAAATTTTGTTTTTTCTTGTGGAATGCCCTCTATATTATATGTTCATCAAATGGGTCTCTTCTAGCTGATTGTAAACATACCAGGTTTAATACCTTTATCTTTAAAGGTGCCTGAGTAATTTAAGAAAAACCTTGCTATAAGAGGCAATGTATGCCATTTGACTCTTGATAGGGTGGAGCCTTCTCCCTCTCTCTCATACACATTGCCGCTTATGGCAAAGTTTTTCTTAAATTTGTCGGGTATTTTTAAAGAAAAAGGTATCAAACCTAGTATATTTATAATCAGCTAGAAGAGACCCATTTGATAAATATGTTATATACAGGGTGTTCTATAGGAAAAAACAAAAGTTTGGTAAATATATCTGATTTTTTTATGTTCAATGGTTTTTTCTTATACAATATTACGTAAAAACCTTATAACTTCTTTATTACAGATCACCCTGTACATAAAATGTCTCTAATTTTTAAATCAATCTTATTTTTCAGATAACCAAAACTTATTAAGAGGAAAGACGTTTTCGCCAAAGATTACAAAAAAAAGTTTTCGGTATGTTACCCAAATCCAAACAGACGCTGTAGAGGATGCCTCAAAAATATGAAGAAGTATTTTTAGATGAAACACCCTGTATAATATATGTTCATTAAATACATGGGTTTGATAGCGTTATCTATAAGACACCTTAGACATATTAGGAAAACCCTGTGCATAAGAGGCAATATGTAAGGCAACGAATGTACTACAAACTTATAATGAACATTTTATTTTGTAAACTAAAAAATATAGATAATACTGCAAATATAATGCTAGAAGCTTTTTCATGATTTGCTTTTTGATTGATGAAATACATGTGTGGGTATATGTATGTATGTTTGTTTATATATATATATATATATATATATATATATATATATATATATATAGTATAGTCATGGCCGCTTATGAGAAGTTTTTTTCAAATTTCTCGGATATCTTTAGTGATAAATGTATCAAACTTAGTACATTTATAATCAGCAGGATAAGTCCCATTTGTTGGACATATAATATAAAGGGTGTTCCATCAACAAATAAGTACGTGTGGGTCTGCTACATATTTTTTATACATCCCATATATATAAATACTATTTTTTATGAATTACGTTATGAACTCTACAACTTTTATATTTAACTATTTTTCTATCTCTTAAAATTAAAAAAAAAATATGGGGCTGGCGAATTTTGACAAAATTCCCAAATGACATTTGAGCAAATGTTATTTAACAATGTAGTCAATTTTAAATGTTAAAACCCATTTTAACATTGGAAATGTATATTATTATTAATTTTTATAATAATTAATGGTTCCTAAATCCTAATGTTTTGGCATTTGACGTAGCATTAAAAAAACAGTAACAGTAAAAAAATACGCAGATTTTTTTAATACAATTGTGGCGCTCAACTTTTGACAAGCCTCTATATACAATAGTCATTTTAAAACATTTAGAGGCATTAGTCTTGATCATAAACAAAGTAAGAAACCTAAATGTTTTTTGAATTGAATTGAATTGAATTGTCCAAAAAAATTCTGTTGCAGTTATATATGTCTAAAATTACTATAGACAGATTAGTCTACACGTTGAAATACACGATTTTCTAGACTTTTTTATATATATTTTTTTTAATCTGCAGAAAAGTCCTTTAAATCAGTTTCGTACGCAAGAAAAAATATCTTTAGTTTTTAATTTACAAAAGTGTTTTTGACTTTTTAAATACTTACGTGATGTAGAAGTTCCAGTCAGTTTTATTTAAGATTCAAAATAAGGTTTAGTTTAAGATGAAGCCCTGTCAAGAAACAAACAATGTGTCCGAAAAATGATATAACGATGATATATCTCGAGTATTGATAAAAATTAAAAAATAAAAGTTGGAGTTGCATGTGTACCGCCACATTAGCTTTTTTGGCTATTTAACCTACTTTTTTACGAATTTTACCTTTTTTGGAGACCACTAAAAGACAAACATTTCTGCGCCAACCGGACGTCTCTATCTTGACCCGATTTTGAATAGTAAAGTATTGAAATTAGAATTTCAGTCCTAGAGTTAAAAGCTATTACTTTAAATTTTATTTTATAAGTTAGTGAAAATAACCACCGTTAACTTGTAGATTTTTAAGTAACCCTAAAGAAAAAAATTAAGTGGAGCAAGGTATGGCGAACGACTTCCAATCCAGCACCTAAAATATGCATTATGAGGATACTCTCTGAAAGGGAAATAAAATTGCGAGGGCACTCCATTCTGTTAAAAAAAATTGGGTCATAGACAAAATCGTTGTCTTCAATAGTTGCTACAATTGCAGGTATAAAAGTTTCTTCCAACGTTTGCAATTGTAATGGTCTAGTAAGTGTTTAGTTAATAAAAAGTGGTCCAGTTACCTTATTTGCTATAAGCCCTTCCCATATGATAATTTTTTGAAGATAAAGTGTATGAGCCTCTTTAAACCAGTGAGGGTTTTCATCACTCTAATACCGACAATTATGTCTATATGCCGTTTAGAAAAAAAAATTGTTGTGTTGTGAGGCACTAATCTAGTTACGTTTTAGTTAAATGTAACTTTTATTCACAAAACCTGAGATCTAGTTCATATCATTAAGGTCTCGTACAACGTGGAATTGTAGGGATGAAATTTATATATTCTTTTTATTTTTTTTTTGATTTACTCATACCAACATTAGCAGCTACTACTCAAAGTGATTGTTTTGGCCGATCAACATATGATCCTAGTACTTGAATTTAAAGATCTTCAGATTTAAGAGAAGGACTATTAGATCGAGGAGCATCTGTAATGCTAAAAGTTGTTACGAACTTGGACACAACACTTTTCACATAACTTGCAGAAACTGATTTATCTATTCATTGAAGAGTCTAGCTGCCTTATTGCATTTTCGATTACATTGTCCATAAATAAAATGTCCTCGACTTATCTTCATTGGTACGAAACAATGAAAGAAAATAAAGACAATTAAATAGAAATAGCACAAAGACACCGATCGGCATAAACTGACATAATGTCTTATCGATTTCCTTGCAAAACCCAGTAACGGGATGTTAAAAAAAGTTTTTAATTAATAACTATGACAATATATTTCATTTTTTGTCACAATCTTGCTCACTTCTTTTTGTTTGTTGGGTTTCCAAAATATGGTGAATTTCGTAGAGGGTTGCATTTAAAATTCAACCTCCTCATGCCACCCAAAAGGAATAGATAAAACTTAAACACTCAAAAAAGTTGATTTGTTGGTACACGAGCAACTGCTAAATTGTAAACTATTTTAAATTGAAATATTAGCCCATACTAGCAGATTATTATATACAAGCGTCCGCGATTTACCCATTTTTCCGCACACATTCAGTTTATCGAAAAATCCACTTTCCCGTACTCAGTGCGAGATAAACATTATTTTTTCATATGGAAGACCCTGTATATTATTATTGCATTCATTGTACCTCTTCTTGCAAATTATAAATATGTCAGATTTGTTACACTTTTCTTTAACAACAAACAAGAAAATTCACAAAAACCAAGATGCAATAGGTTAGAAAGTCGGAAAACGCTCTACTACATAGTAGGGGATTCTATATTTGGAGACTTGATGCAGCTAGTATTAGAATCAAAAAGGACCAAACTGGTGCGATAAGAATAAGTTATATAGCGTTCTTTCTTTGCTAACTAAGAAAACAGGTAAAACAACTGTTTTTGGGTTAGAAAACTTGACAAATATGGTAACTTGATAGAACTCAACCTAGAAATTATTCAAAAATGTACCGAGACGTGAATATAGGAAAATCAGAAGAGTTTTTATCTAAGACACAGACCACAGAAAATGTTTCTTGATCAGCTTCTATAAAACCCTCATAACGTTAACTAAAATTTTTGATACCTTTATGATACGCTAGTTTTATTTTTCTGTTTCTGGTTTTATTAATAAACTCAGTCGTCGGTTCTGTGAGAATATCAAACTTTACAGATTTTACTTTTGCGGACCATCCCGCCAATTTGGTAAATGTATCGGAAGTGACTCGCTTGTCAACATTTTGAATTTTCTGATCTGTTCGAGATGTCATAATTGTATTCAGGCAATATTAAACTGAACATTTAGACAGAATTGCAGCTGATTTACTAAATGAAGTAGAATACAAAAGTCTGTAAAGTAAATTTGACTGTTAACTAGTTGATAATGGTAATATAATCCTACGATTATATCTTAAGGTACCTGGGGGGTATTTTAATATATTATTCTAATTTTAAGATTTATGCTTACCTTCAAAAGAATTCAATTATAAAAGTATAAATATATGATAATGCGTCACTGATCCCCTGCCAGATTTAATTTTGTCTTCACGTCATCGATGCGACGTTATGGAAAAGTCAAATTTTATTTAATACACGGGTTCGCTGCATCAACTCTCTGAATACAGAAACTCAGAAAGGGACCCATTTAAAGCGTAAATAATACACAGAGCATTCCAAAACGACGTAAATGTCAGATAACTTATTCGATTCCCTTAATTTTAAAATGCGTGTTGCTGAACCTACGCTAAAAATAAAATATTCTGCTACATTGACTATATGTGTTCCTACATGGAAGACGTTAATGGGTGTTTCTTGTTCTGTGATGAATACTGGTCTCGCAGACCACGAAATTCGCAAATTCGGGATTGCCACTAAACCTAAGTCTAGTAATAAGAAACAGCTAAAACTATTAAGCAGAATTATGATAGGTTTTCCCAGTTATGCTAATCCGTGCAAGAGAATGAAATTCTAAATTCTGAATATCCCCTTGAACAATTTTAACGCTTACTTTGTAATATGTTTAATGAAGCCTTTCCACTCAAAATGGTTAAACATCGTGAAAGAAAAAGTTGGATTACGAAAGGTCTAAAGGTGTCTGCCCAAAATATGCGTTCCTTACATACTTTGAGAAAAGTTTTATTTAATAATACTGTATTGATGAATTATAATAATTATCGAAAGAAAGATACATTTCTTATCAAACATTTGAAAAATCTCATAACAGAAAAAAGGAATGTTGGCGAACAGTTCTGGTGCTTTTGTGGAATATAATATTAATGCAGACCGACACCTTTCATTGCACTGTACTGAAAAATTAGCTTCGATATTTCTCAAGACTGTGCTTGATTATGTTAAAATTCTATTATCTATTCTATATCCTACCAACTAATTCAGAAGAATTGATTGAAATTTTTAAGGATCTCAAAGCCTCTGGTTTGGATAATATAACTGTAAAAGTGCTAGTTCTTCCACATCACACACAGAACGAAAGCTTTCACGGCTGTTCCATGGTCTAATCCCAAGAACCATGATTTCCATATCACACTTTAATCACATTAGCTGAAGCTATTAATTGGTCATTCTCATGTGGGCAATTTCCATCTGAGTTGAAATACAATATTCTTAACATACGACAATTTGGATTTCAACCATAGTTGTCCACCGGTGATGCTATATTCTCTTTCCTGGAGGCGTTATATGGACGTCTGAATGACGGAGAGATTGCTGCTACAGTATTCTGTGACCTAACTAAGGCTTTTGACTGGGTGGATCATGGAATACTGCTCAGCAAACTGAAAGTTTATGGATTCAGGGGGAAAGCTTATGAATGGTTTCATTTCTACTGAGCTCATCTGTGTCAGATTAGTTTTAACAATAACCAGTCATTATTTTTTCTCCTGTATGTTAATGATCTATCACATATTGATATACAAGGTTCATTTTACAATGATTTATGGCGTGATCCCAACCAGTTGGAACTTGTTGTTAGAAGGGATTTGGACAAAATAAAAGACTTACTTACACTAAATATAACAAAAACAAACATTATATCGTCGAAATCCTTAATTGGTGTTTAAATGGTTTACCAACAGATAGGTAGTTTACATGTTAAGAGAGTTTCTTGGGTTTTTAAATAGATGATTATTTTGATTAAATTTGAAAAACATATTTTAAATGTAAATTCCAAGATTGCAAGCGGTTGATATGCACTTAAAATTTATTTTTCGTGAGCTAGATGCATCAGTGACAAGAGTGTATATCTTGCTTTGATAGAGTCCCATTTGCGCTATGGCTTGTGTTTTTGGGGAAGCTGCTCTATCTGCTACATTCTACAAGAAATACTCAGGTAACTAGGCTACCTATTCCCTCATCAGAATTGTTAAAAAAATCCGTCATTTTCAATGGAAGGAAATGTTTAATAAACTGCCTGTAAATTTGCGAAAAATTTCTTGTGGGGAAAAAATTTAGAAAGGAGATTAAAACACTTTTAATTGGGAAGGCCTATTATACTAACAACGAATATGTTACACATAGATCTTGACTGAATTTTCACTAAATGTTGTTTTGTCTACTATACTACGTCCTTCTACGTTTGTTTGCATTTTTAATTTTAATGTATTTTTTGCAATTTTGTAACCGTCTTTTTTATACATGCATATTTTTATCAAATTATTACCTTTTAAGCTATTTTATAACTATTTTACAAATTTTTATTTATATTTTTTTAGTTTGATCTCTTATGTTGTATTCAATAAAGCAAGCAAGGAAGTTCGTATCTGTTCGTATTTTTATACTAGTTTATCCCTGCTGATTTACCTTTGTCAATGATGTTGATTTTAGACAATAACGCTTTTTTGAGTTTGAGTTTGAATATTCACAACATATTCATACCCCGCATGCACCTCAAATTTTCAAGTCGGTCCTGGAGATATTTTCCTTTGCCGGACCTTGTATATATTATAATGATTATAATTTTAGATCAATTTTTTATTTTAGTTACCCAAAGATAATAAACCTCTTAAAAAACCCGTCATGGTGTGGATTCATGGAGGTGCTTTTACATGTGGGTCCAACAAAAGTCATATGTATGGCCCAGATTACTTAATGACTCAAGATATAGTCTTAGTTGCAATTAATTATAGATTAGGCATTTTAGGTAAGTTCCATTATTGATTTTTAATTTTTTTGTTATCATATAGAAATGTTTTAAAAATCATAGATTAAAGTATATGTAGAGTCTAGTAAAGTAGGACATTTCAGTAGGTAACTTACTAGCAGCGGGCCCAGGAAGTTGGATACATTTTCGGTCCCTGTTGTATTACAAGACAGGATAAAACCGAGTCACCAACTTAACCACAAAACAATTTAAACTCGCATGTAACCTTTATACAAGCAGTGGCGGCTCCTGGATTCAAGAACGGGTGAAGCGCAGCTTAGCTCGGTGCTGATTGCCGTAGGCAAAAATAGCGGCCCAGGCAAAATATTTCAGGGTGCTACGCCCAAAATGGCTATTTTTTACCTTTTTATGATGTTAACTATCCATAGCTTTGGAAGGTTTTTTAATACTTAGGGGAAATAATATAAATTTATAAGATTTTAAATACACTTTTTTTTTCTTATAAAACAGTTATATACCACGATACACGACACGATTCAAACTGTTTCCGCCTTCGATGATCCGACCGTAATAATTTACATTCATTCTATAACAAGCGAACAAGCGCGTGCAGCAGCAGTTTTGTGCCGCTTTCATCTCTGTTTGGCTTACGGATGGATATTCACCATTGCGTTGCCATAACTGGCGTAAACAAATCTAAGCGCGAAAGCCGGCGTGCGTGGGGAGTCTGAAGCGGATTTTGTTAACTGCTGATTGTGATTCCTCAACAAGTCGCTCCTATGAAAAGGTATTCAACACGCTATATTGTTATTTTTTAGGTATATAACGCACTAGTTTTGACAGCAAATAATGATATAATTAAGTAAATAATGTGAATTTATATAACACATACTACATTTTTATAATAAAATTGTAGATTATAAAATGCTTAATATTTTAAAAATATTTTTAAGTAAATTGATCGGAAAATGTAGGTGAAGCCGCGCTTCACCCGTGTCCCCTGGTGAGCCGCCACCATATACAAAATTTCAAAACGCTAGGGCCGGCTAGGGCAAGGTAAATTAACTAACTAACGAAAAAAACATCAGAGGGTTTCCCGTCATTGCATATTCTTTTCCTACAATAAAAAAACAAATCATTTCATTTAGAGAAAAATTAAAATTTTTGTTCTGTTAATCAAATAAATACATCCTGGATGGTAGTTATTAAATTCATATATTTTATTCGTTACTGTGAGAAATAAAAATGCTATACGTTTTTATTATTTAGTGTTAAGTTATAGCTATTTGTAGCATCCATTTGAATGTAAGAAAAGTTTTTATCGTCAAAAATATATAATAGATATCATTAAATAACAGATTTAGCAACTTTGTTTTTGGTTTTATAATAGAAAACATGGCAAACTCACTACTATCTAAAACGTGAATGTAAATATGGCGTCACAGTGGTTTCACAAACGACGCAGGCTATAAATACATTAAAACATTACAAGTAATTTTTGTTCAGAACTTTCTTAAGATATAAATTCCAAAAGTGATTATTGTTAAAAATAAGAAAAAAGATCGTTAACAATATTATGTGTAATATATTAACCAAGAAAAGTCCTTAATATAAACTGAACAGACGCTAATACGTGGTTGGAATTATGAATTATGTACGAGGGAAGCTCTGGGTAAAGATACATTTACCGATTACCGGTACTCTCTGACCGCTAAGTTTTCTTTTGGTTTTGAGCGTGTTGTATATTGTAATCGTGTGAAAAGGAGCCTATAATGTTTTTTTAGACTTGCATATATATAAATTATACTGCTTAAAACAAAATTATGGTAACAGATATTTTATTGTATTGAACTGAAACTTATGGCTTAATTAATATTGCAGGATTTGCTACTTTTAAGGATCAGTCCCTGGGCATACCAGGTAATGCTGGCCTTAAAGACATGAGAATGGCTTTAAAATGGGTTCAACAGAACATTAAGAACTTTGGTGGTGATCCCGATAATGTCACCATTTTTGGAGAGAGTGCCGGTGGTGCTTCTGTGCACTATTTGACTCTAACTCCAACAACACAAGGTAAGCTTTAAATAAAATATGATACACATATATGTTTACACTTTGTATGTTATGTTTCGAACACTGATGACACGCTGCTTTCTGTATACATTTTCAGTTTTGAACCTCTTGACATAATGGTGAATCAACAATATCTGATCTAACAGTGTTCTTTCTTTTACTTTTTTGGCCATGCTCAGAGGCAATTTGTCATTTCAAAACACAAGTACTTGAAAGTCGGACTCAAAACCCTAACCATAGTACCAAAGATTTATAATTCTCATTTTATAAACTTTGAAAGACGTCATGGTTTCCACCCTTTTATTGGATTATAATACTAATTTGAATTTTACACTATCACGCCAATCGCTGTATCTTCGCCACCAAACGTTACCAGCGGTGTACGCCCGTTTTTGTGTAAAAAAGTAGGCAAATGTAGAAAATGAATTAACAGATATACATATTATAACCTAAAATTTCGGATTGTTTTTGTTGAGCAGCTAAATATCAAAAACTTTTCATTAACTGTGGCGTCACTTGCGATTTGCTTAACTTCGTAACAGTGGCGGCTCGTGAGTATATTGAAGGGTGAGGCTACATGAGGTTAATTTTGTTTAAATGTGAATAAATTTCCACGTCACCCATGAGGTATTATTCTGCGACGCGTTGACCTTTTTTTTTTAATGGAGGTCATCGCCAATAGCCCTACTAAACCATTAAAAACTAAAAAAATAAACTCTAAAAAAAGTAAATAAAAAGTAAACAAAACAAGTAAAATATGTACACCTATCACTAAAATATAGCGGTGATTGCGATAATAAAAACATAATTTAGTTTATTAAAACTTAAAATAAATAGTTGTATGAAATAAGATAAAAAAACTACTTTTTGTACATTAAATCTATACGTCTGTCTTTTAAGGTTGCAAATTTATCTATAATTTGGTCGTAAAAGTTTTGGTCTTCACTAAGTTCTGTCAGTAATTCCTGCTCTATTGACATCATTGCTAAACCCGAAAGCCGTTCTTGTGTCATTGTGTTTCTTAGGTAGGTTTTGATCCGTTTAAGACATGAAAAATTTCGTTCGGCCGATACACTTGTTGCGGGAATAGTTAAAACTAAATTAAAAAGCTTATATGCTTCCGCAAAAATTGCTTTAAAATCTTTAAATAACAAAACTAGACTTTTTTCGACATCTAAATTTGAAAATTCCCTCAAAATTGTCTTTGCATTTTAATGAATGTAAGTACTTTTTAACTGTAAAAAGTCTTAAATTTTCTGACAATGTATGCATAGTCACAAAAATAAAGATTTGGAAAATAAACCACGTAGAAAAATAAGAATATTGATGGTAAATTTAATACTTACTATTTCAATTCAGTGAAACAATTTATGTGTGGTTTGTTATTTAAAAAAACGTGTCGTAAAATCTAGATAATGTAGAGGTTGGATAAGAAGGAATTTTTTAATTAAAAAACTGTTTATTTTTCGGAAAAACGCTTAGGCTCGTGTATTTTATTTGGTTATTTAACATATTTTAAGTTTTCTTAAAATGTTATACAGGGTGTTTCAAAAAATCGGCCACTGATTAATCACGATTCTCATCAAACCACTTGACGTAAAAAGCTGAATTTTAGCATACAGGTTGATTGTAGTGTGTAGAGGTCCGATAAGAAGAGTTTTTTTCAAAAATCAAATTTGAAGAGGATGAAACCGCCCATTAAATAATACAATGTTTTTTATTTAAAAAATTTTACAAAACAGCGTTTGATCAGGTATATGTCATTTTATTTTTTTTAATGTATACAGAGTGTTCCAAAAAATCGGAAATAATTTATAAACAAAAATCTCTCAAGCCCCTGTTGACAAAAATTGAACGAAAAAGCAACAATGTGTTTTCTAAAATTTTTAAAAAGTAAGGTGATCTAAGTACCAATTTATATCCCTTTCGTTAGAGTCATACGCGAACAAAATCGCGGGTACTCGTTAGCCTGTGTTAACTCACGAAAATAATTTAATCCGGGGGGGAATCCGATTAGAAGATCTCACTTCGAATGACAATGACGTCAACCTAACTCCAGGTCCATCGAATCAGAAGACAGCTATTAAAAAGATATTCGAGAAAAAGACGCAAAGAATGAGACTAGCCAGCGAAAGTTCTGACAGTATTGATGAAGGCAATATAATATACGCGGACACTTTAAATGATAGCTGTTTTGAGACATGGGCAGCTAATGAAAAAAAGGCTTTAAGTAAAACTACTGAAGTCCAACTCGACGATGAAGATTCAGCAGAGGAAAATACGAACCTAGCAGATTTGAGAAAGACCTTAATGAACAAAAAAGAAGAGTGTGCTACAGATGACTATGTAGTAGGGTCCCTAAAAACTCTAAATAACCAACCAAAATATTATGTTGGTCAAATAATGACTTCCGAGGAGCAAGAATTTCAAATAAAATTCATGCGGAATAAGAATTCCAAATTTATTTGGCCCATAGCAGATGATATATCACTAGTTTCTAAAAAGGACATAATTTTGAAACTAAACAAACCTAGTGATTTCAAACGCGGGTTGGTATTTTCAGAAGTTGACAATTTGCAATTAAAAATAGAATAATATTTTCTTGTTCCGAAATGTTAAACATATTTATTTCGTTCTTAAGTTTAATTTTGTTTGTTTTTTGTTTTATGTAGGTATTTAGGTACCTACTTATGTTTGATTTATATGTTAGTTTGTTTTTACTAAATCGAGACTGTTTTAGTACCTGCATTTATTATATTTATAAGAATAAATACTTTATTTTTGATTTTTTGTGTTTTCTTCTTGAAAAAAATGAACCAAATCTTCTCTAATATTTTTTAAAAACGAATCTGATGGTCCATGATATTGAACAGGGTCCCTAAATTTAAGATATAATACATTTTAAGGGGTCAGTCAAAGTTAGGTTCATCGTCCCTAACTTTGACCACCAAGGTTTTTTTTAAAAAAATGCCTTATGTGGCTTGCTAACAAAAAATTTGATGGTGCAATTTAAAGGGTTACTTGAAGCCCCAAGGTGGTCCACTAAATGAACAAATTAGCTAAACGCCGAGCAAAGATATTCACAATTGAACTTCAATTTCGGTCAAAGTTAGGTAACTTTACGGTATGCATTATTTGTAAATTACATGTTTTGTTTGAAAATTTTGAAATAAAGTCATTATATTTCAACTTTGCTTTCATTATCTATACTCTAGTCATTGCAAAAAAAATAAAACCTTTTATGAATAGCATTTTTCTTTAATTTTTAATTTAAAAAAAAAGTTACTTTACAGGGAAAATCCCTCACCTGGTGCGTATCCCAATATCTAGGGTGACAATCGGGAGAAGCTATACAATATATGAAAGAGTTTAAATTGTGGAAAAGTTGCGCAATTTTGTGCTCAATCAAATGCCGTTTTCAAAATTGAGGATATTTATAGTACTTCCGAAGATATCCGGGAAAAAATATATTGCATTTTTACCAAAATGTTACCAGGTCATCCCCATATGACCTTTAATTTTTGACCAAAATTTGAACTCAGTCCGATAAGTAGTTTTTTAGCTACGCCGCGAACAGACAGACAGACCGACGAAATTGAGAAAACCTTTTTTTTTCTACACATCTAAGGCCCTAAAACGTGAAGATGAGAAAAAAATTCGGAGAGTGATTTTTTCACGATTACAATACTTCCCTCTTTACAATAGTTGCGTAAATTGTATGCATTCAATATCTATGGATAGTACCTATTTAGTAGTTAAATGCAAGTTTATTTTTACATTTTTTCTAAATTTCCACTATCTTTTTAATGCAAACATTGCATATTTATATACTATATATAATACCTTTTGTTTTGAATGTGTTTTCTAAATTACGTTTTGTTTGACAATTTTGAAATAAAGTCATTATATTTCAACTTTGCTTTTACTTATCTATGCTCTAGTCATTGTAAAAAAAATTAAAATTTTTTATGAATAATATTTGTTTTTAATTTTTTGATTAAAAAAAAGCTATTTTACACGGAAAATCACTCATATGGTTTACAGGGTATGCCAATTTCTAGGGTGACGATTGGGAGAAGCTATACGAGATATGGAAAAGTTTAAATGGTGGCAAAGTTGCGCAATTTGTGCTCAATCAAATGCCGTTTTGAAATTGACGATATTTATAGCACTTCCGAAGATATCCGGAAAAAAAGAAATTTTTGAAAATAGTTTTAATTTTTTACCGAATTTTTTTAAAAAGATATTTTCAAATAAGTGTCACATCATCCAGCCACCGTATTCCCTTTACCAAAATATGTTATTAAGTTTACGATTCGACGATTCATCTCCGAACGGGTCATCATCACTGTGCATTTTAACTAGTCAAAAATGTTGAGTTCTTTTTAATAAACAGTAATTTTAATTCTAAATCCAACAGCGTATCCCACTGAACATTTTTTCGATATTTCGGACTAAAAAAATATCAATGCTAGTTAATAATGATTGCCGAGGAATTATCTGCGTTATCTTCAAGCCAAAAATATGGTAATGGAAATGTAAAATTTAGTTATATCTACCTATTTTATTAGAATCAGAAAAGAAGTACCTAATTCAAAAATATTTCACTTTTTTGTTCTACTCCAGAAGTTATTTAAAAATTCATTCTCATTGCCATTTCTTTTCGTCGACAATATGACGTGATTAGATTTTTGATCCGATGTTTGGTTCTTCGTCATGAAAAAGCACTGACGAAGGGTTTTATTTGTCAGAAACATTGGAAAAACGCTCAATTTTGGGGACACTAATGTAAAAAATAAATTTTGTCTTAAAAAAAGGTAAGTAACAATACTTTGTAAATTAAAATTTAGATTTAAATGTTGATTTAAAATAATCTCCTTTATTTTTTAATCATAAAATAACACAAAGTTTTTTTCCTATTGTCAAGACCTATAATTGCTATGGCCCTGTTAACTAATTTTCGTTAGATTAAATAATAACCTTGAATGATTAATAAAGCATAATAATATTGCGCGGCACCGTCTTCCACGAATCTTATCGTTTATTAACGCCGCACGGTCATCACAGCGAGAGCCGAACGACTGCGAATGGGTGTTTTATGCTTTCGCCGTAGAGCAGCTCCACCCTACAGATTGACCACACTCCCAAAGTAATTGATATTAGGTGGCGCAGAACTCTTAGCGAAGTATCTTTGTAAATAAAAATATTTGGTTTTGTTTGTTACTAATGTTTATGTAAACGTTTACATTTTTTTTTCATCAAAATCGCAAAAATCACAGTAGCGTCCGCCAGAGTTATTGCAAATTCTGGCTCATTTCACCGCATTTTCAATAACTTCCCTCAAAACATGGCTTTAAAAAAACCCAAAGAAAGAAGTCTGAAACCGTCAAGACTTTGCGGGCCTGTGCAAATCGCTAAAACGCGAAATTAAGCGGCCGGGAAATGCTTGCTGCAGAATGTCCATTGCCACTCGTGCTGTATGTGCGGGCGGTTGCTCCATCTTGCTAGACCCAAATGTTTTCCAATCTCAATTCGTCAATTTGCGACAGTAAGAAATCATTAATCATGGTTCTGTAACGCGCACAGTGGTGAGGTCTTATGGAGCCACCCGGCCATAACTGTTAACCACCTCTACAATTGATTTACCATCCATATTTTGCAATTTTTATGAAATAAATGAATGAAACACCAGCGTAGGATGTTCGTTTATTTCAGCATTGCGATATACAGGGTGATACATTAATATTTTGCCTTAAGTGAATTTTTTCCTCAAATTTTGATGATTTCTGTCCTGAATGAATAAAAAAAAATTCCTGTATATACAGGGTGACCCATTTATTTGCGGGTCACCCTCATAAAAAGTTTATTATTTGTGCGATTTGGCTCGGGTTTTTTTCAAATTGTAGGGCTTAAAAAACTGCAACTTTTTAGCAAAGATAACCTCGGTCATGGAAAATCCAAGGCCTACTATGCCAGTCTTTAGTAGCAAAATTTCAATAAACCATATTAGCGATTTTTTTAATAAAAATTTGTGAACACCACTGAATTTGGCATCCCTCAAAATGGTCCTATACTAAGTTTTACCAAAAAATATCAATGTGGTTTATTAAAATTTTGCGCCTAGAAACTGGCAAAGTAGGCCTTGGATTTTGTCTGAATTGGAATATCTTTGGTAAAAAGTTGGAGTTTGTCAAGCCCTACAATTTTTAGAAAATCCGAGCCAAATCGCATTAATAATAATAAAGTTTTTTTAGGGTGACCCGAATACAAATGGGTCACACTGTTTGTGTGCATATGTGGGGTTGCTAGGTGCGTAGGTATATGAAAATCATTCAAAAATTGGTAGTCTGATTGCGATAAAATTTATCAAGGCAGGTCCATGTATCGAGAAGAAAAAATTAAATTATTAGGAGAAAATGGCGGCTATTTATATTTAAATAATATGAACGAACATACATTTTGATTACTTATATTAGGTGTACTTGTAAAATGTTCACTTCAAAATAAAGATTAGTGGTACATATTACATTAAAAAACACTAGAGTCGCAGTCGTGGTCAATTTAGGATAGATAAGACTATATCTGAAAACACATTTTTCCAAGTTTGAGTTCAGTTTAATTTGAATTCGTTGGCATTAAGCGAATTAATCCAATCAATCGAAACTTAACTTAATACAATACATAAATCGGGCTTTCACTGTAACATAGTATACATTTAATTATTAAAAACAATAAGCTAAATCCTACCTTTCACAAAATCAAGAGATATTTTGCTTCTTGTTCTACATCTAAACTTAACTTTTTTCCCATTGGTTTCTGGAGTTGGTTAGGTAAGGATCTGAAGAAACAAGTAATGAATGAAGAATATCTTCGTTGGTAGCAGTTCGGGAGCATTTTCGCCTCGGCTGCTTCCTCACTAAGTTGCCCAATTGGAAGACAAGCCGAATCAATTATGCCACTTCCGTGGAGAAGAATTTGGTGTACAGATGAGGGCATGTAGTACCAGTTGTACTTTTCCACAAATCATTCTGCCGTATTTTGTGCATATAAATCAAATTTATGTGTTTCTACAGCTCTTCCACATGTCAAAACTTGTAAAATAATAGAAAATTTTTTGATTAGTTCTTCATCCACACCTGTTACCTCTGCTACTATTTCTGGACTCCGGAAAAACCTTCTTGCAGTGTTACCATCGTTGGAGGTTCCACTACCCTGTCGAGGCACATCAACAAATATGCCCAGTCTTTGTTTAAGTTCGTTTTGAACATGTTTTTTTCTTGCTTTCACTAACTCTTTTTCAGCATCAGTCCTGGCACTCCACTTTTTAAAATCAAGTCTATACGATATATTAAGAATACACTCCATGAAACGAAGTAAGGCATGTAAACTAGAGAGGCCATATTTATAAGAGTCGATATCAACTTTTTTTTTTCGAATTTCTTGTAAATTGTTCATTTCTTTCGGTTTGGCTTTACATATTGCACAACATGCAGCCGAGGAGGTTTGTGTTAAAACTTGTCGTACTTTTCCATCCAACATGGTAAAAGCTAAGTTATGTGAAATTTTAATATTTCGATGTTTTGTAGATACTTCGGTCTCAACCAGTTTTTTAATTTCGTTGTCATATTTGTCGGCAATAACTCTGGTAAGTTCAGGCGTCTCTTTTGAAAATTCAAAAAATATTGGTCTACAATAATTTGTCGAGGATGGATGCGGATTTTGCCAGACTATTTCATTATTTTTTGAAACAAGTTGCAATGGAACCAAAGAAGCCATAAAAATAGAATTATCCACAATTTTAACGTCGTTAAAATTTTGTTTATAGCAGCTATTTCCTGAGGAACCATCACAATTCCATTTAGTGTGTAATGAAAATGTGTTTGATTCACTACTCTCTATTTTTTTCAATACATTAGGAACTTTAAGCAACCTTTTTGTGGTATGGTCAAATAGTTGTTGCATTGGAATGGAACCGCCTCTTTCGTTAACTTGAATAGAATCAGGATAGCATTCTACTTTTGCCTTAAATATTTGATTATAGCTAGGGAAAATATCAGCATTTTTACTCGCACACTGCTCACGTACATAATTATACTGATGTCTGGATAGTTTTGCATCTACCATTAATGCTAAACCTTCATCTCTTGAAAACATTTTAACTGTATTTTGCGATAGACGTTGTTTGAACTTACTTGCTCCAAGAGATAGTACTTCCTGAATCACGGTTGCCTCTTCTTTCTTTCCATCTGCCCTTAACTTACGAACCAAGAGACCTTGTAACTCTGAGAGTGTCATATCACATGTTCTCTCTAATTTAGATAGCTTTCTTCGTTTGCTTCTTTCAGAGCTTCCATCAAGATTTTTTATAGGTCTTCCACCTGAAGAATGTGACACTTTAAGGACGTTCACAATTTCTTTAAATATCAAGTCGCCTGCCAACCAATTTTTAAACTTTTTGTCAAAATGATCTTTTACTCTACTAGCCTGTTTCCATTTTTGCCTAAATTGGCCCAGAAATGTTTTTTGGATGGTACGCTTCACAATTATAAAGTCTTCTGAAGACTGCTCAAAGTCTTCTTTTAAACGAGAAAAAAACTCTTGCTCATTAGAACTAGCAATAAATCTTTCGGAAAGACACTTTCGACTTATCGCAAACATGTTTTTGCCACGAATTCACGAACAACAATAATACTACATTGATAATATTGACATCAATATGGCGCGCGATGTAACGATTTTGTTTTGACGTGATCCACAGCCTACTTAAAAAATTGTTATTCCGAGTAAAGGTGCAACTTTGAGCAGCCATATATTTTTTTTCTTAGAAGAGCAATACATAAGCTTACTTTCTGGCCTTAATACAAAACTTCGCCTTGCTTCGATGGTGATTTTTCTCGTTATTAAAATTGTAGTAATAAAGCATCATGTGGAACCAAACATTTTATTAGCTATTAGCGTGTTAAATAAACAAGAAAATATTTTTCTTATTACATATTATCTCGAAGAAGTCATCTATTTAACATGAAATAAAAAAAATAATGGCATCCTTTTGATCATACATTTATGAAACTTTAATTTTTTTTGTCTTGTTATTTTAAGTTCAAAATTGATTTCAATTACTCTTTATTGGAATTAAATCCATATACAACCTAATAACACTTCATTTTCGGGTTGACGGTTTTTATTTAGCACTATTTATATCAACTTTGAATTAAAAAACAAATAGTTGAAGGTTTTACTTTAACAATAGTTTGGAGGTATTGGCCACTGAATAGCATTACGGCTCGCCACTGTGCGGCGCTCACCATTTACAGTAATAGTGTTGCCGATGCCATCCCCGAAAAAATATGGACCAATCACCTTTTCTCCGTAAACGCCGCTAGCACTATTAAAGCATCCGCAAAGGTGGAAATGCACCTCATGGTTCATGATAATTTTGCGTTCGTCGCAGTCGAGGTTTAGGAGGGCTTGGATGCAATTTAGGCGGAATTGGTGGTCTAGCGACAATAACTGATGCTCTGCTTGCACTTTGTGTGGGAACGTTTTCGAGTCTTTCACCTAAATTCGCTGTAAATATGGTTTATTAATAACCAATTGCATGGCCCGTCCTTTGGTTGAGGTTTGAGGGTTCTCTGCAGCACTAGTAAATATTCTCGGCCGACCGGCTATTCCGGGCCGACCGCTTCTGCTTCTGTGACTTTTGTCCTGTGTTAAAGCAATCTCCTCGAAGCAAACTTCTAACCGTCGCAGTTGGTGCCATACGACCAGGAAATCGGCGACAAAATTTACATTATCAAAACCACCGACCGATTATTTGTCAAAAATATTGTCACAATTAATCGGCCTTCTTGAGACGTATAGCGATCCATGGTTTTTCGACGTGTATTCTATTTCTGTTTACTTCAAAAGTGTCAATGTCGCGGTGATATAAGACGCCATATGCAAAAATGAGAGCGTGCGTCGTCCGATAGGGTGGTGACATTTACGCCACCTGTCACAAATCACTTACAGTCACATTCATTTGTATTATCGAGTTTGGTTTTAATTAGTAGACGTTACAAGGGAGCCAGTTAGCTATTCCCTCGTTTGAAATGAGTTAATTTACCATTATCAAGGAAAGCGTTTAATAAGGAGCGTGATATTACAATGCAGATTGCTATGAATAACGGTTTTCCTTTGGAGTCTATCACCAAATTATATTATAAATTTACAAACAAGTACAAAAAGTCCTATACTGTCATACATTCAAAACTTAGGGATGAGACAAAAATTTTCAAGTGCATTACTTCTTTCGGAAGTATTTCTCTCCAACTGACTAAATTTTTTAAAAATATTAAAAATATCAATATTTCATTCAAAACAGTAAATACTCTCAAGAGACATTTAGTAAGGACAAAGGACACAACTGATAAAGTTTCTAGTTCTGGGGTTTATGCGCTAGATTGTAGCGAATGTTCCACGACCTATGTGGGACAAACAGGTAGATAAATATCCACAAGGGTGAGAGAACATTTGAGCCTTGTCAACAAATTCAGAAATAGGGATGTAACTCAGACTGTTTCAGCTTTTGCCAATCATTTGTTAGATTTAGGTCATGAATTTTCCATTTCTGACGTTGATATTTTACATGAATGTCCGAAGGCGAAAAAGCTTGACCTTCTAGAAAAAATGGAAATAACCAAAGCTATAAAAAGTCCTATTTTCACTTTCGTTAACTATGTTTTTAATTTCGAACCAACCCTAATATTTAACAATTTAATGTAATAATAATTGTAGGCAACCTTCATTTCATTCACTAATTTATAGTGAGAGTTTTTGGTTAGTTTCTTTGACTAAACCAGTGGTCTGTAGGTACTTACTTCGGCCTCCCACTCAGGCGGTTCGAAATCAATCCCAGCTAGAGACATGAATCTTTTTTAATATTTTATTTTGTTTATTCACGTGAGACAACCTCATTTTAGTGTCAATCAGATATGTATAAGTAGTTTGATTTGTTGTGCTTTAGTGTGTTTTATTCTATATGTAAGTTATTGGTTTAGGATTTGTGAGTGTGATTATTTACTGAAGTTCCCTCTGTTGTTTGTATGTCTGATGATGCTCGAAAGGGTCATGTTTATTGTAAAAATTATAATTTACTGAGACCGAGACTTGGAGTTTTTTCTATGTTTCTTATTGAGTTCATTTTATTTTCAGTATAACTATTCTGCTTAAGATCATTTTTAGTACTACTTATCTCCTTATCTAAAGATTCCTTGTCCATACATAAGGATCTGGCGGTTATACAGAGATTTAATAACACCTTATTTAGTTCTCACAGAATGGTTAGACTTCTGGTTGAGGAGGCACTGTTCTGTGTGAGTAGTATTCCCGTAAACGGAAGTCTTGATCGAATAATTTTTCTGATTGACAACATCAAAAAAAGCTGGAATTTTCTTCTTCCTCCATCGTAAATTTGATTGAAGAGCGAATATTATTTAAATGGTCTCCTAGGTCTATGAACATATCTTTAACAATATTGAAGAAAAGAAGTAGTCTTACCTTGCATGGGCTGGATGATCTGTAGGATATGTTTGGACATTTCGCTGTTCGGTGAGTATCTGGAGCTTGTGATTGGTCGTAACGACACAATGGCTTTATGAATCTTAGATAGTCTATACAGGTGTGGAGGCTTGCTATAATGTGATGTAAAAGTTATCCTGGTTGTATCGGTTATATAATCCTTGTAGTGCCTCAATGTGTGATAAATTTTTTTGCATGACTGATATAGAATCCCTGGGAAGCTGCTGATTATTTCCTTTTCTTAGACCGTCTGAAATTTTCTCGTCATGTGTTGAAACGTCCATAACCACCTTAGCTTTTCCTTTGCCTGTTAGTTGGATCTTGATAGAGTAGTCATCACGTAGATTTTTAAGTGCTAATGCATCTTCATTTCTAATGTTAGGTAAAATGTGTTTTGTTTTATCGGACTCTGTTCTTATCTTCCATCTAAACTCTTCAGGTTCTGGTCCTTCAATATTTGCAGTTTCTACGAAGCTTATTATGCCCAGAACGGAAATTGTCCTACAATTTAGAGAAAAATTCAGTTTTTTGAAGTTGTTTTTTTGCTTGAGAAAGCGTTCTTGAAAAAATGTTTACAACTCTCCTTTGATGGCTGGTGGTAGGAGATTTTACTTGATGCTATTATTAAAATATTTTAACTTTTGGTGGTGTTTGTTCTTTAAATCCGCTTACAACTTTTCACAGGAAAAATCAGTTTTGCGGAATAGTGTTTCATAATTATCCTCCTGTTTATATTCTTTAATTTCTTCATGACTTTGTGCCACGTTGTACATAAGAGTAGTTCTCTTCCATCGGTAATAAATGATTGGGGACCAAATCTGGGCTTTACTGGCGTTTTTTAGTATTCTTGTTGCTCTTTTTCCTATTATCGTTAACTTCAAACTGAACCCTACAGCAATAAGGTAGTTGTCCCTAGATTCTTTTAAAAATTCTATGTGTAACTCATTCATGGTCAATTTGATTTTAGTTTTTTCCACTGAAAAAAAAATCACTCTTATGGATGACGCTGCACAAAGCCAAAAAAGGACCTAACTATGAATCAATACCATAATAATTGATATTTCCTGCAAAATGTTCAAATATAATTTAAAGAAGATACACGACCAGAAGTTAAAAAAGCTCAAAAATCTGCAGTATTTTCTACCACCAAGCATTAATGGACAGTTATAAAGATTTACGCCTAAGGTTTGATTAAGAGATGTCGCCATATTTTTGTCATATGAAACTAGGGTAACAAACACCTGGAAGAATTTTTAGACCATTTAAATAATATTAAAATAATATCGTTAGTGTCAATCGCGAAAATAATTTGATCAAGACTTCGGTTTACAGGAAACACACTCAAACAAAGTAATAATAATAATAAAAAAAGGCGTTATTAAATTTCTCCATAATCGAGCAACAACCTTATGTATGGACAAGGAATATTTATATTAATAATAATAACCCACATAATTATGAAAGGTCAAACTAAAATTAACTTAATTTAAACGTCAAAACAGCCAACTGGCTTGCTCATAACTATCCCATATGCTATGGTAGACTAATAGAGGCCGGTTGCAGAAAGCTCCTAGATTTCTATAAGCAGCTTGTCAAATTCGAAAGTTCGGTTGAATTCTAAACAACAATTAAGTTTTGTGCAACCGGCTGTTAGAGTGTTTGATGCCCTTTCATAAAAAGATAAAAAAAGAAGGTCTTCATTTTCATATAACACAATAATCCTCACACAATAGAGAGAAAGAGATGGCCAAAAAAAAGATCTTCATAATTTCATATAACACAATATTTCAAACTTGCGGGCCTGGAATACTGAAAAGATCAGACGAGTAGCAAGAAACTACAATATCAAAACAGCTTACTAGTCAGGAAACATTTTAAGAAGTATATTCACTAAAACTACACTCGATAATACAAATGAAAGATATAGTTGTAGCTATTAAGTACTTTGTGATTGTGGTTAATCTTATATTGGAGAAATGAACAAACTGGATATAAAAATTAATTGAATAATATAGATGGAAAGCTGATACATTGTTTTATTATCACCTGATTTATGACGGGATTTTTTCTCTTCGGATGTCAAAAGTCACTGACAGAAAACATCTGTAAGCTCTTTATACTCGCCATGGTATTATAGAGAGTTTCATATAGTCAAAAGCAGTGTTATCGTGCGAGTCATACGATTTATCAACGACAAACTTTTTAAGTTTGTTTTTCTTTTATTACGTGTAATTATATCCTCCGCATAAAATCCGGTAGATGAATTAGATAGACATATGATATTTTCATATGAAACAAGAGGATAAACATATAAATACTAGCAATTGCAAAAATCTTTGAGCGATATCACTTCAAAGTCAGATTGACAAGTCAGTGACAAAATGAGTAATAGAAAACAATTTTCGGGTTTTTTGCATTCACAAGCGAAAAAAATAGTATTAGATCTAATAAAATATTACGAAAATGAAAATTCACCGGCCAATATCTGACAGGAGACAGTAGCAAAAGCTCTGGGAATCGGTATAAGGACTGTGCAGAAAATTGTGCATGAAAAAAAAACATAATTTACTACCGAAGAAGATTAAGAAATGTACACGAAAAAAGCCAAATACAGAAGACTTAAGCGACAATGTAAAAATGGAGGTTCGTAATGCAGTTAACGATTTATCAACATCAAAAACTAATATAACCCTTCAAGTTTTAAAAGAAGCTTTAAAAAATCGAGGCATATTGGAAATTTGACTAAAATCGTTGTCAGAATTAATAAAAATGTTGGGTTTTCGATATAAAAAGGACTGTAATTTTTATGCGAGTTGCCAGATATAGCAAGTCAGCGTATCCAGTTTTTAAAGAAATACAGGGAAAATGATAATTCAAAATTTAGAAAAGTGGTATTTTTAGACGAGACTTGAGAGAGATATTTTGTAATGGAAGTGGTTCGAAATCTTGGCGACGAGTCTGTAAAAAGTGTCAAGAGAAAAAAGGGATGTGGGACGGGGAAACGGTTCATCATTTTGCAGGCAGGTTCTTCAACAAGATTTCTCCCAGGTGCAAGTTTACTGTTTTCTTCAACATCCAAAAGTATGGACTACCATGATAATATGAACTGTGAACTGTTGATTTTGGTTGGTTGATTCCAAATTTAGATGTTCCATCTTTAATCATTCTGGACAATCTTATCATTCAAGAATCTTAAATAAACAACCTACTTCATCCTGGAACAAAAGTGATATTTATGACTGGCTAATAAAACAAAAACAAAATCCTTTACCCAATATGCTGAAACTAGAACCTCTTTTAATGGCAAAATCTATTAAAAAAACAACAATATAGTAGATGAAATATTACAGGAAAATGGACATGTGGTTTTTCGACTGCCGCCATACCATTGCCAGTTTAATACAATAGAATTAATATGGGCTGGGGCAAAATCATATTACGAAAAACACGTGAACGATGGTCTTAATCAGATGAAGTGCAAATTGTTTGGCAAGATTCATTAAATTATATTACGCCGGAGTACTGGAAGAAATCTGTGGAACATACGGAGAAATTAATACGGGTAAGTTCTAGATGTCAAAATAGCACCAATGATGATTGCGCCATTTGAGGACGACTCAGAAAATGAGGACTTTTTAAGTTATGATGATATTTTTTAGTCTATAATATTAAAAAGTTTCTGAAGGATTATATTAGTCTTTGACGTGTATAAATCATAAATTGTATTATGAATATCCATTTTTGCATTGTAACTTAAGTCCTTTGCCTTGGATTTTTTCGTGTACATTTCTTAATCTTCTTCGGAAGTAAATTGTATTTTTTTTTCATGCACAAGTTTCTGTACATTCCTTATACCGATTCTCAGAGCTTTTGCCACTGGCTCCTAGATATTAGCCAGTGAATTTGAATTTAAAATTTTTTTTATTAGATTTGACACCATTTTTTTGCTTACTTTTTTAGTACATTTGTAATTTTCTAGGCAATAAATAAATAATTATAGAATACTTGTTCCAATTTTAAAGCGTGTTTAAAATAAGTAAATTCTTTATTAATTGTAAGACAAAATTTGATATATAAAAATTGGTAAAATCGCTTTACCAGAAACTCGGGGATAACGAAAAAAAAAAAAAATATATATATATATATATATATATATATAGCCTGTATTTTTTCCATGCATGGCCCTTAATTTTGGACTGAAATTTGAAGAAATCGGATAAGTAGTTTTTTAGCTATGCCGCAAACAGACAGACTGGCGGACAGACATACCTACAAACAGATGGAATTCAGAAAACATGTTTTCAGGCATCTAGGGGTCTTTAAACGTAAAAATCTGAAAAAATCTCACGAGGGAAGTAATAACTAATTATCTTGTGTTTTTAACAAAAGTGTATAATATTTTTGCAAAATAAAATTTTTTTGAAAACAAAACAAGTTTTCTGTGCACAGGAGTGGCCCGCATTTAAATAAATAACACTGTATAAGTGGTTAGATTTTTAGGTCAAGCGGAGCTCATAATTTTTGTTGATTGATAAAAAAATCTCACTTTCATTAAGTGGCTGTATAAACAGAACATATCCTGATTGTTCCACTGATTCGAACCGCCATCCGACTTTATTAAGGCGCTTGCCATTTTGTGTATTTTTGTTTTTGTCAACCAACCAATTTTAACCAAATACATATTTAGCAAATTTTCTTATTCTCGGCATTTAATATATAAAATAATATTAATAAAACTATTTTCTTTCTCCCTGTATATTGGTAAAAAGCCCATCGAGATTTAATAGCTCGATAAAAGAATCACACAACATTTTGGTATCCACTGTGTTTTTTGATTTGATTCATAATGTTGCTGACCTTTGGACCCGCACGATAAGACCGCATTCGACTATAGAAGTTAATATTTAATAAGCATAATGATTTTCTAAGGTTAATAACACCGGGGAAAAGCAAAAATGTTTCCGAAACCAAAATAGCAGAATCTTACTTATTTTATTATACTAATTGAAAATCTGTCTTGCAAAAGTCTCAGTTGACGCCGGTTCTATAGATCCATGTTTATTATGATAATTATCTACTTGCCCTTAATGCATGGGAAAGTTCGACCATTAAATATGAAATACCTGGATTTATTATACCAGGTGTACTTTTTAAGGGGTTTAATATGACATAAATCCTAAACGTATTCTTAAGCCTTCAATAAAAAAGGCGTACCACTCGTATTTTAGCTGCAAAGTTGAAGACCAGGATACAAATTGGGCTTCCCATAACTGCTGCAAGAAATGTTCGTCCAACATTCACGGCTAGCTATGTGGAAAAAAGCCTAAGATACACCTCCCATCACACCGTTAGAAAAACCTAACACCGTTTTTTAACATGGAAAAAAATTGGGGGCCTGTAGGGGCATTAAGGGATTAATGATGTCTTTAAACGTAGACTATGATCCAAAAGACTGGAGACTTTTCATTGATTCCTCAAAAGTAAGTCTTAAAGCTGTGTTATTTCATACTGGAAACAAGTTGTCTTCAGTCCCAATTGGTCATGCAGTCCACATGAAATAAACGTATAGCAATTTGAAATTGTTACAGGAGACATTACAATATGAAAGATATAAATGGCAAATTTGTGGGGACTTAAAAGTTGTGGCGATTTTACTTAGAATACAACTAGGTTGTACCAAATACTGCTGCTTCCTCTGGGAATGGGCAGTCGAGCACGATCGGATCACTACAGAAAGAAAATTTGGCCACCGAGAGAGTATTTTGAGACAGGAATGAAAAATGTAACCAGCGCGCCATTAGTTCCTCCTAAAGAGTTTTAACTGTCGCCACTTTATATAAAATTGGGACTTATGAAAAACTTTCTGAAAACCATAGACAAAGAATGCCATGCCGTGCTTTCAGTTATTTAAAAGAAAAATTCCCCAGAATCAGTGACGTTAAAATTAAAGAGCGAATATTGGTGGGACCCCA
This sequence comes from Kuschelorhynchus macadamiae, assembly GCA_030620095.1. Classification (NCBI taxonomy): domain Eukaryota; kingdom Metazoa; phylum Arthropoda; class Insecta; order Coleoptera; family Curculionidae; genus Kuschelorhynchus; species Kuschelorhynchus macadamiae. The sequence continues at coordinate 344,444 of JAUTXW010005193.1, read as the reverse complement.
GCTTAAGAAAATTTTCGGAGATGCACATTTCGATTCCATATTTGAAGGCAAGGAAAAGACGCATAAAATGCCTTTAAAATGGTTGCAACAAATTTTTTGGGAAACTATAAAAACGTGATTGCCCAAATTCTTTTATGTTACCAGAACCTGGGGTGTATTATGTCATAAAAAATTCATTTCCCGAATTCTAATCTGGAAAATTGTGGTGCTGTAAGTGACGAGCAAGGTGAGAGGTTCCACCAAGATATTTCAAACATGAAAAGAAGGTATGAGGGAAAGTGGAACTGTGAGAGGTTAGCCGACTATTGGTGGACTATTACGAAAGATGCCCCAGAGGATGATTTCAAAAGTCAGGCTAAAAACGCAAAATAAGTGTCTAAACTTTAAATTCAGTGATAAAAAATATGCTATTTAACTGTTTTTGTTGAACCAACAATATATTATTATTTGTATTTTGTATGTTTATCATATATGCCTATAAATTAAAATTTTGTAACAAATAATTCAGTTTTTTTTAATTTCAAAAGGCAGGCTAAAAGCGCAAAATAAGTGTCTAAACTTTAGATTCAATGATAAAAATATGCTATTTAATTATTTTTGTTGAACCAACAATATATTGTTATTTGTATTTTGTATGTTCATCATATATGCCCATAAATTAAAATTGTATAACAAATAATTCAGTTTTTTTTGTGAGCTAACTAAATTCTTTAATAGGTATTTTTTTAGTAACTTAAGTGTAGTTGAATCCATAAAAATAGGTTTTGTTCCCTAGTGTAATAGATCAGTGTGTACAACGGAAAATTTATTTCCCAAGAACAAATATATTACTAATCATAAAGAAGAAAAAGTTAATTTCTGTTATATGTCATCTGAATATTTGCATCATTTTTACACATAAAATATATAGTATATTTCTTTCAGGCCTATTTCATAAAGCAATAGTACAAAGCGGCAGTGCTCTTAACAATTGGGCATGGGGTAAAGAAAACAACTCTGCGGAAATTGCCAAATATATGGGCTACAAAGAGACTGATGAAAAGAAGATATTAGAAAAACTAAAGCGCGAAACTGCAAAAAGTATCATTAATGGCCAAAGAAAACTGAAAGAGGTAACTAACAAAACTTTAGTATTCCGTTTGGTATGTAATAACTAAACAAAAGGTAACTTTTGCTTGATTTTCGATATTATAAAATGAATCCAATACTCAACTTAATAGAAAGTAGTTTTTCTGGTATGGTTGTTATTAATATAATCATCCCTTTCCTTTTTTTACACTAATATTTTATATTTTAAGAGAAATACGATTCTACTTTCAGCACTTTCAAGCTGGAAATATCCGTCCGTGGGGTCCCGTAGTAGAGCCTGTGTCTGAAGATGCGATTTTAACCGAGCATCCTACAAAAATAATGTATTCCCGGGGAGGTCATAAAATTCCAATAATCATAGGCTATAATTCTGGTGAAGGAATATTTTTCGAACTTGTCAGAAGAACTGTACCTGGAGTTGGCCTTCCGCATGATCTAGAACACGAAATTCCATTTGAGCTGGGATTGGAAAAAGGCAGCGAAAAATCTAAGGAAGTTGCGAATAAATTGAAAGAAAGTTATTTTGATAATAATCATTGTAATGAAGACGATATTCATAGGGTTTATAAGGTAAAGAGAAGTTATTTGCCAAACTAGCTCGTGGTACATTATTTAGCTGCTATTCACTCATGTGGAGTAAAACGATTATTGTACGAGCCCTAACAACTATATCTTCGGACGAAGTGTGAAATATTAAAAAACATATTTATGTTTGATTTAAACTGTTTTTTTTGTCTTTCTGACTGAAAAATCAAATCACACTATTTACCTAACATAAATCAAAATTGTTTTATTTTGCATCAACTAGATAATAAAATAACAAAAACACAACAAATTTGCTGACAAATAATTATTCGGCACACTTGAATCTTATAATTAAGTAACAGGTAACATCACCTTTTACAACAATAACGGCTTGCATGCGTTTTGGCATGGAATCTACTAAAGTCTCGAAATATTCAGGAGAGTTGTTTTCGCAGGTAAAAGGTATATTCCCTGAATGCCTTAAAACAGCTATAATTTATTCCTCTTCATAAAGAGGGCGAATATAAACTAATGCTTGCAATTATCGCCCAATTGATCTACTACCAGTACTATCACAAATCATTGAGAGGTTACGAAGAATCGTCTTATGCCATTTCTCCTTAAACATTAGATAATATCCCCGGATCAGTTCGAATTTTTACCCAACAAGTGCAGCAGTGAAGCCATGTTTTCATTGCTTAGCGACGTCTACTTATATCGACCTACTACTTACTCTATTCGAATCCCATCTCCGGCTATGGCCTTCTCTTTTGGGGCTGCTGTACCACCGAGCAATTTTTTAGTATTTTTAGGCTTTAAAAGAAAGCAATTCGCTATTTGTTTGGTCTAAATAATAAAGCTCACAGCCAATACTATTTCAAAAAACATGAAATATTAACACTTCCTCTATTATTTATTTTAGAATCCGTCTGTTTGATGAGAAAACATACAAACACTTTCCCTGAAGGGCCACAACACGTATATCGTACCAGACACTCTAGGCATGACATATCTACCAATTCCTTTAATAACTCTCATTAAAATGTTTTTTATTTGTTTGTTTACTTAAATCTTTTTGGGTGTCATGTTCCAGCTGCTAGCATAGAATTTGAAAATAATTTTATAGCGGAATGAACTGTCTGTTAAATTCCGTTAAAATTAACTATTTTGTTACTTATTAGATTAGGATTATACATTTTCTTTTTTTTTAATACACTCTAATTAATTACTATATCAGTTCAGTCCACTTTTTGTTTAACTTCACTTAATTTACTTGTATAACGTTAACAAAATAGAGTTTAAGGTCGCGTAATTTTAATTTCAATGTCATCGAAATTATTCACCTCGCATATGTAATGTTTATTTCCTTATTATTAAGGTCACCTAGATTCTTTGACCGCTTTACGTTATATTTACAATTTATATATTTACATTGACTTACCGAAAAATATGATTTTTTTTCGATTAATGTTTCCGTTTTTTTTTTTCATTGTTTTGTTTTTTCTTTTAAGGCAAATTTCGCTTTGTCCATAAATATGTAACAATTTTCCTGCGGCAATATGGTATACTTTTGTTTGTTTGTTTGTTTGAACAAAGGATAAAATGTATTTGGTTAATTTTACGAGGAACTTTTCTTTTCCTTATTTCCGGAATTGTAATATCGTGTTTGTTAGATATCAAACATATATTTTATTTAAAAATATTTCGGAATCGACCCTTACGTAGATACTTTAATGTTTTTCATCATAGATATTTTAAGAATTAGGGTGAGCCATGGCCCAACCGTCCCCCCACTGGGCTCTCTTATGTGAGTGCATATTATTGATTTTAATATTAATATACATTAGCGTCTGAATATTTCTTTGTCAGCAAATCTGCTATGTTTTTGTTATTTTGTTTTCTAGTTTATCCAAAATAAAATAATTATTTCTTACGATCGGGCTTCATGTTATACAAACAGTATGTGGCTTGATTTTTCAGTCAGGAAAGCCAGAAAACCGTTTAAATTAAACATAAATATATTTTTTTAACATTTTATACATCGTCCGAAGATATAGTTGTTAGGGCTCGTAAATCTAGCATATTATTAGTACTATTTTACTATATCTAATATGCGTCCTCAGTTATTAAATATATATAAACAAAAAGTTTTCTCGACTTGCATTTTGCAAAAGGTAATTACTACATATCTAAATAAATTTATTTTGATTTAATTTTTCCCAGAGGTTTTAACAATTAGAAAATTAATAATTGATTAGAATTTTCTAGAACCAAATCTATTGTATCACAATACATACGGCAATTTTAAATATTTAGAAAGGAAATAGACAGTTGAAGTTGACCTTTAATCTTACGTTTTACTCAAATTTCTCTGATTTGTTTAAAGATATGAAAATTAGTATTTTATAATCAGTAAGAAGAGGCCCATTTTGATGCACATATAATAAATATCCAGATTTTGCCCATTTAAAACAATATATTTAATCTTCTACACGTTTTTGTATTTTGTTGTTTTCGTTTTCTTGGCCTTAGTACTTATATTGTGAATTAAGTGGTTTCTTGGGAATAAGGCACATGAATATACTAAATTTCTGTTATATTTTTTTCATAACTTTGACGTTTCGGTCGAACGTTGACCTTCATCAGAAACACTACAAAAAGGAACGATTCAAAAAAAAAATTTTTGTTTTACAAAATTAATAAAATATTTAGCTTACATAAATTAGCTTACGTAATTGGAAGGTTTCATGGATAACATCCTGTATATGTCAATAAATTAAGAACAAACGCTCAGCGATGAATATTTACATTTAAAAACTTGACATGCTGTATATACATTTACATTTGTCGAAATTTTAAGAACACATACAAGCAATATACGAACACTACTGACGAATGGTTTGGTGTATGGACGATGAGATTAGGTCTATGTCTGTAAAAACTTAAGATACTATTTTTTCTTTTTGTTTTGGAATTTAAATGCGGACTATTGTTGTTATGCAGTTGCCATTATAGGTGTATTATTTTGTAATATTATTGTAAATTTTACTGAGTTGTGTTGTGTCGGTTTTGGAGTTTATGCAATAGGGTCTTTTTTGTATTTCAATCATTTCCAAAATTTCACGTCTTTTAGTGTGACTTTCTGTCTTTAATATTTTTACTGCATTGAAATCAAAACTATGTCTCTCCTCGAGAGCATAGTTGGTGAGGGCTGTTTTATTTTTTATGTCATATTTATGACCGTTAATTCGGTTTTTAATGTATTGGCTTGTTTGTCCAACATACACACTATTGCAATCTTTACATGGGATTTCGTAGATACATACAGGATGTTATCCATGAAACCTTCCAATTACGTAAGTTAAATTTTTTATTAATTTTGTAAAACAAAAATTTTTTTTTGAATCGTTCCTTTTTGTAGTGTTTCTGATGAAGGTCAACATTCGACCGAAACGTCAAAGTTATGAAAAAAATATAACAGAAATTTAGTATATTCATGTGCCTTATTCCCAAGAAACCACTTAATTCACTATATGTATATATATATATATATATATATATATATATATATATATATATATATATAATTAATTCTTTATAAACTGTCCAAAACATATTACTACTTTTATATATAATAATGTTTGATGTCTCTCAAAATTACAGAGGGCCATTATGAAATCAAAAAGTATTTATAATAATTTTATTTTTAACCACACAAAAAAGTAATAAGGAAATGTTAATTAAAAATTAAATTTTGCATATAAATTAAAATACGTACAAAGAAAATAAGTCGCTTTCCATAAACAGTTTGTTTTTTTGGAACCCTTAAAAAATTGGTAAATTTAATATACAGGATTTATCCGTATATATGCCACCCCTTTAGATGGTCCATATTTATAGTTAGGAAAAAAATTCTTTAAATAAAAGTTTTAAGATTTTTCTAGCAAATTTGCAGTGTGAGAATTAATAAAACAGATGACAATTAGTCCCCTTACTTTCCGATTTTCAAAATTATGTATTACGTTTACATTTTAATAAGTAGTTTTTGAACTGTTCGACTTTAAAGTTTCTCTTTATAAACCGTCTTCCACGTTTACATAGACCCAATATGGTATGTCGATTTTTCTCATAAAGGGACATTTTAAAAATGAATAGTTAAGAGCTACTTGTCAAAATGCAGACGCATTATATATGTCATTTTTGAAGAATAAAATAAGAAGGATCCAATAATTTAAAAATATACTGTGTATTTAATTTGCGATAATAAAGTTCATGTTCATTTGTTTAGTTTTTCATTGTAATTTTTAGTTTTCACGAAATATCTTAAAACAAGAAGGACTTTAACAATAAAGTGTTTAAAAGTGTGACACATTATATAGAAAACCCGTTTACAGGGCCCTTTAAAAAACCAAACCTTTGAAAACCGTAGAAATATTAAGAGAAGTGCCCTTATTTTTAAATATACTTGTTAACGTAATAGGAAAAGTTCTCCAGAATTGAAGCATGCATCCAAATATGCAATCGGAGCCTGCTATTAATCTTTTTATACTTCATTTATATCAGATTTTTTAGAATCTTTTTCACAGAATATAAAAAATATTTTATAAGTGAATATAGTGAATTTACCTACGTTATTTCAGATACATATTATCAAGAAACTTTTTTAAAGTAAGGATTTAAATGTTTGTTGCGAATTTACATAGATCATTTTTAACTAAGTATTTTATTTTTGTACAACCAATTTAATATACAACCAATGTTTTTGTTTCAGCTAAAAGGAGACACCAATTTCATACATTCCATACAAAGGGCAATGAAACTTCAGGCCAAACACTCACATCAACCAGTTTACGCTTACAGATTGTCCCTAGTAAGCCCCCTCAACTACTTTCATACATTTGCCATGTCAAAGTACTTTAAAACAACAATACTTTGTAGCTTTTTAAGCAAATTGTCTTTAAACTATTTACCATCTGCCAGAAGTTCTGTATTGAATGTAATCACTAAACTACCGAAAAAAGAAATAGATGAAGTCGTACACGGAGACGATCTACTCTACCTCTTTCCAACGTTCTTTACCCCTAAAATTAAGCCAGGTAGTCCAGAGGACATTTATATACAACGATTCGTTAAACTTTGGACTAATTTTGCTAAACATGGGGAACCTACACCGGAACTCGATGAAACTTTAAATCACGTCAAGTGGAAAGCAATTTCTCACGATAATGTAGAATTTTTGGATATAGGACACGAACTCAAGGTGACTACAAATGTTGATAGAGAAAGACTTAAAATTTGGGATGAAATATATGAAGCTCATCTAAAAATCGATGTCTAAAATTATTATATATATTGTTTTTTTATTACTCTGTTACTAAAATTTAATAATGACAATAAATAAATCTATTACATTTTTAAAAAAATTATTTGACCGTAAGAGATACCGTTTTACCCTGAGATCAAATAAAGAACTAAGGTTTTACCGAGTAAAATAAAAACACATAAAAGGTAATAAATCGAGCCAAACCTGAGTTATTTGAAAAATAAAACTCAAAATAATCTCGCAAAAAATGCACAAAAATTAAGGATATGACTAGCCTTCTTTTTCCTGTATTAATACCAAGCGGTGGCCAGAGAACTATCTCCAAAAATATCGGAGTATAAGGAACTTTCTGATATAAGCGGTCATATTGTTGTGGCTAGAGCTTTAGATTAACATTTTGAAGGTCTTCAGATAACGCCGCAAAATTTTGGGACAACAAAAATTATAGTTTTAGTTTTCGGAATTGAAACCGGGCGCCTTTTTATATATTTTTTTAAATAGAACCCCAAGTTTCAAAATATTTTATTAAACCGTTTTCAAATGGGGATCAATTAAATTAAGGTTATTTTTACGTAAGGTGGATTCATGTTTCGCCTTTTTCCATGAAATATATTCTTTGGTTTTAATGTAATTATTGTTGGATGGCAATGTCCGTTTGGAATTCACGCGGATTTGCGGCAACAACTTCATTAATAAGTGGATTGATTGTAGTTTGCAGCATCTGAAGGTACACAGGCCCATTCATCGTTCTTTCCAAAAATATGGAATTTACAATCTCCTAAAATGCCTGTCCAAACACTGTTTCACACTGTGAGGACTGACATCGCACCAGTACCTGCAATTTTGAGTACTGACACGCCCATTCAGAAAAAATGTGCTTTTGTCAATAAAGCAAATATAGTGTACCAGTTTGGGCTTGCTATCAATCTGTTTGACATCACTTCGCAAAAATCAAGTCATTTCTTTGGATCATCTGCAAATAAATTATATACCATTTGAAATTTGTAGCTATTGTATATTTTCTTTTTAAAATATTTTTTAATGGACGATGTTGAAACGTTACATGTTTCTGTCGCATGCTTGGAAGGTTGTTTTAGGGGTTTGTAACCATTTCAGCCTTTTGGCCTACGGTATTTTGGAGCATCTTTAACTGACCCTAGCGTTCTAAATGTGGAGAGAAGTTTTTGGTAACACATACAGTTGGGACGTTCGGGAAAAGATTCATTAAATTTGATGACAGCAGCATTGTTTCCATGACCCTCAAGTGGCCAACTTGGAGACAGAAAAAAATTATGAAAAAAAAGAAACTGCATAAGATTTTTAAACTTTGATTTTTTCATTTATCCGTACGTTGTGGGGAAAAATATAATTCATTAAGTTGTAGAGAAATTATTGAAATTTTAGAATCTGCTTCATTTTTTTTAAACGCTCTTGACCTTGTAGCTCGCTCTGTATTAATTATAGAGCAAAACGATGTGTAATTATTACAATTTGGACCAGTCGGAGACCTCGATAAAGTGTGAAGGAAGGCAAATTTAGAACGCTAGAATTAGTTAAAGGCACTCCAAGATCTTGAAATGGTTATAAACCCTTAACAAACCACCAAACATGTGACGTTTCAAGATCGCTCATTAAAAATATTTTAAAAAGGAAGGAATTTCATAGCTACAAATTTTAAGTGGTACATGAGTCACTTACGGATGTTTACACTATATTTACTTTAGTGTCAGAAGCAAATTTTTTCTAAATTGCCATGTCAATAAGCAAAATTGCAAGTATAGGCTGGAATACACATCAATATTCCCAGAAATTTGACGCTTGGGAAAATGCATTTTAGAGACCATATACAGACTACTACATTTTTGGAATAACCTTTGAATGACCCTTTTTAATTTCAGATACTGTTAAATAGAACCAGTCCACTTATTACGAAAGTATTGCCACAAATCGCTAAAATTCCCTCCCCACTCTATTTTTTGGAATGTCAGAAATTATTAACATAAAACTAAATACCCAAGAAGATGTACATTGCATTCACATGCGATTTGTGATTCGTACACTTTATACCTACTTTAAAAAGCATAAGGTATTGACAAGTTTGTGTTTTGTAAGAATTCGTATTCTTAATAACTTAGTAATACATTTTTTTGTGATATACCTAGAAATAAGTTACCTAATATTTTAATTTAGATCTATTCAGTTTGTAAGAGTAGACCGGAACAGCAGGTAACTAACCTACTTTATACTTTCCCACTTACTACTTACTATTGTGAGGCTCATGATACTTCTAATCATAAATATAAATAGTTATTTTGTATGAAAGGTTAAATTAAAATAATAGAATGAAAAAATGGTTTTACTTAAACATGTTGTGAGAACATTTACACGGTAGACCATTAATTATCTCCTAAAATATGTATAATATGTTGCTAGGTATTTAGATTAATTTTTGGAGAATATCACAGATGTTTGCAATAATTTACGTTTCATATGAAGTATTATATAATTACTTTTAAAAATGAAAATATTTTTGCGTTAGAAAAGATTAAAATCGTAGAAAAAACATTTGATAATATTTTGTAAATTTATTCTTTAATGCAAGGGTCTTCAACCCACGGCCCTCGGCCAGCATGCCTAGTTTACTACGGCTTCCAGAGGCTAAAGAAAATATTATATCGCGCCGCGCAAATCATACTCCGAGGACGCTAGCGCCACCTAGTTAGAAGAGATCCACTCGGTGAACTCGCGATCACGCCTACCCACAAGGCCACTAGATGGCACTGCATGTGTATTGAATCTTTCTAACGATTCTAGAAATTATCACTACTAGTCCAGTCTCGTAGCTGCTCGAAATTTCGAGAGATTCAAAGGCTTATATAAAGCCGGCATCATACGGCAGCGGCCAGTTCTAATTCCAAGAGCGAACGAAGCGATACAAGCGAAAGAGTGCCAACTAGCACTGAAGTTGTTACCTGTGCAACAAGTGATTATAGTGAGTTGAATATAATGTGTTTTGTCGCGTGTAAGGCGGATACTGTATTGTAGCATCTGTTTGATGTGTCAAGAATCAAAGAATCCCTTTCAGCCTTGAAAGAATACAACTTAAAAAGACATTACGATACAAGCATGCCATAAAGTTTGAGGCATTCAAAGGACAATTACGGCAATATAAAGTGGTAAGAGCTCTAAAAAGTCAGCTTCAATGACAGAAAGAAGTGTTCAAAAGCAGTTGTAATAATATTGTAAAAGAAGCAAGCGTGAAGGTTAGCTACATTACATCCGAAAAAGCAGCTTTGAAATCAAAACTTTTTACTGATGGTGAATTTATCAAGGAATGTATGGAGGCCGCCGCTGAAGTATTGTGCTCGTCCTATAGTTGGTTTGTCCAGTGTTACTGTTGCCAGAAGAATCGAAGAGTTAGCGGCAGACATTGAAAATTCACTAAAAGAACGTGCATCGAAGTTCGTGTACTATTCTGTTGCGCTTGACGAATGTACATATTTAACCGATACCGCTCAATTAGCTATATTTATTCGGGGCATTGATAATAATTTTGAAATCACTGAAGATATAGCTGCTCTTTTTCCGATTAAAGGAACTACAAAAGGATGTGATATTTATAAGTATTCACTCCACGTAATTATTACCGAAAATTAGTAAATGGAGAAAACATTCAAAGAGAATGGTTGGTGTATTCAAAATCCCAAAATTCTGTATTTCCTTATCTGATAAAAATGGATTTTTTGATAAGAAACATCTTTATAAAACACTGAGCTCCCATGAAGTTAGCAAGTTGCATATTATAAACAGTAATACTTGGAAAATACTTAAGAAATCGTTAAATACTGGATTGACGATTGATGGTGAACACCAAAAAATATTTAATTCAGTCAAAGCACTGGTAGAATGTTTTTAAAAGAATAATTTCGGAAAAATTACATGTTCACAATAATGGAGATTTTCTAAAAACTGTCGACTATATGAGCCGATTATGAAAGAACTCTTGATTTCAAACGAAAAACATATTACTTAAGTCCCCAAATTCAAAATGAATTAATACAGATTATATCGAATACTGTCAAAAAGAAAATTGTTTCCGATATACGAGAAAGTAAATATTTTTGTTTAATATTGGAATGTACTTCTGATAAAAACAAAGCCGAGCAACTTACGTTTATATTGTGGTATGTAAACTTATCTCCGTTTTCGGTTAAAGAAAGCTTTATTGAATAATGTCCTATAACTGATACTACCGGACAGGGTCTTACCGATATCGCATTATCAAAAATTAGGATTTATACCTACACATACGAAATCTACGAGGTCATGGATGTGATAATGGGACTAATATGAGAGGTAAAAACGTCGGAGTGCAAAAGCGAATTCTTAATATTAATAGTAGGGCAATGTTAATGTACCCTGTGAAGCACATTCTATAAAGTAAGTTCTTAATAATGCTGTAAAAAAACTGTTTTTTCCTGGTTTAAAATAGTTATGTATTCTTTTCAGCGTCGACGCAAAGATGGTCATTACTAAAACAAAAACTAACATTATTGACGCTTAAGCCACTGAGTGATACACGCTCAGAAAGCCCTATCGGCGCAATAAAACCATTAAAATATCAAATTGGAAATATGTACGATACTTTTGTAGAGATTGTTAAAGGTGCGTACTCACTTAGCGAACAAGACCGCACAAAAAACACCGCACGCATACAGTGGAAACGTGCGTTCGTTTTCAATTCTTTCGAAAGAACTGACTGTCGGAGAGCCGGAGAACAACACCATACGCATACGTTCTGTTAATGTTATTAGCGTTCGGTAGATGTTAAAGCGAATATTGAACCAATGATTTTCGTTGCAAGTGCATCGTTTGTAATTCTAAATGATGAAGTGCAAAAGAAAATGCCGTTGGTATAGAACTAATGCAAGACCTCGGAACTAAATGCCTATGGGAGGTGCAAGTGGCGCATGGCATATAATCCATGTAATTTAAAAATTTCATGTTCATAATGTCACAAAATTTTAGTATTTAGATACAGCAAAAACCAGATTTTTTTAATTTCATAAAAACATTTTAAATGCATGTATATTGTACAGGGTCTTTAATTGTAAACCAAGGCAACCCCCCCAATTAACATTCCTATTTTTATATGCATTCAAAAAATTTAAATACAAAAGTTTCTCTCTTTTTAAAATTGTAAAATGTTATAGTGTAGTTGACAGAAATACAGAGTGTTTAATTTTTCTGAACTTTTGTTTCTAAAATGTAAAACCCTGTATATTATATCAAATGGGTCGCATGTCGCTAATTAGAAATATGCCAGGTGTGGCGTAATCCTTAAAGACTCCAGAGAAAGTTCTTCTACATAGTGAGTCAATGGGAATACATTCCTTCTTATGGCAGGGTTCTCAAATTCCTCGGTGTCTTTAAAGATAAAGGTGTAAAACCTGGTATAGTTATAATCAGCAGGAAGATATGTATTTGATGGACATAAAATAAATAGATATAACAAAAATATCACATAAGCATTATCAATTTTCTAAAAAAATAAACAAAAACTGCTTATTTTATCAAACCTTAAACCACCGCCTTATATAAAACCTTTAAGAAAAAATTGTAAAATAACTTCCATTGACAGCAGAAAATCAACTTGAAAAGAAAATATTGAAAAATAAAAAATAATATTTTATTTCATTATTTTGGAAATGTTATTTCATGAAGTCCTCGCCCAACCAAGGCTTATTATTATAATAATAACTATAAAATATTATTTCTTACAGTTCTCTCTTTTTAGTTTTATTTATAAGAAGTTTACTAAAAAGATCAGGCTCAAGGTTTTCGAGGGCTAACCCTAGGTTAAAACTTTCTATATAGAAAATTCATGACACAAATTTTTAAAAATTAAAATAATTAATAGAATTAGAATTGAACTTAGTGCCTAAAAACTCCGGAAAATATATGAAATACGATACTTTGGTACATCCCTCCTTTCATTTTCATAAGATTTATTATTATCTACCAAATTAGCTTGATCAGAAAATTTGAAATGGCCTCATTACCCAGTTTTTATATTTTTAAAAGCAGCTTGTTATAAGATGACATCACCACCATCCTAAATACTTCTTGAAAAAAATCATGCAATTTGGCCAAATCTTATATATATATATATATATATATATATATATATATATATATATATATATATATATATATATATATATATATATATATACAGTGACCGTCTAAAGTCCGTTCCCCCTACTAATTTTTGAGCCAACTCGTATATCGCAACGAAATTTAGAGGGCTTAAATTGGAGATGAAAAGCTATTTTTTTATGAAAAAATGATAGCTAAAAGTTATAAAATGGCGTCTACGCCCCATCTTGAATTAATATTTTAAATACAACACCCCGCATATTATTCCATTTTCAAAATCTGCTCATTATTCTTAACATTTTCCTCCAATACACTTTATTTCTAAATGTAATTGCTTTCGAAATAATGACGTTTGAAAATTGACATTTTGGTCATTTCAAATTCAATCAAAAATACGATCAAGTTTGCATTGGAAACAAAATCGTTGTCGCGGTAACATCTTGATAACTAACTGTCAAATAGTCCGTTGAGCATCTTAATTATTTTATGAAAAGTGTGACCATGGCTCGCAGTTTACACGATAAATTTGAAGCAGTTTTGATTTTTGGAGAAGCTGGAAGAAATTTTCATCTAGCAGTCCGTATGTTTAACGATAGATTTCCCGAAAACCCTATTTCGCGGTCATATTTGCGCAAACTTTTAAATAAGCTCCAAGCAACTGGTACGATGAAAGATGCTCCAAGATCAGGAAGACCACCTCTTTCAGAAGAAAAAAAAATTGAAATTGTTGCTGAAATGGTAATTAATCCTACTCAGTCGACGTCTGCAGTTGCTGAATCCTGAGAAGTAAGTTCGAAAAGTGTCCAAAGAGTCCTAAAAAATGAAAAATTTCATCCCTATAAAACGAAAATCCTGCATGCTCTCAAGGAGGATGATTCAGACCGGAGGATTGAATTTTGTGAGTGGTTAACAAGAAAAATTGAAGGAGAACGATCCTTCCTAAAACGTGTATATTTTTCAGATGAATGCACGTTTTTCCTTAATGGAAAAGTCAACAAACAGAACGTACGATACTGGAGCGATACTAATCCGCATATTTTTAGAGAAGGGCATACCCAGTTTCCTGAAAAAGTTAATGTTTGGGCGGGGATTTTGGGCAACCACGTTGTTGGACCGATTTTCATCAGAGGCAATCTTACAGGAGATCTTTACAGAAATCTTTTAGAAACTGAAATTGAACCTCGAATAAGACAAATTGTATTAAACAATCAGGAAGAGTTTGAAAATCGTGAAATCATATTTCAGCAGGACGGAGCACCTCCCCATTTCTATCGCATGGCTAGAGAGTTTCTCGATACAAACTTTCCTGGGCGATGGATAGGTCGCAGGGGAAGTACAGAATGGCCACCAAGATCTCCGGATCTTACCCCTGTAGATTTTTTCCTTTGGGGATATCTGAAGTTAAAAATCTACGCCACTGAATGTCAAACAATAGAAGAGTTGGAACGCAGAATAAGAGAAGCATGTGAAGAAATAGATGAACAGACTTTCATCAACGTGAGAGAAGTTATTCATAATAGGGCACTTTATTGTCAAGATTTAGGAGGGGGCCACATCGAACACTTGATAAAATAATTATTGTTGGGGTTAAATAAGTGTTATTCAAAAATAAATAAAATATTTTTTTACCAACTAATTTGTTTTCCTTGTGAATTTACAGAACAAATTCGTAACCTTCAAGATTTTCCGGTAAGTGGTACTGTTTATCCTTAAAATACTGTCTTTAAGCCTCTTATTAGTCGAATTCATTAAAAGATTTAACTACAAATTAATTAAAAAATTTAGTTAGCAGAATTTTTTATCGAAAGTGACTAAAACCATTACTTCATTTTAAACCGGATTTTCAATTTTGAAACGTCATTATTTCGAAAACAATAACATTTAGGAATAAAGTCTATTATAGAAAAATGTTAAGAATAATGAGCAGATTTTGAAAATGGAATAATATGCGGGGTGTTGTATTTAAAATATTAATTCAAGATGGCGCGTAGCCTCCATTTTATAACTTTTAGCTATCATTTTTTCATAAAAAAAATAGCTTTTCATCTCCTATTTAAGCTTTATTTATATATATGAGGAGCTATTTTTCAAAATGTAACAAGTCCATTTTTTACGAATTTCAGGTAAAGGTGGCGCTGCATTCTTAGGACTTTACCGTACTTACAGTAAACATTTTATATTTCAAAACGTAACAAGTCCCTTTAAAATAGGTATACTTTTTGGCGTATATTTTACAAAATGCAACAAGTCCTTCTAGTTGTATTTTTCAAAGCGCATCATGTCCACATTTTGTTTCAAAGTGTGACATGTCCGAGTAAATATTTTAGTTTTTAACCGTTTACCATTGCGGCAACGTGTTACAGCCGAAGCAGTGTTTTTTGAAAGTTTTATTATTAAAAATGGACCAGCAGGTTGGTGTTAGTGTCTCTGAACATAATGTAGGCACCCGCAAAAGGCCTAGATCGATTATCAAAGCAAGGAATAACAAAAGAAGCGAAAAGTAAGTTAGACTGATTTTTTTAAGGTTAAATGGAAGTGGCTACAGTGCCGCCACAATAAATTTTGCCCGTTTAGTTAGGTATCTACGGTTAGGAGCAGATCTTTACGGTTTCGGTTTTTTTAAACTTAGGTGCATGTTTCTGCTTAGTTTCTAGAATCCTAGTATGATTTTTTTTATTACTACTAGTAAACAGGTCAACATAAATTTCTCTTTAGCAAATTTTTTGTTCCATTTTTAAACTGCTGCAACTTTATTAAAAATAAAGCTTTTCTTACGCGGTTTGCGGGTTTTAAAAGCCCGTTTCTTCTAGATTGAGCAGCAGGCTACAAATTGTCTGTCGATTGGCTATTATCATGATATACCGGGTGATAAATAAATTCATGCAAAAAAAAAAACAAAAAGTTTGTATCTGTGCCATTTTGGGACAATATTTTTTAGTCGATATATTATTAAGGTTCTGACTAAGTTAATATCAGTATCTTTAGACGTTTTTGTCACTCTTTGCTTTTGTGGCCTGCAGCTCAATCAAAAAATTTAGGTTGGTAAATTCCATACAAATTATAAACGGTTAAATAATGTTTCTACATACGCACCGCCAGACCCAAATTTAAGGCGCTGGGAAATTCCATGCCACCATATTAAAAAGAAAAATTATCAATGCCAGGCGGTTGACTTCGAAACTTTGAAGTTTGCAAAAAGCTATGTATTTAACGATAATTCTAGGAATAATCAAAATATGAGACTAGCATCGCTGATGAAAATTGCAAAACCCCTGAGAGATCGAAAGAGAAATGTGAGAATTTCTAAGCCACACAATTTCCAAATTCGGTACAGTGTAAGTTATTCAAATCACTTCTTTTTAAATATAATTAATGGTGTATGTTTTACAGGTACATAAGGGAGTAAAATCCTACGAGGTTTGCAAAGCCTTTTTCTCAAAATTATTTGAACTTACATCTCGACGAATTCTATTGATTGCAAGTAAAACTGTAAAAGGAGAAAGCGCTGTAATTAATAGCGGCGGTGATAGCCGTTCTCAAAAACAATTGCCCAAATTTGAGAAAGTAAAGCAGTTTATTGGCAAATTTAAAGCACAAGAAAGTCATTACAATCGTAGTAAATCTAAAAGACTTTATCTGCACTCATCTCTAACCATTAGAAAAATGTGGTTAATGTATAACGAGGAAGCCGGTGCCAAGTTTCAAGTAAAATATAATTATTTCCATAAAGTATTTTCTACTGAATTCAATCTTGGATTCGGATCACCTGCCACCGATGTTTGTAGCTATTGTGAACGTACCAAATTCCAGATAAAAAGGAATCCAACAGATAATGATGCTAAGCGTGACCTTCAGGTTCATAAATTGAAGGCCAAGCAGTTTAACTTATTAATGCAAGAAGTGCGAGATAACGAAGTAACTTACTGTTTTGACCTTCAACAGGTTCAAAACTTGCCCAAAATTCCCATTCAGGAGACATTTTACTCTCTACAATTAGCTTATTATTGCTTTTGTATCGTTGATGTAGAGGCTAAAACTCCAAGGTTTTTTCTCTGGACTGAAAATCTTGCTGGTCGAGGATCGAATGAAGTTGGATCAGCGCTGCTTCATTTTCTTAGAAACACTCAGTTTGACGAATCAATAACAAAAATACGCTTGTTCTGTGACGGATGCGGCGGCCAGAACAAGAACAGCCATATCCTGCATATGTTGATGTACTGGCTTTATAGCGAATCTCAAATACATATTAGAGAAACTGAAATAGTTTTTCCCGTGCGAGGTCATTCCTACTTGCCTGCTGATCGCGTGTTCGGACGAGTGGAAAAAGAATTACGTAGGCACGACAGAATTATTTTACCTTCAGATTATACAGACATCTACAAAAAGTTCGGAAATGTATTTGAGTTGGAAAAGGACTGGAGAGTGTACGATCTGAAGAACCTACTCACTGTCTTTAATAAATACGACGGGATAAGCGAACAAAAAATTGTTAATTTAAAAAAAAATTAAGTGGTGGTAAAAAGCAAGTAACAATATTGTCTCAAGTATTTTACAGAAACATAGACCCAACAAAAAAGAAAAAACCCTATTAAAAAGAGGCAAATCTTTAACAGATGTGTCGCTGAGACTGTTAACAAACGACCATAGAAAATCTGCTGATAAAGGAAAAGCGGTGAACAATCTTTTAGTTGCGGCATTTGGAGTAAATTGGCGTCTTGAAGAAAGCTTAAAATGGTATTTTGAACTGCTGATCAACGACATTCGTAACCCGGAAGATGATGCTGAAAATAATAATCCAGCTGATCAAGAGAATTGCGACTGTATCCAGGAGGATCCTGAAACGAAAACCTAAAAATTTAAATGTATTTTCAATTCGTTCTTTACGTTATACTTAAAAATTAACATTGTTTATGAAAACGAAAAATAAATTTCTTTTTCAAAATGTAACTAGTCCCACTTTCTCTTTCAAAATGAAACAAGTCCATTCAAAAATTGGCAATAAAAATTCATAGAATCAATTTTGATTTACATAAATGCATAATTTTAGATAACTACATAATGCCTAACCAAAAAAAAAACAAAAAATGACTTTCTATGATTTGTAGTATTTCCAAGCCAGTTTTTTTGATACGACTGGATACAGTCGCAATTCTCTTGATATATATATATATATATATATATATATATATATATATATATATATATATATATATATACACTACGCATCAAAATTAACGCACCACTATAAATTGCACAGCATTTCAATGTGGATTTTCTTGCGAACCGCTGAACGGATTTTGATCAATTTTTTTTTAAATGTATATTTGATTATCGCTAAAAACGCCGCGATGTGAGTTTTTATTAAAATTTTAGTTTTGAGCATATACAGGGGCCAACAATGAGAGTAATTTTTCTCCAGAATATTTGAAACACTCTGTGGATCGTTTCAGTTGTAACAGCGTGTATACGCTTGATGCAAATTATAGCTCCATGTTTTCTTAACAATTTGGTTTTTGTTTCATGTCAATATCTCTATTTTTAAATGAAATACAGAGTAAAAGATTAAAGCGCACTAGTTTATTTAAACAAATAACAATAATAACAATATTGGTGGCAAGGACAAAATTAGAAAAAAATTGAAAATATCAATATCGCGTGTTTCCGCCTCTACTCTGAATAACGGCTTCACATCGACGACTCATAAGAGACACAAGGCGTCTAATCTGCTCTTGATCAATGTCGTTCCATAAATTTGTGACAAAATTTTGAATGTCGTCAAGAGAGGCTGGTAAGGGCTGATGGTTTCTAAGTTGTCTGTCTATGATGTCTCACAAATGTTCAATAGGGTTGAGGTCTGGACTATTTGCAGGCCAGTCCAGAGTCTCAATACCCACCTCATGTAAATACTCCTGCACTATATAAGCGACGTGGGGTCTTGCATTGTCGTGCATTAACAAGAAATGTTGGCCTATGTAAGGAGCAAAAGGAACAATATGTTCGAATAAGATGTCAGTAATGTACCGTTCACTGTTCAATAGACCACCACGTAAAGAAATAAGTTCTGTTCGGGCAGTCAAAGAAATTCCTCCCCAAACCATTACAGAACCTCCATTAAATAGCGTGGTTTGACGAATGTTACACTGCGAATAATGCTCATTTGGCCTGCGTGGTACTCGTACACGTCGGTCGGAGCTGTACAAACAAAACCTCGACTCGTCCGTGAACAAGACTCGCTCCCAATCCTCAAGATTCCAGTTTATATGCTGTCTGGCGAATTGCAGTCTCGCTCTACGATGGTTTGCGTTTAACCTCGGCCCTCTTGCTGGAATTCGGAATCTTAAGTTCTGTTCTGCAAGTCGTCTTCTTACACTGGATACACTTATTTGGACGTTATGTGTAGCGTTAAGTTGTACCTGAAGATTTCTTGCTGTTACAAAACGTTCTCTAAAGGCACGTAACCGAATGAAACGATCCTGGTTCACTGTTGTTCCGCGGTGCCTTCCTTGCCCATGGCGTCGTTTATGATCGTTAGTTTGCTCAAAACGGTGAACAACGCGCGATATTGATGAATGAGAAACTCCCAGTCTCCCAGCTATAGCACGGTAGCTTAATCCTTCCTCGGCCAATGTAATTGCTGCTACGCATTCGTCACGAGACAAATTCCTTATTTGACGCTCCATAGCCAAAATTTTAACACTTTTCAAAGATAAAGTTTACACATAATAAACAAACATGACAGTTTGTCAAACTTGTTCATTTCATGGCCTACCCTATTTTAAGATGTTGAATTGTTAAAATAAACTAGTGCGCTTTAATATTTTGCTCTGTATTTCATTTAAAAATAGAGATATTGACATGAAATAAAAACCAAATTGTTAAGAAAACATGGGGCTATAATTTCCATCAAGCGTATACAAGTTGTTACGGCTAAAACGATCCACAGGGTGTTTCAAATATTCTGGAGAAAAATTACTATCATTGTTGGCCCCTGTATATGCTCAAAACTAAAATTTTAATAAAAAGTCACATCGCGGCGTTTTTAGCGATAAACAAATCTACATTTTAAAAAAAAATTCATCAAAATCCGTTCAGCGGTTCGCAAGAAAATCCACATTGAAATGATGTGCAATTTATAGTGGTGCGTTAATTTTGATGCGTAGTATATATATATATATATATATATATATATATATATATATATATATATATATATATATATATATATATATATATATATAATTTAGTCATAAACTTTCTTGTAATGACCGTGCATTATGTATTTAAATAATAAATAGAATATTAAGCCACGCTGCCTTTTTGAGCGTCCGACAAAATATGTGAAAATACGCACACAATTAACCACGTGTTCGCCGTTAATATTCTTTACGTCCACACTAAGCAAACGCATACGTTCCTCGTCGTACGGCCGTATTCGTTTGCCTAGTGAGTACACGACAGAAAAACCACCGAGCGTGCCCGTAAATAAATGCATACGTTCGTTATCCACGCCGACACTAGGCGAACGCATGCGGTTTTCACCGTGAGGCCGTATGCGTTCGCTAAGTGAGTATGCACCTTAATGATTTATCGTTTGAGCCGTATGTTAGATACGAAGCGGATAGTTTAGCAAAAAAAATTAAAAGTTTTGATTTTTTACTATGCCTTGTTTTTTGGTACGAAGTTCTAAATAAAATCAATTCTGTTCTACAAAATTCTAATTTAAATATCGTTGAATGTTCAAGATCTCTGGAATCACTTCGAGATCATTTTCATACCTGCAGAGATGATATTTGCCATAGCCTTAAGGATTTTGTTAACTTTACCTGTTTCAATAGCTTCTGGGGAAAGGAGTTTCTCCAAATTAAAACTAATTGAAAATTACTTACGGTCGAATATGGGCCAAAAACGCTTGAGCGGTTTTGCTCTAATTTGGATAGAATATGAGGTAGTAAGTTCTTTTTTTGCTGAAAAGGCACGAAAATATTTGTAATAAGTACTGGATTTAGAGTAGTTTATTTTTTATTTTTAGAATGATATGTAGTGTGTGTTTTTTACATTTATTACATGCCCCCATTTTTTAAACCTGTAATTAAATATTTTCTAACTCAAACGTTCTTTTATTAAATAAATTATAATAAGGGCGGCAACTTTTAAATTTGCCCGGATCGGCCAAATGCCTAGCGACGGCCCTGGGTGAAAAAAGATGAAACATGAGTTTACCTTAAGTAAAACTAACCTTCATTTAATTGCTCGCCATTTGAAAATGGTTTAATAAAATATTTTGAAATTTTGGGGTGAGATTATCCATAAAAATACCCTTAAAACGAGAGATTACTAGATTTTATTTTGATTTTTATTTAAAGGATATTATAAAATGGCACCCGGTCGCCATTTTGAAAATTAGAGATGTAGTTTTTGGTTGAAAAAGTAGTTTCATGTCAAAAGATGAGTCACCTCAAAAGTTATACATTGTGGTACAAAGCTGCGTGATAATTTATCTAACAGAACACAAAAAAAAACTAGAAACGAAAAAACAGTATTGTAAATACCGCCCCCCACCCATGACGTCAGCCCGGAATACGTATATAATATAAATACCGGAAACGGAAATTTTTACCATTTTGATCTACCAAATAATATGAATTGGTGCCCTTTCTCTCGGAAACCCAAAAAGGATCCTCGTATAAACTGAAAAATTTTCGAATTTCGGCATTGACAGCAGAAGACTGTGGATGGGTTCGAACCAGTACTTTATCTCCCATTTTGAATACAACTAGTACGTTATTTCATATTTACGTTTATTTCGCTCCCTTTTTGATAGCAAACGACTTTTAGCATTTTTCCTATACTCTTTTCTTTGCGTCCTTTAGGAAACTCTAAAATTTTACGAATATTATTAGGCTCAACCTTGCCATGGAACAGCAAAGCGGGGCATATCCGGTACTCTCGTGAGTAACTTGATTAATACAATGTTTGATATCATCAAGAAAAAATACCCACCTCGTATGTTTTTCATAATAAAAGCTACCAATTTCTTTATTAGCTCTTTCTGTTGGATTTCGCTATGGAAAATACAACGATGTATGCGCTATTTTCACGTCTTTTTTTTCTGAAAGGGACCTATCTAACCGGGAGTGAAACTGGGTTCCATTGTCGCTTAAAAGAGTTTTCGGTTTTTGTATTTGTTCGAAATTAGTCTGTTTTCGATTACAAATAACTTTTGCTGACGCCTTTTTTAAAGAGTATTAATTCTGTAAATCGCGAGAATGTGTCTACAATAACTAAAGCTGCGTAACTCCATCACGGGAAGTTGGTAATGGCCCCATAAGATCCAAGCATGCCAGATCTCCAGGTCTTTCAACAATAACAGAATGCAATTCCCACTTAGGAGTTTTTGACATCTTTGTCTTTTGACAAAGTTCACAGCCACCAACTATTTGCCGAATATGTTTACTCATTTTTAGTATTAAAAATACTATTGGGATCATTATTAAGGAAACTTAACATACCCTGTCACAAATTCGACACCGAAACTGCGTTAACGTGTTCAGTAAAATAACACGTATAGATTAGGAGTACCGACGCATTAAATGAATAAATACGAAAACCTTATAATATGAGGTAATCGGATTGCCCATGTATGGACTTCGTTAGATATATAATAACTGTGGTATAGATGAACAGATTTTATATAGAAATAAAATAGTCCATTGTTTGTGTGTATATCGTGTTTACCTAATTTTAGTATTGAAAATACTATTGGGATCACTTATATACAAACTTAACACCGCATGTTGTAATGTTGACAAGGCAAAATGCCGATACCGAAACTGCGATAACCGGTTCAGTAAAATAATACGTATAGATTATGAATGCGTACGCACTAAATGAATAAATAAGATAACATTGAGAGCATCGGATTGCCCAGAGATAAATGAAAAATTTTTATATAGAAAATATAGAATACTTTATATAGAAATAAAATAGTCCATTGTTTTGTGTATGTATGTGTGTAACAAAATTCGGAGTCTTATATTAAAATAAGGTAAATACGGATTGCCAATGCATAGAAGAACAAATTTTAGTAAAAACAAAATCGTCCATTGTTTCGTGATGTGTACAACAAAATTTCGAGTCTTATTAGAATAAAGAGCCATCATTAAATACGTACGGAAATGCACGAAATTATGATTGCAGCCGCAAATTATTTATTTAATTTTAACTTTACAGAACGTCCTAGCTTTTAGACTTACATGTTATTATATAACTTATCAATGCGAAAAGAAATTATTAATAGGTACGCATTTTTGTGACAGCAAGACAATAAAGAATTGTCAAGTAATAATAAATAAATCAAAATATTAAGTTTTAAGGCCATAGGCGAAGGAATTGCTTATACGTATATTATATTATAACATCTAAATATAAATGGAATCAGAATTTAATCGCATCCAATGTTTTTTAAAAACATTGGGACAGGAAGAAGGCCGACAAATTAAGAAGATATATAGGGAGGTCTATCATTTTTGACATAATTACAATAGTCACATTTAACCCATCAATTTATTAAATATGACAATATTTTAATACCCAAGCTTAAGTTTCTAGATTGGTTTTTTTATAGATTTTAGTTTAATTTGATCCATTTCTTGACCCATCTCATAATAAAATGTACCAATTTAATAATCATAAAAGATTATAACCTTTAAAAAAATTAAACACAGAATAAAACATTATTATTTAAAAGTTGTGTCAGGTATTTTCAATAAGTAGGATACTTGCGTAAGGTGCAAGATCTGTGAATTATTTCCAGTAAATCTTTTGTTCATATGAGAAAAGGTTTTTTTATACGCGAAATGGCTAATATCTGAATGTTGTTGCTTAATTAACTAGATTATTTGTCTTTTTGAAATACAAACCTTAAATCCAGGCTTACAGTTCGAAAAAGTACTCCTTCGTGTAAATCGTTATTTCGTAACCCCTGTATAATTTTACCTAATTCTTAGTCATTTTCCTGGTCTTGTCCTATATTTTTCAATTCTTGCTTTAAAACTTTATATTCTTTCGTTAATTTCAGCATAAAAATGTCTTTTTTGTACGTTGTGTCAACCCTAACATTTTCCCGATCAGGCATTCGTGATAAGCAATCTGGAACAACATTTTCCGATCCTTAACAATACTGAATTGTTAAATTAAATTCCTGTAAATACATAACCTATCGCGTAATCCTGAATGTTTTTAAAGGACAGTTCATAATATATACCAACGATTTATGGTCTGTTACAACTGTAAGAGGTCTGCCCAATACAAAAACTCTCCAAACTCTTATAGAATCTACAATAGCCCAAGTTTCCTTTTCGGTTATGTGATAATTAAGTAGACGGTCAATTATGACAGATGTTTTTGCAATAACTTTGCTGATTTAACTGTACCTTTATTCAAACTTTTACAGAAATCTACCAAATGGGTATTCTACCAAAATCACTATGGTGAAACATCCTGGTTTTTCAAAACATTTTTATATTTCAGCGGATAGTTCTGGATATGGTATTGGAGCGTGTCTTTATCAGTTATCAGATTCGGGTGATGAAAATGTGATCGCGTATCATAACCGTACTTTAAAGGGTCCACTACTTAATTATCACATAACCGAAAAGGAAACCTGGGCTATTGTAGATTCTTTAAGAGTTTGGAGAGTTTTTGTATTGGGCAGACCTCTTACAGTTGTAACAGACTATAAATCATTGGTATATATTATGAACTGTCCTTTTGTCCTAAAACCTTTTAGGTTATGTATTTGGTGCTGATTATGTTTTAAAAAAAATAGGTCAGGCGTCCTTTTTGTCAGAGAAATTTGAGGAGCAACAGCTAGTGGAATTGTTAGTGAAACATTTTTCTCCCGAAATATAAAGTGGAGTGTTTATATCAGGCCTAAAGACAATCTATGAGGTTGAAACATATTTACGGAGATTAAACCTAACTTATCAGTAGGATAACAGAATCAACTCTAGAACCAAGTCAGAGAAAATTTGCCATGCGGAGAATCGGGTGCAAAATAATTTTCATAATCCGAGGTATAGTAGAGGGGGTACGAGAGAAAAGGAGAGAAGCGAAAACGGGACCGAATGGAAGGAAAATACGAATCAAAATAGAACAATTAGGTTTTTGCAGGCGGCCGAGGACTTACTTAGAGACCCAGGGGAAGAGGTAGAGAGTCAAGAAGATATGTTATCTTCAGTTTTACCTGTTTCGATTTATGGAGAAGACGTGAGGCATTGATTAATTCTGGTAGTCAGTGTTGTGCTGCTTCTGAAAAGTTTGTAAAAAAATTACAAGGTTCGGCCGAAAAATTATTAGTGTTGCTGGTTACAAATCTTGATGTGACTGTAGCTGTGGGTGCAAAAACGTTAACAATAAAGCAGCAGATTTTATTGCCGTTTAAAATTGACAATAAAGTTTACGAAATTTCTTGCATCATAATTCCAAAATTAAATAAAGATTTAGCGTTAGGGTGTGACTGGTTGAGACTGGAGAAGGTGACTTTAGATTTTCAGAATATGTGTATTAAAATCAATAGCCGCGGCGTTATAAAAAGACTTCAATTTGAGAATCAAATTGAAAATAAAATGAATATTCATTTATTGTATAAAGGTGTCCAGTCCACTATTTGTCGATATTCTTATTGTGATATAGAATATCGGGAGATAGTAAGACGGAAACATTATCCGAAACACAGAGAGAAAGTTTATATTTGTTATTGATAATATAGCCATATATTCTCGGAAACTCCAGGTTTAATGCGAGGATACGAACATAAAATAAAAATGCGCGACAGATCTCCGTACGGGTACAAGCTATTCAAAATATCTTAAAACACACAAATTCTTTCAATATGAATTAAACGACTTTCTGGATTTGGTGAAAATATATCCACGTAAATTAGCGCAAAGCTCGATGTTTCCGCTCCTTAAATTGTATTGAGTCCCGTAATAAAACTTGCCACTGATGTGCTTAACTCAAATTGCAGTACTTTAAAATTATAAGTATTATTTTTAAACATAAAACCAGTAAAATGTCTATCTGTCATATCTAATGTTGACAAAATTTGACTTGACTGAAAATTATACAGTAACTCATCCATTCACGGTGGTACTACATGGTCTTTTTGCATTCTTTGGTTTAAAAATCGGGCGTCGAAACATATGCAAATCGATTTATCTTCCTGCTCTACCACCGTCAAAGCCGATAGATATTCGGTTTGTCCCGCCTGAATAATACCCATCTCTATCATTGATTGTATTTGACGTTTGGCTTCCGGCCGATAAAATAATGGTATAGGAAAAGATAAAACGGAGATCTGTCGCGCATTTTTATTTTATGTTCGTATCCTCGCATTAAACCTGGAGTTTCCGAGAATATATGGCTATATTATCAATAACAAATATAAACTTTCTCTCTGTGTTTCGGATAATGTTTCCGTCTTACTATCTCCCGATATTCTATATCACAATAAGAATATCGACAAATAGTGGACTGGACACCTTCATACAATAAATGAACATTCATTTTATTTTCAATTTGATTATCAAATTGAAGTCTTTTTATAACGCCGCGGCTATTGATTTTAATACACATATTCTGAAAATCTAAAGTTACCTTCTCCAGTCTCAACCAGTCACACCCTAACACTAAATCTTTATTTAATTTTGGAATTATGATGCAAGAAATTTCGTAAACTTTATTGTCAATTTTAAACGGCAATAAAATCTGCTGCTTTATTGTTACCGTTTTTGCACCCACAGCTACAGTCACATCAAGATTTTTATAACATGATGTCTGAGTAAGCACGTCGGTCACGGAGCTCCAATACTTTTTCTTCAAAATAAGTGGTACCTTTTTAGATATAATTATTTTTTTTCTCTGGTATAGTGTAGTGAGTGTCTGTGCGCACCCAGTCGTCATTTATAATATTTGAAAAGTGGGTGTTTTTGGCTAATTGACGATCAAAACTAAAATCAAATTAGTGCACATTCCAGTGGTAGTCAAAATGACGAGAAGTGGCAGCAAATCTGATTCGGATGAAATTGAGAAACTGATCAATAAAGTTTGTACCAATTTTGCTGCTCAGATAGAAGCGAAGATGGACGATAAGCTGAGCAAGCTGGACAGCAAACTAACATCTTTGTGCGAGTCGTTTAAGAAACTCGATTCTTTGGTAACCAAGAACAGTGAGTCTATTGATAGCCTACAAAACCAAGTTGATGATTTAGAACAAAACAGTAAGCGCAATAGTGTGCGTATATGTGGCATGAGTATTCAGGAAGAATATAACCTTCCTAGCAATGTTGTGAACTTTATCACGAAAACTTTAAAAATCAAGTGTTCTGTTCAGGACTTGGATTTTGTGATAAATGTTCGAAATAAAGTGAGTAGTGACGAGGGGCGTAGTACTCTTCTCGTACGGTTTTTGTCAAACATCAAAAAAAGCGAGGTCTTGGCGTCTAGAAAAAAGCTTAAGAACACAGGTATTTCCCTGTATGAAGATCTTACTAGTCGCAGATACGAATTGTTAAGTGCTGTTAAGCAAAAATACGGCAAAACTAGTGCTTGGTCTGCGGGAGGAAAAATTTATTATTGGGATCCAACTAAAAACAAGAAGGTGTTAGTTTCTAGCAAAAATAATATATAATTACTGTTATTTTATTGCGAAGCATTTAATGGGACATCTATTTGGAACTGCTGATTGATTCTATTGTGTTTCAATTCACATGGTCATACATATATATTTGCGTATTTATTGTAACAATAGCTATACTTTTTTCCTTGTTAAAATTAAATACTATTTAACAATAAACTACTGATGCCCAGTTTTTACTGCTATTCCAAATAAATAAAAATATATGCCCAGTCCTTATCTTATCTTTGCTCAGTAAGTTGATATATGTACAACATTTTTTATTCCTTTTGTTAATCTGATAATGCTGTACTAAATATATTTTGTAGGAACATACAGCTTTTTTTTCTTTGTGGCTTTTGTGATAAATATACAGATATTTACTTAGGTATTCTTTTGTTATATGGTGTTAACAGCATTATAATTTAGTAGTTACTTTTATAGGTGTTGCCAGACTTACTAAAATTTAATAATTATTTATTGTTTATATATTTTCATAGAGCATTATTGCTTTAAATAATATTTAATTTTATTTACCTCCTAAGTGCTTCTTAGAATGGAGTTCTGTGAACAGATATTAAATACTGTCATATATCATGGAAAGAATCGATTTTTTTAGTTTTGCGCATTTAAATGTTAGATCTTTGTGTTCCAGGTTTGACGTGTTTGCAGATTTTGTAGATGCGGAGCAAGTGGACATTCTAGGACTCTCTGAGACCTGGCTTCATGATAAAATTTCTGATGAAGCCTTGCATATAACTGGTTATAACTTAGTAAGAAGGGACCATGGAGGACGTGGTGGGGGAGTTGCTTTTTATATTGGTAATGGTTTTAAGTTTAAAGTTGTTTCCACCCCTCCTTCCTCGGGTTCCCTTGAACAATTATGGATATCATTTAAAATGAAGGGTAAGGAACTGTGTTTTGGGACGAGTTATAGGCCTCCCAATGCAAATTTGAGGAGTTGTATTGATGAATTAGAAAATGTCTTAGTTTCTTTTTTACCCAAGTATGATTCTGTCATATTTGGGGGCGATTTTAATGTAGACCTCTCAAAAACCAATAACACTAGTTCATTGTACTTAAATAACTTTTTTTCTAAGTTTGGGCTATATCAATTAATCGACGCGCCAACGCGTGTTACGGATAACACTTCGTCGTTACTTGACATACTAGTGACATCGCGTGAAAATATTCTCTACGATATTTCTACTACTCCTATGGATGATATTTCAGATCATCACTTAGTTCAATGTAAATTAAAAATTCAAAAAACAAAACCTCCAATCTCATTTCGAACTTATCGGGATTATTCAAATTTTAATAACAATTTTTTTGTTGCGGATTTATTGCAGTTAGATTGGCATGGTTTTTACCAGTGTGACAATATTGATGTAAAGGTTGAGATTTTTAATGACAACGTCCGTCGGGTTTTTGATGTCCATGCACCCCTTAAAACTGCGCGCATATCAAAGGCTCCTGCCCCTTGGCTGACGGATAACTTAAAGCTTCTTATAAAACTGCGTAATAGAGCACGTGCGAAGTATAAAAAACAAAAGACCGGTACTTTATGGGAAGAATATAAATCTTTAAGGAATTTTGTTACAACCGCTGTAAGAAATGAGAAACGCGCTTATTTACAATATAAATTTCAATCGGATCCTAAAGCTTTTTGGCGTACAATTAAATATTTAAATATAAATACCACTCTTAGAACAGCTCCTGGGGATAGGTACTGCTAGTTCTTTTAATACTTATTTCATCAATAGCATCCCCATTCCCGATTTAAGCAACAATGAATTTATCTCAGCCCATTATATTAATAAAACTCATCCTAGTATTCAAAACAAACTAAAATTTACACAGGTTAGTAATGATCAGGTTGAAAAAATTTTACGTAGCATTAAAACTAATGCCAGGGGCAGTGACAACATTGACCTTAAAATGCTGTCTTTTGTTATCCCTCACCTAACGGATCAGGTTGTCCATATTATTAATTTTTCTCTTCTCAGCTCTAAGTATCCCTCGGCCTGGAAGTGTGCAAATGTTTTGCCTATCCCTAAAATTGCTAATCCGGGGCATGTCAGTCAGTTTCGGCCTATAAGCATACTATCTGCTGTGTCGAAAATACTTGAGAGGGTAATTCATGAACAACTTAGTAAGTTTCTCGCCAGT
This sequence comes from Kuschelorhynchus macadamiae, assembly GCA_030620095.1. Taxonomy (NCBI): domain Eukaryota; kingdom Metazoa; phylum Arthropoda; class Insecta; order Coleoptera; family Curculionidae; genus Kuschelorhynchus; species Kuschelorhynchus macadamiae. The sequence goes on along the minus strand of JAUTXW010005193.1, from coordinate 314,502 downwards.
AATAAAATAATTCCTTCCACTCAATCAGGATTTCGTCCCTTACACAGTACTACTACTGCTCTTTTAAAAGTAACTGATGATATTTTTTATGCTTGTGATCAGGGAAAAAATACCTCTCTTGTACTTTTTGATTACAGTAAGGCATTTGACACCTTGGACCATAGGATCATGTGTGCTAAATTAGGATACTTTGGTCTGGATGCTTCTTCTCTTCTCTTTATCGAAAGTTATTTAACTGGTCGGAAACAGAGAGTGGTGATTGGCGATTCGTCATCGGAACTCTTACCATTATCTAGAGGCGTGCCTCAGGGAAGCATCTTGGGCCCATTGTTATTTTCTGCTTATACTTCTGACTTTTCTTGCTTTATGAAAAACTGTAGTTCCCATCAATATGCAGATGATATGCAAATATACTATTCATTTTTTGCATGTAACTCCAAGCTTGCAGAAGAACATATAAATGGGGATCTAGAAATAATATATAAAATTTCTAAACATCATGGGATGATTCTGAATGGTTCTAAATCTCAGTTTCTTTTGTTTGGTAAAAACCGTGATTTACTGTCTTTGCGTGATAACTTTGTTATCAAAATCAACGGTCAACAATTACCACCATCATCCACTTGTAAAAATCTCGGACTAATTTTTGATCCTCAATTGCGCTTTGAGGCGCATGTTTCCAGTCTTTTACAGAGGGGATTTGCCAAGCTCCATACCCTGCATCTGCATCGGAATTATTTATCTTCCGATGTGAAATTGGGATTGTGTGATGCCTTGATCCTTTCAGGTTTGGGATATTGCGACGTAGTATATTGGCCAACTTTATTTGAAAAAGATAAATATAGTTTAAAAAAACTACAGAATGCCTGTCTCAAGTTTGCGTATGGACATCGAAAATTTGACCATGTTACTCCTCTCTTTGTGAAATCCAGATGGTTCACCTTACAGGAAAGATTTCTGTTACATTTGGCAACAATGATTTTTAAAATTATTCAAACTAAACAACCAGAATATCTGTTTGAGAAGCTTATCCCTAGATCGAATATTCACAGTAGGTTGACCCGACACTGTGGCCTGCTTAATGTCCCCAGACACAGTACTGCGCTCTTTCAGCGTTCATTTGGCTACAATTCCGCGAAAATCTTTAATTCTTTGCCATCAGGAATTACTGCTTGCTCCAGCGTCGAAACTTTTAAGAAACACATTAAAGCATTTGTTCAAACTAATAATTATATCAATTGATGGTTATTATAATGATTATGGTTAATTTGTTACCTATTTGTTGGAATTCTATATTTATAGGTACTTCTGATAATATTATATATTTATATTTTTTTTTTGTTAGAGGCGGTTAGATGTGACTGGCACTTAGCTAGATCTCGCCGCCATTTTACAAGTGTGTTATTTAAAATGTTTGCTATAAAATAAAGACATTATTTATTTATTTGTAACCAACAACACTAATAATTTTTCGGCCGAACCTTGTAATTTTTTTACAAACTTTTCAGAAGCAGCACAACACTGACTACCAGAATTAATCAATGCCTCACATCTTCTCCATAAATCGAAACAGTTAAACTGGAGATAACCTATCTTCTTGACTCTCTACCTCTTCCCCTGGGTCTCTAAGTAAGTCCTCGGCCGCCTGCAAAAACCTAATTGTTCTACTTTGATTCGTATTTTCCCTCGATTCGGTCCCGTTCTCGCTTCTCTCCTTTTCTCTCGTACCCCCTCTACTATACTCGGATTATATATTTCGGGAGAAAAATCTTTCACTAACAACTCCACTAGCTGTTGCTCCTCAAATTTCTCTGACAAAAAAAACGCCTGACCTATTTTTTTCAAAACATAATCAGCACCATTGTCATTTTCATGTATTATAATATATTTTATGTCAAAAAATACCTCGCGCTCTTGGTTTACACTCCAATACTGGTTTTGAAATGCCGCCTGAAATTTGTCAAAATTTTTAAATGATTTTTCTTTTGCCACCCCCCAGTCAGCTGCTGAGCCTCGAAGAGCATTTATTGCCAAACCTAAACTACTGTCACTCGCTTCCTCAAGAAGGTGCTTAATTTTTGTCAAAAAAAACATAGGATGTAAATTACCGTCAGGATAAAATGTTAAGTCGAACTCTCCAATTCTCGCCATAAAGAAATATAAAGTTTGCTATCGCATTCCCTTTGTGTACTAATATTACCACCTAAAAAACTAGCGCCATATTCCGGCTTAACCTGATTGGCTAAAACATCGGACAGCGTAATTGAGACACTAAATTCTGTAAATCTTTTATGTCGAATTATTACTGGAATTATTCCGAAAATAACCGAACGAATCATCACTGCCCTCTTCAGTAACATGTTTTTTTATTTCTCCTTTTGGAAGGCATTTTTTTACAATGCGAAATACTAATAATACATACGAGCAAATATAAAAACGAAAGTGAACTATTACTATAATCACTAAAATAAGTGAAACCTAACCGATAAATCTACAACTTCAAATTAAATGTAATAGACAATCACACACCAAATACTGGGCGGCAAAATATTACTAATAAAAATACAATACTAACATATCCTTGGTTTATGCAGCCCTAACGTTGGAAGCCAAATGAGATGTCCTTTTCTCTAGTATAGAAATAAAAAACATTAACTTCTTTTATTCTTCAATTATTCCAAAAAAAACGGAAAAGGGGGGGCCCTGTAATTTGCCAAGGTATACTACGTTACTAATTTAACAAACGTCTAGTTAGTGATTTATAAATATAAGAGAGAAAAATATCAGTTCAAATTATCAAGTCCACCATTAAAATATTCGCTATTGGATGGTAGAAGAGGTACTGGAGAGTCACTTGTTTATTAATTCAATAAGAGTACTTATAGTAGATGCTTTCTCTTATCTTATCTTGCTATACACCCAAGAAAGAAGGTAAACCACCAATCAGGTGCTCTACCTGAAACACTTTCCACTTTTTGGGTAAACGTCCTGCTGCTCGAAACCGAGCCCTCCTCCAGAGCTTAAACTTTACTCTCGAGTGTCGACCGACCGACAGTCGACTGCCGGTTCTCTTTCCCCATACCAGTATCATCATCCATTCATCGGTAACGTGACATTTTTATCTCACTGGCGCACATGCCTTCGGGATCACCAACTATATCAGAGCGGCGTTGCCAATGTGAAATCAGATTAAATGGTTATTATGAAATACAACTAAGGGCACTGCATACTTTTTGATAGTAATGATAAGTTTGCAAGGGAATAAATATTTTTATTACCTAGCTGTTAAAAAAAATTGGTATTATTCTAACCAATTATTCCATAACCAAGTTTTCAAAAGAGAATTAAAACTGACAAATGCTTTTTAAGCACAAGAGGAGGGGGGTTCGATAGGAAAAAAGAACAGAGTAGGTGGGTGACAGGTGTTACCCGAGGAGTAACGAGGTGATAATTTCAGAATTTCAAAATCAAGCGATTCTAAATAAAAAATAATCTTCTGTGAATTGGTAGGAAAGTGCTATTGAGGTTAACTTGTGCGTTGAGACAATTTGGGTTTTGCTGAAGTTCATTATTGATCTCAATATCTTCAACAAAATCGAGTCTCATAAAGTTTTTTGAACGAACATTAACCAAAAGCTTAGACTTGTTATCTGGAGGTCTGTAGGTTGTATATATAATTTCTATGAAAGTAACATCAGAATTAGAGAAGTTGAGCCTATACACCCCACATTTCAAGGTTGTTCTTAATTTTATGAGAAATTTTAATATTATTACAAAAAGATTTTTGAAATTTTTTCGGTTAAATTGTGATTTTAAAAAAATGAGACAAACTTACCAACATCAAGTTTAGGTAATGGAAAGAAAAATATAGTTTTAAACTTAATGATCGAATGTTTATTAATTTTGGGTCCTATCCGTTGCTATAAACAATCTGCTTTAACTCTTCTTTATTTCTTCCCTTTAGTCAGCAACTGACTTCCGGACATTCTAAGGTGTGTAAATATAAGAATTAAAAGCGGCCATCTTAGGTTGATATGGATGGTTATTCATTTTATGATTAACATGATGAGTTGGTTTTCTGTCAATTCTTAATTTTAGGTCAGTACCTGAATTATAAATAGTAAGATCTAAGAAATTAAAAGAGTCATTCTGTTCTATTTCTAGTGTAAATTTGATACTACTATGTATTCGATAAACTCGTTTAATAAGAGATTAGCAGAGTCAGAGTTAACCTCTATCAATAAAAAAACAATCGTCAACGTATCTATAGTGCTTTGCAAACGTTTTTCCTCAATATCTCTGTAATTACATACAAAAATTAATGTATGTAAAATTTTCTACAAAATATATTTACAGTTTTATTGGATTATTTGGAGTTAAGGTTTAAAAATAAAAAAAATGTAAGAATTCACAAAAAAAAACATTATTACGTAATATGTTAAAGTTTAGATACAAATATGGATAGCTATTAATAATCATTACATAATTAATTAATTATTAATGTAGACAATAAGGATGTAACTTGGCAAGCTTGTGAGTAAGACTTTATTGCTAAGTATTTCAAATTATTACCCATTGCATATTTCGAAGAAAATTTCTTTTAATTCAAAATACTAGTCAAGAAAATATATATGGGTAGAAAGGTTTACATTCACAGTATTGAACTATAACATCATATATCTCCGTTAAATATATAGACAATAGGCACAAGTAACAGTTTGGTGTAAATTGTGGAGAACGAACCCATGAGAGCTTTTAATTTGTGGGGACCATCTCCTCTGAATTTGCTCAGAATTCATCACTGTGTGGATACATAGTGGTATCATATGCCATTAACTCCATATTCTTCTAATATTGCACCAGCAGTTTTAACTATACGTTACCGTTCAGATTTTCTTTCATCACAAACCGTGAAGTTCCAGCTAACATTTAAGATTTTCTTTTCATCACGGAAACTTACAACATTTTTTTGTCCGAATCATACTAAAAACAATGCGATGGGCATATTTAGTTTTCAAGAGAAGCAGTGAGAATAAAAAATTTTTGTAGCAATCTTCATGATACATTGCGTCAACTGCATCTAAGTCTCCTACAATACTAGCACGACTCAGAATAGTGTATCACTCATCCTTGCGCTGTTTACCACGAGCTACTAGAAATTGGCCAAAGTTAATCGTTCGTACTGGGTAAACAAACATACGCAACTGATAAGGTCTCTTTTTCCGCGTAGTATAAAACGTGTCATCAACGTTTTTACTACACAACAAGCACTTTATTTTTAATTCAAATCGAATCAATGTAGAACACAAATAAGGCTCAAAACGTTATGATAAAAGTTGTTGTTCAGAATGAGCTTTGTATTTTGTGTCTTTTGATATAGCCTGAGGTCTTGTGTATTGTTTCCTTCAAAATGAATGAACAACAGCATGTTTCTTCCCTTCAGTTTGTTATCTTTTTTTGCCTTTATTATTCCATAAATACCTTTCTCATCAACATCGCAACTATCACTTAAAACATCCTTTTCACATATTAAGCCATTTTCAGCTATTAGTGTCAAAACACATAACCGCACAAATTACATTAAGAACATCGACCGACACCAAAATAGCTAAGAGAAATTGCTGGAAAATATTTTCAAGTTTGTAAAACTACCGTAAGATGGCGTACCTGCAATGGTAAATTAAAAAAAACACTTTTTTTGCAAAAATACCCAATATGAGATAACATTTTGATAACAGCAACAAAAACTCCAATCATATCTGCGTCAGTTTTGTTAAAGGCGTTTTGTCATATTTCTAATAATAAGGGTGGGGGAAGGTGATAAATAAATCAACTTTCAAAGCGCTCTGTCTCCTACATCTTTTATTTAATGTTATCCAAGTGGGTACTGGTTTGAAAGAGCATTTAAAGCTCTTTTAACCACTGTCATTTGGCGCTCGATAGTTCTTGGTACACTAACTAGAGGGCCTTGTTTAAACAAAACTCAATTTTTAGAGATTTTCTCGAAAAAATCAAATGGAACAATATGCTTTTAACAGTGTGATTTTAAGGAGGAAAAAATTGCCTAAATTCTGGAGAAAACCGCGTTTTAATATATTTATTAATTTTTTAGTTATTTGAAAATAACCTATTTTCCACTGCTAAAAAAAATATTAGCTTTAAATCATAATTAAACGTTATTATTCTGTGACAAAGTATTCTTTATTACAACTTGAAAGCAAATAATCCTTATAACAATAGTGTTGGCTTTACCTCACATTTTATTCAGGCTTGGTACTGGTCCAAATTTATTTATTATCAAAAATTTGAAGCATTTAAAGTCTATCGTGCTATGACTATAACAAAACGGTAAAACTGAAGTCCTAAAAAATTACCATTACAAAATGTCTTTACAAATGTTCAAAATTGTTATTTCTATTAACCCAGTGATTATATATTTATATATATATATATATATATATATATATATATATATATATATATATATATATATATATATATATATATATATATACCTAAACTTAAACATGTTATATTATTACCTCGGGCTCACCACCCACCGGCGCACAGTGGAACGAGCTTATGGCAGCCGCTGGACCTACCTACTAGATTGAACAATAATTAATAAAAAAATAATACTTTTTGGTACATACACACAACAGGGTTGCATGTTATGAGATGCCAATATTTAAAAAAATCGATGCATCAATCGGCAATAATCCTTAAGAATTCAAGATTAAAAAAAAACAATTTTTAAAAATTTCGGTTTTTTCCGGATATCTCTTGAAATACTCTGAATTTTAAAAATTTCTAAAAGGCATATTATTAGGCTCCTAAATGCGCAATTTTACCATAATTTGACTGACACTCTATCTCTTACGGTTTCCAAGATCCCAATGATGAGGCTAGAATTCGAGCCACCCTGCAGATATATTTAGAGTGCGAATCAAAATTTTTAATTTGCATTTATAACAGTAAAGGGGCTGTCAAAGCTAAATTCGACATTATAAGTTATCTTCCAAAAAATTTAGTATAAGATTGTTTTAACGTTTTCTAACATTTTAAGTTCGTCTAAATTTATTTTTATCTCTTTAAAAATTCGTAAAACAATTTCAGTAGAGCCAGCGACACCTATGTCGAAATAATGAAACCAAAAAAACTAGCCCTATGTTATAGGAAAAGGTTCAACTATACCCCAGAAATTGTTCTGATGATGGACGGCTTGTTATATAATTGAAACTTAGGAAATTTTTATTTCTTAGATTTTGAAAATCAGATTTTATAACTTGTTGGTTAAAATCGACTCATAGTTTTTGTAAGACCTTTAGGGTATGAAGAATGTGGACTACTTTTTCCTTCCATGGCCTATGGGTTACCTGTAAACTCAGAGAAAGGAGCATTAATATTTTCCATTTGGTTAGTTAAGGTATTTGTGTTAGTTTTTTTCTATATATACATTCTTGTGCAATTGCACCGTAGGATGGTGAGAATACCCAACTGAAGTGTCAACATGATTTTTAAAATTTCCTTTAGGAAGTAGCCATTGGCTATTTCTATTAAGCTATTACTTTCTGTTTTTATATTCTCGCCATCATAAGGTAGGTTTCTAATACTACTTAGTTCGTTCTTATTGCTAAAGATACTAAGATTAACTACATCATGCTCATTTTTCAAGTTAGTCATACTCGAGGGAATACTTTTTAAAAGGGTATTATTTATTAGGGCTAACCTCGAAGGATTAGTCGAGGTCCCGCCACTATTTACCCGGCTGCCCGCTGGAAAGTGGGCACCCGCCTCAAAGAAAATTGAGAGTCTTCTGGACTCTAAGAAAAGTCGCTGGGCGTGAATTTAGCCATTATTATTGGAAAACAGAGCCTGAAGGTGCTCTCTGCCCAAATATGCTATTTAATAATTATTTTTATTTTTACCAAATTTCACAACTGTTAAACAAGTTCTGAGAGTAGCGGGGAAAGTAAATCAGTTTGTTTAAATGATAATTGGCTAAAATATAATTCTATATTTCTTAAAATTAACAACGTTCAGTTCACCTTACTATCGTGGACGCCGGGTGGATAAATTTCTATCGCTAATTTACAAATTTTTGTTTACATTCAAACACTGACAAAAGTGGCTTGCTTTCTGAAAGCTTGGCGTAAAGTCTTTCAAGAGACCTGCATTTTAGTTTTTGTTTAAAATAGTTCAAAAGTTCATGTTGACTTTACTGAAGTTTGTTCAACAGATTAAAAGTTTATATTTACTGTCTTTGAAAGCCAAAAGAAAACTTAGCAACAAACACCTTGCGCTAGGTAAACTGTTTACAACTAAATGTCATGAGGACAATATATCTTTTATTGACAAGTTTTACAAAACGATTAAAAAATAAAACCCTTTCTTTAAAATCGTAACATTTGTCCTATTACGGATTATTTACTACGTCAGGTAGCGATCAGCTGTTTATATTTTTGTTAAAAATCACTTTTTTTATTCGAAAATATTTATCAAAAGTATTTCACAATCAATAAAATACAACATTTCTTAACAAACGTGGTTAAAAGAAAAAAATTTGAGGTTAGCAACAATTAAAATTTTGTTATAAACAATTTGGCAATTATAATTAACACTACTTATTCCACCACGGGGTTCCACCCGCCTGGAAAATGTTAGTCGCGAAATTTCTACTGTAAGTTAATTCTAAAACACCAATACAACATCAGAGCTGTCACAAGTACCCAATAAAAGTACTTCCAGTACGAGTACCCAGTAAATCACCAAAGTACTGCAAGTATCCAGTACAGTAAATACTGATTTCAACAAAATACTTCCAGTAACCAGTATTTTACTTAAAATTTAAAAAAGCAGTACAAGTACCCAGTATTATGTACTTAAAATAATTTAAGTACTTAAACTATACTGCAAGTACTTTTAAGTACTTGCTATACTGCAAGTACTTTCAAATACTTGCAGTAATCCAAAATCAAGTAATAGCTAAATTAATAGTTGCGATAAGAAATTTAACCAAAATAGACACATATTATAAGTATAAGTAGAAGAGTAGTTAATACAAATTCAAGAAAATAAAGAAAATCGAATATATACTATTAAAAATAGTCTTTATTTATGTTTTATGTGGTACAAAAACGCAAATACTAATATTCTAATAGATAACATCAAAGGATTTCAAACATAGGGCTGTAGGGTACATTTAAGTAAAACCGAAGCTTCGACCTTGACTAGCAAGAAATTTACCAATTTACCATTAATAAGTTTTTGATTATATTTCAACCAATAGAACACTTTTTCATTTGAAGATATAGAAAACATTTAAATTAGGAAAGTTCTAGGATTTATTTAAAATCGCAAGAATTTAATCTTAGAAAAAACAAGTGACGCTCAAAAACTGTAAAAATTGTCAATTTTTTTTTTAATGGAACACGTTATTTTACACATACACATTTGATGAATCATGTCCCATATATCTAAATTCTTTTCTGACATTTTGAATACTTTTTTAATATGCTGTAAAATCTAAACGGTGTGAATTGGGGAAAAACGGTTTGCACTTTTCTATCTTAGTTTTTAATCGTCTTTCAGGTTTCAGGTGATATCCATTTCAGGATTTTCCGATAAACCGAAAATTGTTTTTTTTTAGTTCCGGATTTCAAATAAAAGACAATTAAAAACTAAGATCGGAAGGTGCAAACCATTTTGCCTTAATTCACACAGTTTAGATTTTACAGAACGTTAAAGTATTCAAAATGTCAAACATCAGAAACTTCTAACGTCAATATTTCAGAAACAGTTAAATTTAGGTATAGGACATGATTCAACAAATGTGCTTAGATTTTGTATATGTAACAATATGTATACAGGTTGTTGCATTAAAAAAAAGTTTTCTAATTTAAACGTTTTTCTAATTCTTCAAATAAAAGTTATCTAGTGGTTGAAATATAATTCATAACCCTGCACCTATACAAGTATCATTTCAATAAAATCTCAAGAAACTAAAGATAAATATCTACTTATATACTAGAAAACTAAAAATAATCTTCTTCATCTGTGTTCTAATATAAGTACATTACAAATGTAGGGTTGGGTTATATTTGAGTAAAACCAAAGCTTCAAAGTTATTGTCTGTCAATGCATGTCTTCTTGAGTTATTGACAATTTCAGCAAATGAAAACATACGCTCAACAGGAGCTGAAGAAGGCAAAGCAGTATTAAATCTTAAAAACAGTCGTGTAATATTTGGGTAGTCATCCAGCATTTCTAGATTTATTCTTTTATCGTGCAGAAATTTAATAAATTCCAAGTCGAATAGATTTGGAAAACTATCAGATCCTGAGGAGCTGTTAGTTAGGTATGAGGATGAGGAAAATAAAGATGAAGATGAAGTAGCCTCGTCTTCTTCAAAGTCAAAAAATGTATCTGTCTTTAGCAATTCAGGTACTTGTTCCATGGCATTATTACAACCAAACAGATCACTAGCCGCCTTTTTGACTAAATCTTGAATATGTTTTATGGTGATATCTGGCGGAAGGAAATCTTTTGAAGCATTGAACCAACGTAGTTTAAACCTTGGAGAAACAACAGCAGCTATGATTGAATCTTTTGAAACATCTTCGAGAGTAAAAATATGTTGAAACCTTTTAAATATAGCGTTAAGTATTGCTTCTAATGGGTTAGCCAGTATTTTAATTTCTGAAGTCTGAAGCTTTTGTAATTTAGTTTTTAGTGAAACTATGCTTGGCAAAAGGTTGCCGTAAAATGAGTTTTTCTCTCCCTGTAGAAAGTCTAACGTTTCTGCAATTGGTTTCATTAGTTTGGTATATTCTTCCAGATATACAATATCCTGATCTTTAAATTTGGGAACCATTAGGCTTTCACATAATATGTCTAATTTGTCCCGATTCGCCAAAATTTTGACAACTGCATTATATGTAGAGTTCCATCTTGTTACTCCCGGATAACTTAACGTATGACCAAGGATATTTTTAATTATTTCAGCTGTTTTGGGCCTACTGGCTTTGTTCCATAAATTGGAGCATTTGTTAAAAACTTGGGTGTGTCGGGACCTTAAACTCAGAGATTGTTTCAGCGCATTATTATAATCTGTGGTTGCGAGCAAATTAATAGTGTGGCTTGCACACCGGAAATGTTTTGGTAAAATAATAGAATTTTCTGGCTTATCTGTGTCTACATTTTCGGAATCAATTACTTCAAATTCGGGAATTTGAAAATCATCATTTTGATCCTCTAAGTCGTATTTATCCTTTTCAAATATATCATCAGCATCAGCAATGGCATCATCTGGATTAATCTGGTATGAGTTTGCACTTTCTCTTATTATTGTAGCATTTAAATTAATTCCATGTTCCTTAAACGCCTTTACGAAATTGGAACCATTATCAGTAATAGTTGCAACTATCTTTTTGTTATCAAGGCCAAAGTTATTGTGTATTTCATCTAACATTTCGGCTATTTTATCAAATGAATGAATGCCCGCAAACCCTTTACATGCTAAAGCTACTGAGTGCCTATTCAGTTCATTATCCAACCAATGACCTGTTACTCCCATGAAACTCCTCTTTTTTGTTGACCATATATCTGCTGTCGTGCAAACATATTCTACCTTGCTTAAAGCCTTTTTCAAGTTTTCGACTGTTCTATTAAACATTGTATGAATTCTTCCGACAGCTGTAGTCCTGTGAATTACGTTAACACCAAACCCATTAAACATATTTATAAAACTTGGATGGGATAAAGTCGATATAGGAGACATCGAATCAATTATGTACTTAATAACTCGATCGTCAAAGGTTTTTTGATTCACAACATAATTTGAAGTTGAGCATACGCTCAATTTGCTTTGCCTTAATTTAACAACTTTTTTCTTGGGTTGTTCTTCTACTTCATTTAATAAAATAGCTGTATTATCTACTACATCTCTTTTTCTCTTAAGATCATCTCGTTTTATTTGTTTATACTCCAAATACTTAGGGAAATGCTCTAAATGCTTCTTTTTTATATGTTTTAAAAAAATTTGTTGATATTTCCAATGATCCCTTAATGTTACATATTGTTGGAATACAAAGCTGACATTGTGCCTGTATGTGATGAACATCAGTTACCTAAAAAAAATAAGACGCAGATATAATAACTAAAAATCCGATTTTAGTTAACTTCTTACACCAACAATTTGTATATAGTAAGTTAGTAAATCTAATTTAAATTGGACAACATATTAACCGTTAAAAAAATATTTATGAGCCGATTTTAATATATTTTGATATTGGAAGAAAACGTTCATTTTCTCAAAGAGACCTGGTTTTATAATTAAATAAAAGCAAAAGACTATCGAGACATTGTGTCTTTTTCTTTTATTTAATTTTTTGATATGTTGACTATGTACTAAAAATAAAAGTAAAACCACACAAATATAGCTAGTTTCAGTTTGACGCCAAATTTACCTAAAAAAAATGCATTGATATTATTTAGAAGTTACAGAAATACAGCCTTTTCTGCTAAATACAGTACTTAAAATATTCCCCAAAAATAATCCATTTACTGAAAGCATACAGTGTGGTCGTAAATAGTCCCCCCCCCCCTATTTTTTGAATGGTTCAAAAATTTTTGTTGAAATTTGGTCCTAAGGTTTAAGAGAGCCTTTACTACTATTTAACCTATAAAAACAAATTATTTCTAAACAAAATGGCGTCCATTCAAATTTTTAAAATTTTGTCGCTTTAAACTCTTGAAAACATCATTTTTTATTATTTTAATTGCGCCTAAGCCTTAAAATACGTTTTATTACTCTTTCTTTCATCAAAATAATTTACTAATTAAAAGCTAGAAAGCATTTTGAAAAAAAAATGTAAATGAACTTCACTTAATATTTATTAATTTTTTTTTTAAATGGCGCCTAGCTGCTATTTAGTAAATTATTTTTGGAAATTAAAAAGTAGTAAAACGTATTTTAAGGCTTATGTGCAATTAAAATTTTAAAAAATGATGTTTTCAAGAGTTTAAAGCGACAAAATTTTAAATTTTGAATAGACGCCATTTTGTTTAGAAAACTGACGGAGACTTCAAACTTTGGGGATGAAAAAAAAATGGAAAGACCTTTCAAATAAGGTATCACTCGACCCCCCTTTCCATTTAAATTTTTCTTTCAAAATGGCGCCCAGCTGTCATTTTGACAGTTATAATTTGTTTTTATTGGTTAAATAGTAGTAAAGGCTCTCTTAAACCTTAGGTCCAAATTTCAATGAAAAATTTTGAACCATTCAAAAAATAGGAGGGGGGGGACTATTTACGACCACACTGTATATTATACGTTCAACATGTCATACTTTTGGTGGATGATACAGCATTTACATTTACCATAAAATGCTGTATTTCTGTAAATTTTAAATAATGATGAATATTTTTTTATTTAGAGTTTTGCAATAAACTGGCTATATTTTTATATAGCAAGTTTAAAAAAAATACGGCGACCGCATATTATGGCGCCCAAAATCTGCCATTTTGTTTTTTTTATATTTTCTCTGTAATGGCTGTTTAAAACCGTTCAATTTGATACCTAACTCGATAGATTAAAAAAAAAAGTAAAACACATATTGTGGCGCCGGAAATCGAACAATATCTTTTTTATAATGGCATTTTATACACTTCATTTTGATAATTGATACTCCTACTCCACTATATAGATTTGGAAGAAAAATAATCGAAACACATATTATGGCGCCCAAAATTCGCCACCTTATTTCTTTTCAATATTTGTTTTGTAATGACCTTTTAAAACCCTTTATTTTAATCCCCATACTACAAGTTGCTGCATTTTATGACGCACACAATTCTCCATTTTGTTTTTTTTTATTAATTTATTTTTGTAATGGCCTTTTAAAACACATATTATTGCGCTCAAAATACACCATTTTATTTTTTTTCTCACTTCTCCTGATTTGTGTTGCTTAGATGAATCCAACGTCCAAAAATGACTAAACCTAAATACCCAAACTTATTTAAAAAATTCAAACATAATTTTAAACTTTCATACCCTGTGTAGGTATCTTTGGTTATTGTTATTATGTTATTATCAACTTTAGGACATATTAAAGCTAGGTTGTATCATAATATTTTTCTATAAGAAATCTGTGATTTTGCTGTGCACCATTAAATATTGTACACCCTCTAAATGTATTTTTAAGGCTTATACTAAATAAATCTCTATCATTTTAAAAATAAACTTATTTCATTCGAAAACTTACCGGTTCAATAATTTTAAAAAACTTTCCATCCAAAACAGGACTGCTTTTTATTCGGTCAATTATGCGTAGGTCTATTGCGGAAGGCTTTTCAGTTCTGCACTCAAGTTGATTTTTTGAAACTTTAATGCTTTCAGGAGAGCTGCTTGTCAACTGATCATTAGATTCTTCCAACATTAATTTTTTTTTATTTGAAACGCATAAATAGTCTTTAATACTCTTTTTTTATTTTCAATAACCGGATTGTAATCTAGATCTTGACTGTCATCAGATATGGCATAGGGATCTTGTTTATCATAAGTTTCATCCGCTTCCGCTAAATGTTCTTCAAAGTCGCTTATCATAACCGTGTTTTGATTTTCGTTCCCCATATTTAACTAAATTTAACTATTGATATCTAACTTCAGATCAGTGTGCGTATGCACTCTGCACCTGCCTAATTATCTAATCTGGGAATTCCAGTAATCCGAGCCGGGGCTTCCCCTAGAAATCTTCGCGCGTTGCCGAGTTGAACCACTCAATGCCACTAGCGTTAATCGGGCAAGCCAACTAACTATTTAGTTGGCAACTACGTATGGACCATCGATACCACAAGAGGTCCGGCACGGTAGGACTTGCAGTAAAAAATATATACTTGCAGTATAAAGTTTTGTGAAGTAATGTAATTTACTTGCAGTATTATAAAATTTCTAATTTAAGTATTACTTAAATTTACAATTACCAAACAAAATACTTCCAGTACACAAATGTACTTCAAGTAATTATAAGTATATTACAAGTACTTAAAATAATTGATATTCTAAAACCAGTACCCAGTACAAGTCCTGCTTTCTGTAAGTAATGCAAGTATCAAGTACCAGTATCCATTTTTTAAAATACTGGAAGTACTTTACTTAGAGTACAGGCGATACTCAGTAATGTACTTGCAGTATTAAGCGGTACTGAGTACGACAGCTCTGTACAACATGCACATTAAATTCAAATTTTCAATTGTTTATGATAAGGCACGGTTATTCTAATTCACCCACTCCAGGCAAGACTTTACTGTTAAGAGAGCTCGTGACTTTTTCAGTAGCTGTCGAGCCAAAAGTCTGATAGGGATATTTAAAAAGCGTAATTTTCGAAGCCACACCTTAAATACTATCCTAACCTATACATGTCCTAATTCGGGAAAACACTCAGTACATGCACAGTACTACTACAAGTTTTATCTGATAAATTTAAGAACCATCCAATCAAGGAGAGACCCTTTATTAGTCACTGTTTCGATATGTCACGATTAGAAAAAAGCTCCACTCAATTAGGATAGAACTTAAGCTTGTTAAAATTGTTGATAACAAATACTAATATGCGAGTTAAAGCACTTTACACTAAATAACAGTAAATGAAAAGTTATCAGGTTAAATTGATATATATATATATATAGTGTGTGTGTATATATATATATATATATATATATCTATCCTAATTTTTCTTGGTTTGAGGTCAATACATTAACAACAAAATTAGTACATATTTTTAAACATATATTTCGTTTCTAAGGTGACGTTTCGACCATAGTTTTGGTCTTTTTCAAACCTAAAATTTGTTTAGCACTATTTTTTTTAAGTTTATAAAGTATTAAAAATTGAAGACTTACCATAGAACGTAAAATAGTTGACTAAAAAGTATACATAATCCACATATCTGACATATACTACACATATTTAATTTACATTTTACAAATATTGTGGACGTTTATTACAGACAAATTACAAGCGACTGAGCGAACACTGTTATAGTAAAGATATATACAATTTATTTAGGTTGTTTATGTCTTTTTTGTCATTTATGGCGTTTTTGTTTTTTTGAATTTCAGCCATCTCAAAAAATTCTCTTTTTTTCAACTGAGGTTCGGATTTTAATACTTTCACTTGTTCGTAGTTGAAAGTATGTTTTTTGGACATCTCATGGCGTGTTAATGCGGTGCTGTTCTTTTTATCATATTTGTGACTTTTCAGTCTATTTTCTAAGTATTGGCTTGTTTGTCCAATATAAACACCGTTACAATTATTGCAAGGGATCTGATAGACTATATTGCTTTTTTTATTAATTGGCGTTTTCGATTTTAAGTTGCTGAAGTTCTTTGATAATAAGTTATAGGCTTTGTGACTTGTCGTGATGTTATATTTTTTAAAAAGGTTTTGAAATTGCTGGGATAAACCATTTATGAAAGGCAGAGAAATGTATTTTGTTTTAGGTAGATTTGATGTAATAATGGCATTTTCAGAATTATAATATTTATGTATTCTGCTTTTGACTAATTTATTTACTAATTTTTTAGGGTATTGATTTAGAGTTAATGCTGCTTTAGCCTTTTTAATTGCTCGTTCTCTGAATTCAGAGTCGGACAGCTTAATTGCCCGATCTGCCAGACCAATAATTACAGATTTTTTTTGAGACATTGGGTGACAGGAGCTGAAATTTAGGTATCGAGAGGACCAAGTTTGTTTTGTGTACCATTCCGTTTTAATTTTATTTCCTATATGATGTAATGTTAAGTCTAAAAAATTGATTTTGTTGTTCTCTTCGCTTTCAATTGTAAAATGTAGTCTTTTATGGTATTGATTAAATTGCTTTAAAATAATTTCTGTTTGGCCAGATGGGATTGCAGTAATACAATCATCGACATAACGATAAAAAAATGGTATATTAAATTCCACATTACTTAGAACAGTCTCCTCTAAATCTTCCATAACTATTTGGGCAACGACGCTTGATATAGATGCTCCCATAGCACAACCTTCTATTTGTTTATATAACTGATTTTCGTATATGAAATATGTAGAATTTAGTGTTAATTCTACTGCTTTAAGAAATTCATCTTGAGGAATATCTGTGTATTTTTTTATTTCAGACCATTTCTTTTTAATTATTCTGGTAGCCAATGAGATTGGAACGCTGGTATACAGGGAAACAACATCAAGCGATATCAGTTGGTAATTTTCCGGAATTTCTAACTGTTTTAATTTTTCTTTAAATTGATAGGAGTCTTTGATATAGTAATTATTTTTATGTACAATATTTTTTAAGATTTTTTTTAAAAAATTTGATAGTGGTGTAAACGGGGATTGAATGCATGAGACAATTGGCCGTAATGGGATATTTTCTTTATGTAGTTTAGGCAATCCGTAAATTTTGGGTGGTACACTATTGCGGATTTTTAGTTTTTTAGCAGTGTCGGGTGATATAAAAAGATTTTTTTCCCAAGAGTTAACTAATTCATTATTTCTTTTTTGATACTGGTTTGTGGGATCTTGTTTAATTTTTTTATATGTTTTAGTGTCATTTAATATTTCATTCATTTTTATGTTGTAGTTAGCAGAACTCATTAACACTGTTTTGTTTGTTTTATCGGCTTTTAGAACCTTTATAGAAGGGTTATTTTTTAAAAAACTTTTAGTTTTTGTTAAGTTTATTGAGTGTTTTTTATTTTTGTTTGTTTGATTTTTCAGTTTAGTTTTAAAATTTGTTAATATATTACAAGATTTTGCTCTAATTTCGTCTTTCTCTCCACCTCTCAAATGATTTATACCGTTTTCAATGTTACATAGTATATCGGTAGTTGGCAAAAGTCTATCATTATTTAATTCCGTTGCAAAATTAGGTCCTAAGCTTAAAATTTCCATAGCGTAATCTGGAATATTTTGATCTGTTAGGTTTTCTACCCACATTGATGTTGTTTTTTGTTGAGGGGGAGCTTTTTGCTTTGAAATTAGGTGGTCTAGTTTATTTTTATTGTTTTGTTTTATTTCTTGGAAAAGTTTTTCTGTTTTTTGTATATTGCGGATTTTAAATTTAATGAAAATTGTATTTGGTAAATTTTCCATAAGGCGATATATATATATATATAGCTCGCAGTTTTAGACAAATGTTTAGACAAAATTGGAAAACAAAATTTGTTTAATTTTAATGGCACTTTAAAAATTAGCAAAAGTTATTTATTTCAAAGCAACAATATTATTAAGCAATTAATAAATAAAGGGTTGCAAACTTGGTGAGACTTTATCAGATAACACTAATATTGCCTACATAGTGTGATCAGTAAGTCAATTAAACAATTTATGAAAAATTAATTCACACTAAAATATAACACAAGTCATATACAAAAATGTTCAAATAAGTTATTAAATGTTTCAATAGTTCAATGAGAAAAAATTATTAACTTTGAATATTATGAGTAAGTTCACTTTTTGAAAAAAACAAATTAAAAAAATTAGTCAAATATGTCAAGTCAAAGTCAATACTGCTGAAAGCTAAGAAAATGAAGCTCAGAAATTTTCAAACACTTCAAGGGAATTAAATGCATCACCGGATTACTTCCAATAAATTAGTAAACACTTGTAAGATTTCGCCAAAATAATTATTAAGCACAAAGGGTTAACTAATCTTCTGTTCTTTCGATTACCCGAGTAAGCTGTGCGCATACCTGATTAGTATGACGTACGACCCTTTGGTGAATCACACGAGCAAAAATCCTACTTTAGAGCTAAATGGTATACAAAATTTCAGATAGAAGCTCCGGAGTGCATCCCCCGTTGAAGGAAAAAATTCCTTATCGATGGAATCGGTGCTATACGCGTTAGCTTTACGAATAACTTAAACTTACTAAATTCTGGCCAAAAAGCACTCTGGTTTTATTAGCGATCCACGGTCTCCGCTCGAAATGCACGTTTGGACCAATCAAAGCGAAGTTGCACTCTTGGCATTCTGGGAATGTTAACAATTTCTAAATTCGATTAAAAATCAAGTGGTTTATTTAGCCCGGCGATTCATACATTATTTAATAGTACTCCACGTATACTTTATGTGGGGATCGTCACCATGGTCTTAAAAGAGTTATTGTGCCGAGCAAGGACGTTTTTAGGTGTAAAATGAAAATCGATTAAAACCATCCTTTACGTTCTGAATTTGAAAAAATGTTATTTTTGATAAACGAAATGATATATTTTTCCCTATGTTTTGGTACCAGTAAGCTAGCGCTAACAACAAAATTCTTAAAAATTGGACACCTTTCTAGTTCGAAAGAGGTTGTGAAAATATGCATTTTTTCTTAATAAATTTTATTTTTGTCACTTTTCGTTTAGACGCTATGAGCGAAAATAGAGAGTTGACCAAAAAGGTCATGCTAGGATTCAAAATGAAGCTTATGATAAATTATACCTTTTTGTTTAGTTTTGAGCTTATTATCTCTCTTGGTTTAGGCTTTATGAAGGGTTTTAGGGTTAGATCAAAAGGAGCCTATATCTTTCATATTCTGAAGGAATTTTGAAAATATATCTTCAAACAAATCTCATTTTTGAGATACCCTTAACTTGGAGCTTTCCTATCGTCCTGTATATGAGCTGATAAAAATCGCAAGTACGGTTTTTCAGTATCCTCTTTTATTCTCGCACCTGAATACAAACAATGAACTTATAAGTTGTCGACTGGCTTATATTTTATCCATTTATTGTTGCAGTGTTTTGAAAATATCTCTTCAAACAAAAAATCTCATTTTTGAGATACCCCTAACTTGGAGCTTTCCTATCACCCTATATATGAGCTGATAAAAATTGCAAGTACGGTTTTTCAGTATCCTCTTTTACTCTCGCATCTGAATACAAACAATGAACCCATATAAGTTGTCGAACTGCTTATATTTTATCCATTTATTGTTGCAGTGTTTTGAAAAAATTCGATTCAACTTGCCTCTTGCATATTTGCCTGAGGGGCTTATAATATCTAGTTAAAACTTTTAGGTTAACAACAAAATGGTATAATCTTATGGTAAAAGAATTTTCATACTCCGGCTGAGCAGGCCTTATCTTCCATTATCTGTTGTGTCTAAAAGAATAGGAAAAAATCATTCCTGCCGCCCATAATGTTTTTCAGACAGTTTTAAGTAAGTATATGTGCGGACAACATTGGCTAGGGCCTGAAATTTAGCAATGAATGTTTTTTAAAAGTTATTTTGTTTTTTGCTTTTTAAGAAAGAGATTAATAGGTTTTTATATCGAACTTTCTGGTGTCTTTAAACTTTACATTATGCTTTTTATATTAAATAGATACGATTTCACGACAAAATATAAAAGATATACTTAAAATATTTCTTTGACTAAGTACACCTTCAAGCAAATGTAACTCTGAAACACGAAATTTCAGTGCACGTGTTTTAAAATGCAAGTTTACGAGAGTGAATTAAACGGGTAAGTAATTATTTTTAAAGAACGATGCAAATTGATAAAGTGCAACTACTGTACAATAAGAAACTACCTAAACATTTATCAAATTGACACTTATTTTTTCTCAAATGGCAACAGTTTCCACCGTGCGGCCGGGACTTTTAGAATGTTGTTCACAACCCTTTCCCCAGCAACTTTCCAACTTTTCAAAAACTACACAATTTCTCCCCTATTTTACATTCGTTTAGTGGACTATTAAGCCAAAACTGTCAGTGGTCAGTCACATTGAAACCAGTTTTCAAATGATCTGTTATTAGTCTACTCAACTTGAAAATATAATAATAGTCAGAATTACTTTCTCTCCGATCGTATGGCTGATAACTCGCCTGCTTATATAGAAACCAGTCGTATCTTATGTATAAATCCAAAGTTCAAGTTGTGTGTAAAAATAATCAAAGTTTGAGGACGATTATGTATAGTTTGCGTTGTTTATCAATATGAATTTACATGTTAAATTATACAGCAGAGCTTCTTCCATATAATTAAAGTATATTTATTTAGTAGTTACAACATAAAATTAACGATGACTGAAAATCTTGTAGTTACAATTTCTGAAGGAAAGCTTAGAGGAAAAGTTTGCTTGGACTATAAAGGACAGAATTATTATAGTTTTCAAGGAATTCCTTACGCAAAACCACCACTAGGAAAATTAAGATTTAAGGTAAGCTTTTTTATTAAATAATTAGTTTTTGCGCAAATATTTGCGTTTGATTTTTGATGTTGATATAATTCCTTTATTTGTTATGTATAGTATTTGTTTTGAAAACCGATACAAAACATTTTATATATGCTTTCTTAAGAAGTAAGGTTTATTTAATTTAAAACCAAAAGCTCGTAAATTTTTTCGATTGAATTTCAGCATGGGTGGGTAAGTTTGTTATATAAAATTTTCTTTTTCACCGTTCGCCATCTATAATATTTTATCTTAAGACCTGAAATGTAGAAAACAATTTGTACCGTAACTTCATACTATTTGGGGGATTGATGTAGTGACTTGAACTGCTTAAAATAATGTAAGAAAGAATAGGCAGCAGATCGGAGACGCAGAGGAAGAAATACCTTTAAAGTTTTTTTACACAACTTTAAGTTACATGGGAATAGTCTATTAAGTTCCTTTTATTAGTTTAACTAATAAATTTAAGTAAGGTAACTTTTTATCATTTTTTAAAAATTAAGAAAAAGGGTCTTTTCCCCTCAGTTTAACACCGCAATTATGAGTTATATTAAATTACTACGAAAAATGGTTTACCAAATATGCCTATAAAAAATGTGTTTTGATAAAAGTACTCACGGGTTGTTTAATATCCCATAACCTAAAGGTGACAAAAATATTGAAGTCAATTAACATAACACTTGTTTAGAATTGTGTCGTAATTTTATAAATAGATTTAACCAAGTAATCTTGATTTTATTGCTAATGGAACTACAATAGAAACAACATGAAAAGGTTATACAATGATTATATATTACTGAAGTAGGATCTAAAGAGCCTTCAAAAATCGTTATATTATCATGATGGTGCAGGGCGCTTAAATCTGACACGTCAAGGTCATTGAAACTAAACGATAAATTTGACAGTCTTTCGCACCTGGTCTGGTTTTATCTGGGCATGTAGTATGACAAACTAAGAAAACATATTCGTTTTTTTTTTCATAAACATCAATTTATACTTTTAGCCTCCTCAACCACCGGAAAAATGGCAAGGTATCAGGGATGCTACACAAGAAGGTCACGAATGTTACTCATTGAATCTTGTTACAAACATCCTTGGAGGATCAGAAGACTGTCTGTTTTTAAATGTTTACACTCCAAAGGTAATATAATTGAGGTAGAATCTGACAAAACGATTAACAAAGCAGTTGAAAACGTTTTTCGCTAATTTAGATTAAAATGTGTGTAGTAAATATCAAGCAAGTTTTTTAAGATCAAAATAAATTCCATTGCTCGCTAATTCTACAATGTTCGCAACATATTGGAAACTGTTTTATTACTGATTTGCCAAAAAAATGTATTTGTTTTATTTTTGTAAAAAGTGGGGTTAAATGACAAAATGTCTCAAAAATATGTTACCGAAAGTGCTTAGATTTTATTTTATGGACAATTTGCAATATCCAAACGAAAATTCAAACAAGTAAGAAATACCAAATTTTCACCCACAGCCCACTCATGGAGCAATATAATTAAAGTATTTGGTAAATTAGTTCTAATGAGCGAAAATATTTATTGTTCAGCTGTAGAATTATTTTAAATGTTTTTTTAGAATAATTCCTAGAGAAATAAATACAAATTATCGTTTCGCACACGTAAACATACCGTTGCAATATCCTGTATCTTAATGAAACTCTATTTCCAATAATTTTGCACTGGTACAGGGTTTCAGAAGAAACATTATTAGTAGTTTTATAAAATCCTTCACTAAAATATTAAAACGAATTCACTAAGATAAGAATAAATTTTAGTATCAAATACATTTTCTTAAATTATTAATACAAAATTATTTTCGTTTTAGTGAATTTATTTTAATATTTTATTAAAGGATTTTATGAAAACTTTAAATAATGTTTCTTCTAAAACCCTATATCAGAATAAAATTATTGAAAATATCTAGAGTTTAAGATAAAGGGTAACAGTAGAGATCCTTGTGCAAATTGATCTATATATTTAAAACAAAAGTCAAATTTTTCCGCAAGTTCGAAAGAGAGTTGTACTGCTCTGACTTATATTTTTCGGAATGATCGTCTGGTGATGAGACCTTTCAACACTATTTTTTTGTATTGTAAATTTATACAGGGTCTTTCAAAAGATCGGGTCACTGATTAATCACGATTCTGCTCAAATCGCTTGACGTAAAAAGCTGCATTTTGGTACGGAGGTTGATAGTAGAATGTGCAAGGGTCTTCAACATGCAGCTCTCGGGCCCCATGCAACTCGCCTTCTAATTTCTTGCGGCTCCCAGAAGCTAAAGAAAATATTGTATGGCGCCACGCCGCGCCGGCGAATGACACTCCGAGGACACTAGCGCCACCTAGTTAAAAGAGATCCACTCTGTGATGCATTTCAAAAATTAAAAAGTTGTTGAAAGATTCGGGGTGTTCGGGAGCTAAGAGCTCGCCATCCGGACATCCTAACTATTGGGCTGGAGAATGGCGCTGAAAGCAAAAAAGTGGCAGCCGACTCCATTTTGAAAAAGAAAGAAAGAAAGGAAGAACTTTAAATCGTAACCGCTTGGTAATAATATACAGTATAGGTTTTTTTCAAGACTTCAGTCTAATTGGGTATAGGTTACAATTGCGTATTTAAAGAATCCGAAACTACAAAAGCGTATGGGAGTAGTCGTAGACACATGATGTTGAGTAATTTTCTCAGTAAAGAAATGCAGCCAACCTGAAAGTAAAAGTCCAATAGAACGCCATTGTTTATTTCGCGATCACGACTACCCACAAGGCCACTAGATGGGGTTGCATGTCTATTGAGTCTTTCTAATGATTCTAGAAATTATCACTACTAGAGAGACCTACTAGTCCAGTCTCGTAGCTGCTCGAAATTTTGACAGATTCAAAGTTGACACGCTTGGCCTATATAGAGCCTGCATCACACGGCAGTGACCAAGACGAATTTAAACAAGCCCAAGAAGATTGGAATCGCAAATTTAACAAAGCCCAAGAGGACTGGACCCGCATAGTACAGGAAAAAGATCACCAAATAGAAAAACTGTCAAACACAATCTCCAAGCTAGTCACCGATCTTAAAAGGTTTGAGAATGAATATCCTGAACCCACCAAATCCCCCAACAATCCCTACATAGACATCTCCGATGAATACATGAGTGAAGACTCACACAATGACCAACCTTACACAGAAGCTTCATAAAAAAAAGAAACGAACTAATACAATGATGAGTCCCTCTCTAAATCCAACCCAAAAAAAAACCAACCACTACACAAAAAATAGACACATATACCCAACAATTTCCCTCACTCATTCCCAACCAAAAACCAACACAAAACACCCTATCAACTCAAAATAAACAAACACCATCCACCCAGATTGCTAATCCACCTAACCCAACCGCTAGTAACTCCCCAAAACCTAAAATCCCCCCCATATTCCTAAGGGAAAAATCCAAGTATAGTAACATTGTAGCATATCTTCGAAGGCATTAGGTTCAACCTCCAACCTCGCAGGACTACCGACTAATTACCAAATATCTGGAAAACCAGAAAATTCAATTTCACTCATTTAACTTCGAAGAAGATAAATCTCTACATGTAGTCCTGAGGGGAGTGCTGGAGTTCACCCTAATAGGGTAATCAGACGGTTCCACAAAAATGTCAATTCCATGCCATTGGTGCTAGTACTATTACCTAAAACTCAAAAAAACATATTCGACCTGCGTACTCTTGAAGACATGGCAATAAGAGTTGAATCTCAGAAAAACAGAACCAATTTTATACAATGTCACAGATGTCAATTATTTGGTCACGCGCAATCAAATTATCAGGCCTTGCTAAAATGCATAAAGTGCGCTGAGGATCACTTCACACACCTCTGTAACCTGGAAAAAATTCTCAATGCAAATGCGCCAATTGCGGAGGCGAACATCCAGCAAATTATCAGGGGTGTGCGAAACATCCCAAAAACCTAAATTACAAAGCACCAGTTAACATTCCCCCCCCCCCCCCTACTTTCAAGTGGGGAGTTGATAACCTGAAAAAACCTATAAACAATAGTACTACTAGCTCCAATGACATGAACGATCTTTCAATTATAATTCAAACTTTTGCAAATGTGAATAGTCAATAACAAGCATTCATGAAAAATTTCATGGATACAGTTCAATCCCATTTTTAAAATATTTCGCCGCAGATGACGCCCAATCAAAATCTCCCAATTAATGGATAATCACAACAAGCTCTCGTCAATCAGAATAGCGTCTTGCAATATCTACTCCATAAGAAACAAAAAAATTGAAATAATTGGCTTTTTAGAAAAATTTCAGATAGACGTCTTTCTGATTTAGGAAACCTGGCTTAAAAACAACCTCAGACTCACCATACCCAACTACAACTGTTTTAGAACCCCGGAGGGGGCACGCTTATTTTAATAAAAAAAATCTAATAGCCTATAAAATACCCAATCCGGACGGAATCACTGAAGGAACATTCATAAAAATATATTTATATAATCACATCCTAACCGTAGGCTCAGTATACTGCAGTCCCGCAAGTGAAAAAAAACTTTGACATCAATAGTTTAAATAACTTATTTCAAACAAATGACCCTATCCTGATAGGAGGAGATTTAAATGATAAAAATAGAGAATGGGGGTGCAATACCTCAAACTTCAGGGGACTTTTTCCCAACGAACTCACACATATTTGGCCGCAAGGCAGACCAGAAATGCTCGACTTTTTTATCACAAAGAACACACAAGCAATAACCCATCCAGCGGTGATACACGATCTATCTTCTGACCACTCCTCAGTGATCATTGATTAATACCCGGAAATACGGTCTCCACTAGCCTAGACGTTTACTATAAAAAATTAAACAGCTGGGCAAAATTTCAGAAAATCCTTGAAAAAGTTGACCCCCACTGAAATAATTAATACAGAGCAGCTTGAAAAAGTTGCAGTTTCAATAACCAGCACGATTACTTCGGCCCTAAATAATTTCACATTTTTGCATAAATGCAAATATTCCAAATACGGAGAACTCCCTCCTAACCTAAGAAAAGAGATCAAACTCAAAAATAGTCTCAAAAATCTAGCTATAAGAACAGGTGACCCAAATATCAAACAAGAAGCCAATCGCGCTACAGCCCAGATCAAACTCAAACTTAAGTCTCTCTTAATGAGAGATGGAATCAAAAGTTGGAATCTTTAAACATAGAGGACCCCCAATACTACAAACTCCCTAGATCCCTCACCAAGGGCCCTAGACTACCTACCCCTTATATCCTAAATCCTACCAACAACACCATAATCACCAATCCCGAAGAGAAAGTCGAGCATTTCGCTCAAGCCCTTTCCAACCAATTTAACACCGCCGACCCCGAAGACATAAACCACGAAAATCAAATAAACAGAGCCATCTAAATTTACAGTTGAACTCCAATAGGTTTAGCACCCCCATTCTCATTAGCTCAAATCCAAAACATAATCACGAATCTAAATATTAAAAAAGCGCCAGGACTGGACAACATTCCAAATATTGCACTCAAAAAAGCGCCCGTAAATATTGTTAATAATATGGAAGGAAGCCAAAATAATAACCTTCAAAAAAAAGGGGAGCCACCAAACCTCACAAGCAGCTACAGGCCCATCAGTCTGCTATCCAATTTAGGCAAATTAGTCGAAAAAAGTTTCTCTTCTCAGCCAAGAAACTCTTGACAAAAATATCCTAGAGAACGAGCAGTTTGGCTTCCGACCCGCAATAAGCACACTCAATCAGATTTCAGGACTCTCCTCGGATATAATAAAAAGCTTCAACCGAAAACGAAAAACGGGAGCCATTTTTCTGGACATTAAAAAAGCCTTTGATTCAACCTGGCACAATGGCAATATTATCAAAATGATCAGATCAGGCATCTCAAATTACTTAATAAAAACAATAATGTCCTTCTTAAGCAATAGAAAATTCCTCGTAAGCATTGATGGTTTTGAATCCTCTAAAAAGTCAATTAGGGCGGGTGTACCCCAAGGATCCCCTCTCTCCCCAATCCTGTTCAACATCTTCACCTCCGATATCCCACTGAATCCCTTTACCAAACTATATCTTTTTGCTGATGACACAGCCCTCACAGCCTCCTACAAAAAATTGGGGTTCATCCGCTCTAAACTTCAAAATCATTTAGACACTATCATGAGCTGGATGAGTATCTGGAGAATAAACATTAATCCTAACAAAACACAAGCTGTCCTTTTCTCAAAAGGCAGCAGACCTCCCCTAAATAATAAAGTTAAAATCTTAAATATTCCCATTAACTGGGATAAAAAGGCTAAATACTTGGACGTCATTTTTGACAGAAAATTAAACTGGGCACAAAACACTAACAACAGCATTAAAAAAGCAAAAAGAGTATTTTCTACGCTCTACCCTCTACTAAACAGAAAAAGTCAACTTTTCCAACCCCAACGATAAATATAAACTAACTAAAGACTGTCTCCTACCTTAAGTTATTCGTAAACCTCTCTTAACCCACCCTTACCCCTCTCCCTATCCACCCACCTTCCATTTTTCTTCCGACCACCTATTCATTCTCAATTCAAGCAAAGTTAATCCGTGGAACCAAGAGGCGTTATAGCGATCAAGCTGACGTAAAAGAGAAGAAGACCCCGAAGAAGGCAGTGGCCAGTTCTAATTCCAAGAACGAACAAAGCGATACAAGCGAAAGAGTGCCAACTAGCAGTGAAGTGCTACCTGTGCAATAAGTGATTATAGTGAGTTGAGTATAGTGTGTTTTGACGCGTGTAGGGCGGATACTGTATTGTGGCGTGCAGTCACACAAGTTTAGTTTTGTCGTGAACATTTTTATCGGAGAATTAGACTCGTTTCTTCTACTTTGACATTAAAAATGACTTCTATTTAATAAAACGAAAAGTTAGTAAAGCAAAGCGCATATTTCAAGAAAACTGGACTGAGTTGTAGTTGTTCGTTAGTGTTAATCAAAAACCGGTCTGTTTGGTGTGTCGAGAATCCTTTTCAGCCTTGAAAGAAAACAATTTAAAAAGACATTACAATACAAAGCACGCCACAAACTTTGAGAAATTTAAAGGACAATTACGGCAAGAATAAGTGAGAGCTCTAAGAAGTGAGCTTGAACGACAGCAACATAGTTTTCAAAAGCAAAACACTGAAAATGAAGCAAGCGTGTAGTCACTGAGAAGATAGCTGCCCTTTTTCCGATTAAAATAGTTACCAAAGGATGTGATATTTATAAGTATTTGATGACAGTACTGAGACGATATAATTTAGAATTGACAAAACCTTTCCTCAGTTGTAACAGACGGTGTACTATTCATGGTAAAAAAAATGAAGGGCTCGTGGGTTTGATAAAAAAACAGCAGAAAGATCTTCCTTTGATGAAGTGATGAAAGTGGTCGCAAAAACTGTGAACTTCATTAAATCACGCGGTCTCAGACACAGAGAATTCCAAATTTTTTACACGAAATTAACGCCGAGTGTGGTGATGTGATATATTATTCTGATGTTCGTTGGCTGAGCAGAGGAAAAATGCTAAAACGCTTTTTTGAACTCAAGAAGGAAATCGCCTCCTCCATGGAAACCAAAGGGAAATCATTTCCTCAATTTAGTGACCCCGACTGGCTGAGCGACTTTGGATTTCTCAGGGACATCACGCTGCACCTCAATGACTTGAACACGAAACTACAAGGAAAATAAAATCTCATCAACAACCTACTTGACACTGTGAAGGCATTTGAGTTTAAACTGGATTTATGGAAAAATCAGTTGTTGAAAAAAGAGTTTACGCACTTTCCTAAACTGAAGAGTTGCCAATATACAGTTGTGGATAAATATGTCGCAGCACTAGATTTACTCAAAAAAGAGTTCCAATCAAGGTTTTCTGACTTCAGATCAATGGCGGCTCGTGGTGAATTATATTAGAAGGTCAATAAAAAATTTAAAAATAGGCATACTTAAAATAAAAATAAATATCTTTTCTTTAAATTGAGCTTTAAATTCTCTTGAAGTTCAGGTCTACTCTTCGTTCTTTAGAATTGGAAAAATGCTGAATGACACGTTCGTTAAAATTGCACGCACATTCCTTTTATAAACCATTTCTCGATACTTAACATTGCTAAAGCGGATAGTCTATCTTGGCTCAACTCCTCAACAAAATTTATAAGTCCTCGAAAAACCCCTGGATTTTCCGACAAAGTCGTTTCATCACGGCGACATAGTGCCAGCTCGAATGTCCCACAAAATTTTACACAATCTATAATTTTGTTTAATATATAATGATTTTTGGATACATTTTTATTAAAATCTCTAAGACCGTAGCATAGTTTACCGAACATTTCGTGTGATCTGCAGAAAACGCATGTTTTTTTATTTTTTCTTTTATGTGTTTTAAGTCTTTCACACCGGTTTTGCACCATAATGAGTCCGACGAGTCCAACAAAAAACAAACGTAACAGTACAATGAGTTAGAGACTTCACAACCACATATCCAGTTAGCTAAATCGCACATAGTTTTGCGGAAGCTTCCATGAACCTGTTTATTTTTGTCTTTACTAGTTTGACGTATACTAAGTTCTGGCAAATTGCGACCACTTACCTTGAATTTGGTTATTTTCTCAAAATTAAGTTCGTTAGCACTTTTTAGTTGTTTAATTTTTTGCACTACGGACGTTTTATTTCATCTACATTCATAACTCAAACATAGACCACCTTGAAATTGGTTATTTTTGCAAAATTATGTTCGTAAGCACTTTTTAGTTGTTTATTTTTTTGCACTAGTCACTATCAACATTTTATTCAAAATATGTCGACCAAAATTTGTTTCCTGAAATCCGAAAACGTGCCCAGAAAATTATTGACTGTTTGGAAGCACATATGTGGGCGAGCAGCTGTTTTCTCGAATGAAGAATGTGAAGTCTAAAACAACGTCGAGAGTTACAGACGCACATCTGGAAGGAAGTTTGCGGGTAGGCAACTACAAAAATAAAACCAAATATGTGGACACACTTCTCAAAAATAGCATTGATTGATTAAACTTCTTAACCAATATTACACTTTGAAATTATATGTTTTTTTTAATTGATATGGTGGTAAAGTGTCATGGACCATTGTGGCCCTTCGGGCAATGTGAAATCGATTTTTGGCCCTTGCACTAAAAAAGGTTGAAGACCCTTGATGTAGAGAATCGAAAGGAGGGACTTTTCAAAACTCAAATTTCAAATATTACAACATTTTTATTTAAAAAACTGTTGATTTTTTGGAAGAACGCTTTAACTCGTGTATTTTATTTGATTATTTTACATATTTTAAAAATGTATACATTTTACATACATCAAAAAAGCGGGTGATTAATTAATCACGATTCTGCTGAAACTGCTTGGCGTAAAAAACTGCATTTGCATACAGGTTGATTATAGGATGTGGAGGTTCAATAAGAAGGGATTTTTCAAAAATCTAATTTCAATGGGATGAAACCGCCCCTTAAATATTATATTTTTTATTTAAAAACGGTTAGTTAAAAAAAAAAGGCTTGAACAGGTATATGTACACAGGGTGTTGACAAACATTGAAAGAAAATGCAAGAAAAAACATGGTTTATAAAAATGTATTTAAATTAGGCGATTTAGGCACCTCTTTATATCCCTTTCGTTATCGCCACACGCCAATTAGTCCGGGGTACTTGCTAGTAATTATTTAATTCTCTAGAAATTATTCTAATAAAGAATTGAAATTTATTAATATTAGTTACACTAAATAAATACTAACATAAATTATTTTAGGTTAAAAGCAAGGATCGCTTACCAGTTATGTTTTGGATACATGGTGGCGGATTTTCAAGGGGCTCTGGTGGAACAGACCTTTTCGGTCCCGATTATCTTGTAGAAAAAAATGTAGTTTTGGTTACTATTAACTACAGGCTTGCAGTTTTAGGTAAATAGTAGCACTATCTTGAGACCTATTTCTTCATTATAAATGGAAATTCTGAAGAAAATGCACTACAAACATAATATTTGAAACTTTTATATAAATAAATTATACCGATGCAATATTACACTTGTGTCCTTAGAATAAGATTATTATTTTGAGCTGATGTCCGCCGATATACGGTGGAAATCCTCAATAAGATTATGTGAAATGTAAAAATAAAGACTATTTTTATTTTTATTTAATATTTAGGTAAAATTTCCATATTTTTTATTTTGTTGAAGAAAGTCCGAACAAGTAGATATCCAACACGTAGATAGATAAATAGAAATTTATTCTTAAGGTTTGTTTATTTGAGGTAAAAAATCCGAAGAAGCTACTATGTAACGTTGTTTTAAACAAGTATATGTTTGTAATAAAATAGTTTTTATGTTTACGTTTTATAATATAATCTAATGAATGTTGATGAGACATGGCCTCCTAGGTCCATGGATTTAAATACATTAGATTTGTTTTTGTGACTTCAAGTAAAAACGGTTACCTTTATACCGCTTCTAGACAAGAAGGTAAGATAATACTGGAATTTGACGTGCTACGTAATACTTCAGATATTTTTGCATATTTACCGGAAAATATGCAAACAGAATTTGTTGCTTACGTCATAGAAGAAAGACCTAGATTTTCAACAAACAACTCTTTTACGACTGATTCTTTGCTGTGGTTCAATTTCCATTCAGTTCCAAATGGTTGGTCGCAGCAAAATCTAATGAAGCTTCTTAAGCTTTCCAAATTTGGATAGAGAAGTATTTTGGACAGTATTTAAGAATTTCGAAAAAAACTCCAGTTTGAACAATAAGAACGAAGCACTGTAGAACACATATTGATAGTACCTACATAGCTGATTTCCTGAAAAGGTTTTCACCAGCACATAAAGGAAAAAGTAATAATAATTGACAGGGTAATATTTTATACGACCTATGCTCCCCTTATTATACAACTTTAACAGTCTCTATTCACTGGATCCAAGGGGGTGCCCTGGCTCTTTCTGCAAAAAGCTCGTTACAAAACATCATTCTTATTAGTTTCTAAAAAGCCTTTCTTGTTAATTTATTATATTTTACTTTTACTTTAGTTTTTTTTGGTAAAAACATATCTGTATTATTCAATTTTTACCTCAATCCGTGCTAATGTAGACATAATTAGTATAGTTTAACATGGATTGCAACAACTAAGCTAAAGTTTCATAACTTACTAAGTAATGTGTTGAATGAAGACCACTATTATCAGTTCTTGAATATTGTACTAGACCTGTTTTAAGTGAAAGTTTAAATATCAGTAAATAATCCTACGAACACTGGATGCAGATCGCTTCCCGATGCATTTGCCAGATGCTTACTTACGTCATCGACATTTAGATCGTTATTAAGACTAAAAAGCTAGGATCGCCCCTTTCCAAACCAGTCGCTGTCCCGAGCATCCTAATTAAAAAATGACTAATTTAGAACATCCTAATTAAAAAATGACTAATTTAGAACGGTTTTTAGGTAATAAGTCTTGAAACTTGAATATCTGATTTCCACTAGAACTAGAATATGAATGAAAAAGTCTTCAAGTTGAGATTCCTGTATATATACCGGGCATAAGCTGTGTATAGACTGTGTATATACCGTGTATACACTTTGTATATACCTTGTATATACATACAAGGTAGAACATGGTCAGCAGTTTCGGTTCGTATGATACGGATAATCGTTCGAAAAAGATTCGTACCATTGATGATTCGTACCAACGAAATCGTTTTTACTACCGGTACGAGTCTGCTCATATTACCAGATTCGATACTTACAAGAAACTTTGAATGAATTCTTTCAGAATAACTGTCCTGCCTAGTAAACATATACGAATCTGGTTACAGATATGGATCAAATATCGATCGCACGGATGAAGTGAGATTTGTAAATATGTGATGTACAGTACCTACGAAAGATACAGTTTTTTACTAATATATTTTGGGTTTATTTGACAGATTATACAAGGTGCCCCAGGACTGATGGTAGAGATGAGAGAGTTCGATGTACCCGCTCATTACTCGTTAACTATGTCAGAAGTAAACCAATTTTGTATTCATATAATTTTAGATATGGTACTCTGAAGAAGTAAATATCTAAAAAACTCAACGGTAAGTTTTACAGGAGGTTGCCGATTTCTGACTAACTTTAGCTGCCAAATGGAAAACAAATTAAGACGTAATTCGTTATACTTATACATGTAGTCATTTTTTAGAAAATATTGGTTTAATCGTTTCGTTACATTATATGTATTTGAACAATAAAATATATCTTATATTTATGCTTTAGCCGTACTTTCTTATTCTATTCGTGTTCTTTCCCAATTCCGTTTCCCTTTGGCAGCTAAGGGCAATTAGAAATAGGCAATCCCTTGTAAAACTACCTCCATAAATTTTATCTTATGGCTAACGTGTAACTAATAAGGTTAGATTTTTTTCAAAAACAAATAGGATGGATTTTAGGACATAGGTGCATGCTTCTGTAGAATACATCATTTCACTTTACTGTCAGTCCTAGGACAACCTTTATAACTAAATAATTGATTTATAGTAACTTATTTATGGAATATTTAACTTTAGACTCATAACAAAATAGCACCTATCGTATGCTAAAGATAAATATATATATATATATATATATATATATATATATATATATATATATAGTAATAATAATTGAAAATTCTCTGATTGTGTTGCTTAATATTTTTGTAAATGTGACTAAAGGTACCATCATTGGTAAGAATCATTTTATAAAAATCTTATTTTAAATTATTCGAATCATATAAGTCATCAAATTGAATATAATCGCTCCCCTCTAGTGTCTAAATTTTCACCTAAAACAAGTATCATCTATAGCAACAATGACGCAGGACTGTAAAAAAATTGCAAATCTTGGACCATTTGAGCAGCCATTTTATTATAGCTGTTCATACAAACTAAAACAGGACTTTAAAGCCATTTAAACTTTTCTTGAAGATTGTTTATATTTTGTAACAATTAATGTTAATTTTTTACTTGCACTTACAAGTTATATTTTAGGATTTCTGGCATTTTCCGATCCATCAGTTGGAGTCACTGGAAACGCTGGCCTAAAAGACATGGTAATGGCTTTAAAATGGGTACAAAAAAATATAGGAAAATTTTCGGGAGATCCAAAAAACGTCACTATCTTTGGAGAAAGTGCTGGAGGTGCAGCTGTTCACTTTTTAATATTGTCTCCAATGGCTAAAGGTACGTTCAATGTTTTGTTTCAGGATCTTAACGAGAAGTGCAATGTAGCTACTGATGTTTTTCTGATTCAAATAAATAATAAATAAAAAAAGTCCTAAATATTGATTTACAGATTTACAGATTACGATTTACGATAGCGGAAAAAATGCTCCAAGATTTTAAAAAGTAGTGTTGTGGATAAATGGAGCTCTGGTGACTTATTCGGGGGGTAAACGAGGTTCGTTAAAGTATCTGTGTGAAGCCTCGTACCGCAGTGGTAGGGTTCTCGGATCAGGCGATAACTTGTTTTTGTTTTTTTTGGAATTGGATATTGGAATTTTCTAAGAATTATAATAAATGAATATTTATAACAACGAAAAACCAATGAGCAATTGAGAATATATTAAATGTATCCTTGTAAGCGCATCTCTATCAAATGATTGTTTCCTAAAAGTACTAAAACCAGTATTAACCCTTGTTCCTAACCTTCACAACCTAGATAATAAGACGATGCACTTAAACCATTGATGTTTTCACGGCGAAAAAATGGAAAGATGCTGTGCCTGATCAGCTAAATAAATATTTGTGTTTATGCAAATAACCAGTTTTAAAAAGGAACACTTTAATCAAACTGATAGTCAAGAAATTTGAGTAAATGAAGCCATTGGTGACAATAAATATGGTATTGCTATTTTTCTTGAAAACTAAATCACCCCTTGGAAACCATTAAGAGGTCTGTGTTAATAAACATTAAAATCTTGTGACTCTGTACGGAAAATTTTTAACCCGACATTTATTTTATACATAAATCGTATACATTTGCCATTTATTTTAATTTAATTTTTTCTTACAGGTCTATTTCATAAAGCAATTCTACAAAGCGGATGCGCCTTAAATTGTTTTACAAGAGGAAAATGCTATTTTACTCACGACTTAGCCCACAAACTTGGTATAGATAGCAATGATGAAAAATTTGTCCTATCTGAACTCCAAAAAGTACCCATAGAAGAACTATTTGAAGCAAGTCAAAAAATATGGGATGTAGGTAAAAATCTTCGAGAACTTTTTTTATATTTAGGTTTAATCTTTAGCTTTCTTAGCTTTTTACATCTTCCCCTTTATCAAATATTACGTAGACTGGGGTGAAACTTGAAGAATGCCAAGGATTAGTAAGAGACAATAAGAGACAAATTTAACAGTATAATCGGTGGAGTGAATAATGGGTAATATTGTGTCGTTTTTTTATGTGCCTAGAACAAGATCAAACCTATTAGGTATTGTCAACAACATCACTATACATGAAACCTGGAAATATGACCGTTTTTTTCGGTCACAATTTGTATCATTTCCACTCCTCCCCACTCATTAGGGGATCTTCGTACCCAATTGAGCTATTGACATGATTTTTTTTGTTTTAACACAGTGTTTTAACAGTTTGACGTTTCTTCTCAAGCATAAAATAGTAGGTATTCTTTATTTTAAATATGTCTAAAACATCAATCACCTTGCCACTTCAGAAATTATACAGGCAAGTTTTCACTAATCGAAAAACATTTTTGTTCTTGGGAATTTCATATAACATATGGTGAAGAGATTGCAGCAGAATCGTTATTGTTACTTTTATAGTTAAGGCGCTATGGTTTTTTATAACGAGCGGAATTTAAAAATTCGGTTACTCGTCGGCTAATCTGGAGCGAGAGCTTTAATATCGGAGCGCCATATAGAAACTAAGCAGTGTTTGTTTTCTTAACATTGTAGGCACATTATTATCATTATGTTATTGAGAATTTCATAAAACTTCATTTTTTGACTCTAATAAACCGCCATTAAACATTAAACTATTACTGCATAATAGGCATTTACATTTGGTCATACATTTTAATCCCTGTGTTACGTAAACACATTTACTGCTATTGCAATTTTTGTCTGAACATTTGATGGATAACAGTTTTCTTAAGTTTGCTGGCACTAGGTCTTTACAGTTAAGTGTGGTATCCAGACATCATCTTTTAACACAAATCCAATCTGCAGGATTTGCATTCACAGATTCTGTTAAATGACTGGAATACCACCTCACAGAAAACATTTATCAGCTCCGAATTTATGTTTCAGAGGATGATATGTGCCGCTCGTTTGGATTTGTCAAACATTCTATTTTATGAACTTTCCTCTGATTCGGCTTTTATATTTTATGAAGATAGTGTATTGCTTTTTTGTAGTAGATGAGTCGACTTAAAAAAATAAAGCAATACCGTAACGCAGATGACTTCCATACTCGAAAATAAAACAGACCTAGAAGTCTATTATATAAAATTCTCAATAACAGAGAGATAATAATAATAATAAGACATTTATTTTGCAATTATTCAATAATAAAACATGATATAGTAAATATAAGTAATATATGAATTGCAAAAAAGGAGATGAAAACAATTATAAAACTATAATTATTTTTTTTAGTTTGCGTGAAAACACAAGAAAAAATATAGCGAAAAAAATACAAATTTTAACAGCATAGAAATATCACCTTAGTTACATTCTGAATGGAATTTAAATCGACTGCACTTCACTTATTGACTAAATATTTCTTGTCTTAACTTCTTTTTAAAAACTGATGGTTTTAGGACTTTTAAAAAAGAAGTAACTGTATTATAAATATTATAAATGTTATGGGAAAAGCTTCTTTGAAACAAAGCGGTTTTGTGTGGTGCTGGAGAGATTAGACCCCTAAATTTAAGGTTTAAGCTGTGAACATCTGTTCTATACATTATCTTGTTTGTCAAGTATGGTGGATAGTTATTAAAAATAATATTGTGGAAAAACACCTAGGAGTGTAGTATACGCCTATTCTGCATATTCAACCATTTGGCATCATCTAGTTTGTGCGAAACCGGATCATATTTTCGTAAACCATAAATAAATTGTAAACAGTTTTTTTTGTCCTTTTGCAATCCTATTTGTATCTGTTTTATCTAAACATGGTCCATATAGAATATCACAATAGTTAAAATGCCTTAATACTAGAGAATCCGTAATTTTACTTTTTGAGCCTCAATCAATAAATGGCGATGTGAATAAAACAACTTTAAGGAAATGTATGCCTTTTGTATATAATGCGCTACTTGCTCTCTGAAACGAAAATGCGTGTCAATTCTTAGACCGAGGTTATTTGCACAATTTGTAAATTGTAAGACCTTACCACTGCTTTCTATATTAAGTTCCGACATTAATCGTTTCTTATTCTTACCAAAAACCATACTTTAGTTGGATTAATTAGCAGCCAGTGACATGCCGAAAATTCAGTTAATTGTCTTAAATCTTCATTAATTAGTACCTGTGTCTCACGCCAAGTACTGGGGATAAATGAGTATAGTACCTAAGTGTCATCGGCATAAAAATACGCCGTGCCATTTTTTAGACACGAGACAGTTACTAGTATATATTGCAAATAAAAGAGGCCCCAATATAGAACCCTGCGGCACACCACAACCAACAGTTTCTGTAGTTGATTGTCCTAAACTTGTTTCGACATACTGCATATGATCATTAAGATAATTGTTAATAAACATTATGGCACTATCTGAAAACCCGACATAGTTTAATATAGCTAATAATAGTTCATAACAAATCGTGCAAATGCCTTCTAATAGTCCAGGAGTACCAGAATGGCGAACTGACCCGAATCTAGTGACGTCATAAGATCATCTATAATACTTAAAAGTGCGGGTACGCAGCTATATCCAGTCCGATATCCTGACTGGTTAAGAGGCAAAATGTCATTTTATTGTAAAAACTTCGTATTTCATTATTCATATTTATTTCCAGGAGTTTTGAGAGGCAATGTAAAATACTGATGGGTCTGAATTCATTAAAACTCTTTATTTTATCATTTTTTGGAAGTGGCGTAATGCGTGCAATTTTCCATTCATCTCGAAATACCCCTTCTAAAACGCATGAGTTGACAATATTAGTAAAAAATGGAAGAATTCTGGGGCAACATAATAACAACATTTCTATATTTATCAGATCCGAACCAGATGCCAATGATTGAATACTGTACTGCGTTTTTACCTCATCTATACTAACCGTACTAAACGAGAGCTTTCTTTTTGTATTCTTCTTTAAATTATTTTGGTAATAGTGTAGGATCCGTTAGTTGTTTATTTTTAGAAAATTGTAGGATATGTTGATTTATATCTGAAGGTTTATTTAGGGTATGAGGAAGATATATATTTTTAGCTTTTTTATTTTTATAACTTTTAAAGGAGCCAAAACATCAAAAATATTTTTTACTAGAGTATTAAAATATGATACTTTTTGATTAATATTTGAAATTTGTACTATGTCTTCAAAAAATGTACTATCCAAAAATTCGGACAATAATTCTTTATCAATGCGCTTTAGATTTCGCATTACAACATACTTTTGCGCTACAATGTTAAGTAAACAAACACTGTTTAGTTTCTGCATGGTGCCGATATTATACCTCTCGTCACTCCAGATTAGCCGACTAGTAACCGAATTTTTCAACTCCGCTATAAAAAATCATAGTGCCTAAGCTATATAACAACTAAAAACTGTTTGATCTTTTATCTACATTTTCTTCTCAGCGTGTTATATAAAATTCTCAAACACAAAAAAATGGTTTGATTAGTGCACTTGCCTGCAAAATTTCTGAAGTGGAAAAATGTTGGATGTTTTAGCCATATTCAAAATAAAAAATACCTACTATCTTATACTCGGGAAGAAGCGACAAAGTGTGTATTTTAAAACAAAAAAAATCATGTCAATTGGGTACGCAGATATTAGAGTGGAAATATAAAAAAACAGATTTTTAAAAAAGGGAAGTTTTCACAGTTTTGTGAAAATGAAAAAATCGTAACTGAAAAAAAGGTCACATTTTCAGGCTTCATGTGCTAAGCTCATAAAAAACGACACAATTTTATATATTATTTACTCCATTAAATACCCATTTGCAACTTTTTTGTTGAGTGTCCCAGCTGCAGCGTATGGTCGATCATAATTCAATTTTCTAATTTGTCAATATTTATCATATATAAACCAAAAAGTCAAACATTTATTTCCAACATGGTTAGAGATCCCAGCCCTAGATATTGTGAGCAACCAAAGAGCAATAAAATAACTTCTAGCTCCATTACTTATTATACTTTTATTATTTTTTATAATTAAATACAACTTGCTTTATTCTATTCTAGCCATTTTTAATAAGCAATGTTAGACCGTTCTGTCCAGTAATAGAACCAAAGACTAAAGAACCAGGTTTTCTAATGGAAGAGCCTTTGGACATAATAAAATCTGGAAAATATAATAAGGTACCGATGATTATGGGCTACAACTCTCTAGAAGGCATTTTCTTATATATTTGCATGAAAAATAAAAATGAACATTTTTTAACTGATGGAAGTCTGGTACCACATACGATGAATCTAAGAATTGGCACCTTACCGTATAAAGAAGTAGCTGAAAAAGTCAGAACCATGTACGGAATTACTGGAGAAGAATCTATTAAGAAGGAAGACGACTTAAAAAAAGCTTTACAGGTAAAATAAAGGACCTCGAATACATCTTATGTGTTTTTGATCTCGACCTCTTGATTAAAAGTCTTCAGGGGTAGATATTAACCATATGACTAGTTTCAGAAAAAGAGGATATTAAACGTTACCCAAGTCCTATATAAAATTCACGGGGAAACTAAAATGACACCAATTTACTTTTTTTAACATATTTAACTAAATATAGTATTTCCTAAATTAAAAAAAAGTATTATATGAACAAATTTCAATGTTTTTGGTACCCAGAGTATTACATTTTAAACGTTATTTGTCCTATATCTGAAAAACAAAGCGTATATGAAACGTTTTCTTTATTTTGGCAAGATGAGAGTTGAGTAAAGTTTAATAACCTGTTCCTCTGAAACTAGTCATAGGATTATGTTCTACCAATGAAGACTTTTAATTAGGAGATCTATAACACCAAAATCCCATAAAACGTGTGCGAGTTCCTTCGATTTTTTTTTTTTTTTGATATACAGAGATCAGGAAAATTCATCCCCTCCTCCCTAACAAGATTCTGCACCTTCTGAAATATCATACGAGAAGTAAAACAAAAAGATTACATTCATTATATTTAAAACGACGGAGACGTCAATTAAGAAATCTAAGTTCTTGGAATTAGACCGTGCCAAATTGGAATTAGTATCCGACGTTTCGCCTTGTATTGCGTGAGGCATCTGCAGGGATCTTTACTCCAGGAGATCTAAACCCTGAATCAAGTTCTCTATTTTTTTATGTTTAAAAATTTCAATAGATTCTCTAATTTTTCGTTCAAAAAATCCTGAAACCGATGCTAGAATCTTGGTTTCCTTTACATTTATAATATGGCCAGTTGTATGCTGGTGTTCAGTTACAGCAGATTGAACAATTTGTTTCTTTTTAATACTTTGCTCAAGTTCCTTAAGTCTAGTTGATATTGAGCGTCCTGTTTCTCACACATATACTTCTCCACAGGAGCAAGGAATTTTACATACTCCTTCTGTTTGAAAAGGTACAATATCTTTCGAAGATCGCAAGCATAGTCCAATATTCTTACATGTATTGAAGCTTGAATGTATGTTGGACCGCCGAAGTAGTCGTCCTATTTTGTCTGTAGTGCCATGTATGTAGGGAAGAGCAGCACTACTTAACGGTGGCTCCTTATCATTCCCCTTTCGCGAAGTTGGATAAGCATATGTTTTAATTGAAAGCGTAATATATTCAGTGAAATAGCCATGCTCTCTTAGAGCATCGATCAGTTTGAAAGGTGGTGGGAATTTGTATTTAAGTACATATTTGTATGCGTCCGTTTTCTATACACAGAATGCCCTAATGCACCATTTTCCTTCTTTTGAACACATACATCTATAAAGGGAATCGCTCCATTAGATCAATTTCCATTTTGAACTTTATATTATGATGTTATTGATTAAGGTGGTCCAGAAATATAAGGAGATTATCTTGTCCAAGGGGGCCAAACAACAAAAGTATCATCTACATATCTGAACCAGTGTTTTGGTTTTAGTGGAGCGGATGTTAGAGCAAAATCCTCAAAGACTTCCATAGAGATTTCGCTTTCACAGGTGATAGAAGAGATCCCATAGCTGCTCCTGCAGTGTTTCCATAAAAAGTTCCTTGAAAAATTAAATTAGTATTAATATTAAACAGGCAAGC
This sequence comes from Kuschelorhynchus macadamiae, assembly GCA_030620095.1. NCBI lineage: Eukaryota > Metazoa > Arthropoda > Insecta > Coleoptera > Curculionidae > Kuschelorhynchus > Kuschelorhynchus macadamiae. The sequence goes on along the minus strand of JAUTXW010005193.1, from coordinate 272,840 downwards.
TTCTACTAGGTGTATTAAGTTCAAGATTATTATGCCCCAACCCCGCCTGATATAATGGAAATTGAGTCGTTGACAGGAACATTTGTGTATAGTGATTCTACATCGAAACTTACCAAAATATCTTCGGGATCCAATTGGATTACCTTAAGTTTTTCCACGAAATGTGCAAAGTTTTTTGTAAAAGAAGTAAATGGATTAAGAAAAATTGACTGATATTTACTTAGTTTGTATGCACATTTCTTCTTTCTTCTCCGCTGGTAGACTGGACGCGTTAATCAGATTGGTGATGCGTCTTTCTATTCTACTTGTAGGGCTTTCCTGCATAACCTTGTAGGTGTTGTTGTCCAACAGTTCAGTTATCCTTTCCTTATTATATTATTACCCTTATTTGCTGGAAGGACCAGAATATTTGGATCTTCATTTAAGGTCTTCATCGCAGTTTTTTCGGCTGATTCGAAGAGATTGGACTTCGGTGGTTTTGAATTTTTAATGATCTTCGCTGTCTCATATCTGACGTCATCAGCTTATTCCACTAGTAATCTTTTGATTGCTGCTTGCACGGAGGATACTATGTCTTCTATGGGAATGCTACTCGGAGCTATTGCGAAATTTTGCCTTTGGAAAGAACGGACTGTTCTGCTTCGGTTAACGACTTCGATGACAAGTTGATAACTGTATTCTGCGGAAGTTTCACTGAATTTTTTTTGTTTAGGAGTGCTTCAAACTTCTATTGTTGCTTAAGTGTAACTTCTTAATGGATTTTTCTGCCTGTGCATTGTTGATGTTGTCCAAAGTTATAAACATGGTTCTTTCAAATTTAAAAACTAATTTCTAGTAGTTTATGGGCATTTGTATCTAAATCACGACGTTTTGCCTTAATCCTTTCTCTAACTAATGCTTTGCTGGCACACTTATAAATATTCTTAACAGCACTAGAAGTAACGTGATTTCTCACCCGTAGTAATTTGGGTACTACATCCGCATCTCGGCATCTAAGGAGAAAGGCTTTGATCAATCACGTTTTTTGTTCTTTCGGAAACATCGAAACTGACCGAAGCTCTGAGCGGGAATGGCTATTGCAATGAATATACTAGGCGTTCAATTAAAGGATATAGAAATCCAATTCCGCAAGAGCGAGAGAAGGATGATAAAGAGCGACCATGTAGTGTTCTTCTTCCCTACATACATGGCACTACAAATAAAATAGGACGATTACTTCGGCGGTCCAACATACGTTCAACTTCAACTTCAATACACATAAGCTTGGACAATGCTTCCAATCCACGAAAGATACAGGGGCGTGCAGTCCATGGAAGCAAGGGAAGCAGTGTTTCCCCAAAAAAAAAATTACAAAACATCTTTTAAAATGTAATTTTTGAAATAGGAAACCATTAATTTAGTTTATATTAAAAATGCTAAAATATAATCTTAATTATCAAGCCCATAATAAATGCGGCTTTGACTCCGACCGAGCGATAATAGAAAATGGAATAGAACCTATGCGGGCCGCTAGCTTCTCTGCAGCCAAGTCCTATATGCTTGATTTCCTGTGAATCGAGCCAGAGGTTATTGAACTTTCCACCGGCTGTTTGCAATTTTTGCATTTTTGTGTTGTGTGATACGTACGTCGCGTCGTGCATGGTGCGATATGGAAGTTAATAATACGGACGTCAACTTCAGCTCTCGGTAATAACGTTGAAAATGTTGGTGAATTTAGTAAGAAAAGTGTGTGTGTGAATGTGTGGTGCGTGTTTTAATAATAATGGGATTTGCAACATTAAACTTCGCTGATAAGCTTCAAATAATTTCCAAAGGAAGGGCAAAACTGCTTATGAAAAATTTAATCACAAAAATGAAAAACTGTATTAGACATTTTTATCCGAAAAAACAATACGATCAATTTAAATGGCTAACAGGGTGTGAAAATGTAAGTAAATTATTTGGTTGGCCATGTTTACTTTTTGAAAATGAAAAAGGTCTCTGGAATAAAACTGGTTTTTCCGATTTAAACAATTTCCATAAAGCTGTAAAAAGACAGATTATGTCCAAAGCGCATTTGCAGGCCGTCATAAAAGAAAAAGTCTTCGGCAAAACCAGAACTGAACACGCCCCTTAATAAACAGTTGGAAATTAGTCACCGCCAACACAATGAACTAGTCGATGAAAATAGGCAAATATTAAGAAGACTTATCGATGTTGTTTGTTTTCTCGGACAGCACGAATTGGGATTCAGAGGTCATGACGAAACAAGGGTTTCTTCAAATAGAGGAAATTTTCGAGATTTACTTAGTTTAACGGCTAAATATGATGATTGCTTAAAAAATCATTTAGAGCAGTCTAGCGTTTTTTCGCGGAACGTCCAATCGAATCCAGAATGATTTAATTTCCGCTGTTGCAACCATTATTCTAAAAAGAATTAAGCGGGAGATTGGCGAGGCGCGGTTCATTGCTACTGTTCTGGACGAAACAACTGATATCACTAATTTTAGCCAATTATCTATAGTAATACACTACGTTAAAACAGACGGAAGTATTCAAGAGCGATTTTTAGGTTTTAAGAATATGTCCGAAAATCGTACAGCAGATGCATTATATACCGTAGTTTATAACGTTACTAAAGAAATTAATGGAGAGAAAAAATAAGTTGCTCAAAGCTATGATGTAGCTGCAGTGATGGCAGGACACTTAGGGGGTCTGCAAGCTAAAGTTCGAGAAACTTTCCCAAGTGCTGTGTTTGTCCATTGTTTTGCTCATAAATTAAATTTAGTTTTATCCCAGTCCATCAATCACATTAAAGAGTGTAAAGTATTTTTCGTTACTTTAAGTGGCATGGCTGCTTTTTTTCCAAGTCAACAAAACGTACCCAAGCTTTGAACCGTCCACAAACGAGTGCCCAAAGTAGCTCCTACTAGGTGGAACTATAATGGAAGACTTGTGTTAAGAGTATCTGAAAATCGTGAATCACTGATTGAACTATTTAAGAATATAATAGAGAATAATGAAACGTGGGACTCAGAGGCAAAAAATAGTTCGAGGGGGTTTTTGGACTGTTTGAAACGAGATTTTAATTTTAATTATTTGTTGAACATATTTTCGGAATCTTGGACAATGTTTTTGATATATTACAAACGAAAACAAATGATATTGCTTTTTGCCTAAAAAAAGTGGATGATTTTAAGTCCATGTTAAGCCAAAAAAGAGTTGACTTTGACCTATTTTGGGAGAAAACGATGACGTTAAATGTAGAGCCACAAGCCAAGCGTGTTCAAACAGACAAAGTGGGAGATGTTCAAACATCATACAGATGCCTCTTTTATGAAATAATCGATCAAATTCAGCAACAAATAAACTACAGATTTAACGATTTAAATGATTTTAAATTTCTCGAGCTCTGCAATTTTGATGCATTTAAAGGAAAAACTTTTCCAGAAGATGCGTTTAAATCTCTTCTTCTTCATTATGGCCAGTTCTTCGACCGAGTGTTACTGCGATCTGAACTAAAAGTGATTTACGAAACTGATGACATTAGCGCAAAAAATAAGTTTAAGGAACTAATGCAATTTTTAAAAGACAAGGAGCTGGAAGATGTCTACACCAAAGTGTCGAAATTGTGTGCATTAGTATTAAGAATACCTGCCACAAGTTCATCAGTAGAACGCAATTTTTCAACACTTAAACGTATAAAAAATTTCATGAGAAATTCAACAGGGCAGGAGAGACTTTCGCTGTTTTCCATTGAAAATAAACTTCTCCAAAATATGTCGGAGCATCGACGAATTTGCAAAAAATAATCGAAGAATCAAATTGCATTACAAATAGGTAAGTTTCTAAAAATTGCTTCCCTTTCTTAAAATGTCACCGCACGCCCCTGAAAAGATATTTTACCTTTTCAAACAGGAGTATATAAAATTCCTTGCTCCTGTGGAGAAGCGTATACGTTCTACATCAAACGCGGAAAGCGATCTTAACAGAGCGTCACGATTCGACGAGCACAAGTCGGGGAAAAAAGCCCGCCTGAATCTCTCCGAGCTCATTCAGTGTTCAGATCTCATGGAATAAAGTTGCCCTGAAGATGCCTCGTGGTGCAATCGAAGGCAAAACGTGGGATAGCAATTCCAATTTGACACGGTCTCTTTCCAAGAACCACGATTTCTTAATTGACCAAAGCCGTGAAAGCTTTGAAGCTTTGAAAGAAAATAAGTAAACAACAATTTAGAAATTATTCAATTATCTGAAGATTTATTTGCTTACACTAAGTTGATACTGAAATTCTGTAAAACCTTGGGCAATAAATCACACCAATTTTCTTCTATTGTTTTTATTTAAATAGTAAATAATGTGTTCTTGATAGAAAAATGAAATAATTGTATGTCTTTATATTGAATAAAAAATGTCTATAATAAATGAGGTAATTGGGAAATTAATGCTTCGATATCAAGAACTTCATACATTTATATCAAAAATTATAGAGGACGACTTGTTCCTGATCAAAGATATTTAATACTATACAATGTTTTAGGTTTTTTAGGGAGACCCTGTATATTTCGCAATAGTTGTAAAGACTATCCGGATTCATAGAACTCGTTTATGGGCTATTTTGGATTTACTGTATCAATATATTTGATATAAAATTTGTATTAGGTAATTTATATTCATTATTTCCAAAATAGCACATTAATGGTTGGTATGAATTTAGGCAAACCATATATTTTTCGAATCAGGAAGGACAAATATTTTTAACCAATGCAAAATATTTAGGGTCCTCCATTAAAAAAAGTTGATACTTTATTTTAACCTTTCACTATTGTTTTATTTATTTATTTATTTATTCATGTCAGTTATTAATAATATACAAAACAACTATACGAACAGTGCATTTAATTGTCCTTTGCATTAAAATATTCTTCTAAACCGTAGAAACCCTGGTTAGTTAGAAACCTTCTTACTTGTCTTCTATATTGCAGGGGGATTTTGAGCAATTTAATTTTCTCGGGAAGTTTATTATATGCCTTACTGCAAAAATATAGTGATCTAGTTGCATGTGAATGGCTTTTCTGAACCATTACAAACTTTGCCGGATATTCCTTGACAAACATTAAAGCTTGGTACAATACAATGCTCGGAACCGTCATTATCCCATTAGATTTAAAAACAGGTTTACAGGATTGAAGTGGATCCATCGAAAATATCTTGCGTATAATTCTCTTTTGCGATATGAATATTCTCTTTAATTGTGTGGTCTACCCGTTTACGTATCTTAAATGAGAATAAGCCAATGCATATTAGACACTCAATAATTGTGTACTTGATAATACACTCTTTAAGTTAAGACATGGGATGACCACGTAAGCTGTTCCTCCAGGAAGAGGCCCAAGAACTTGAAATATTTTGCTTGATTAATGGTCTCACTATTTAAGCTTAATACCAGTTAATGAGTTTTTCTTAAATTCAGTATTAACTTATTCTCCGTGTACCAACAACAAATCGTTTGCTCACATTTCCAGCTCATGCGAATCATCAGATGAAATACACACAGTCGTGTTATCTGCTTATATTATGATTTTGTACCTGAGATATTTTGCTATTATGTGGTCGTCAATATCGTTAATAAAAAGTACAAAGAGTAGTGGGGAGAGTACACCACCCTGAGATACACCACTGTGGAGATTAAACTGCTTGGAAGTAGCTTGGCCAATTTGTACTGTGATTTTCCTCTGATTCAAAAAGGACTTCATCCACTCAGCCAGCTTGCCTCTGATTCCCATAGCTTCTAATTTTATCAAAAGAAAATCAGTCTAAACTGTGTTAAATGCTTGGGTCAGATCAAAGAAGAGTGCTAGAGTGTAGTTTCCATCATCCATTGAGCCATAAACAAACTGTACCAGATCATATGCAGTAGCCTGTCGACCAGCACAGTAGTGCTGGTCGACAGGCCCTCCCATGTTGGCTATCTGAGAGAAGCCCAAACGCTGTTACAAAGGATTTTAGGCGATTGCACATTACTTTTTCGAACGAACAATTTTGATATAGTTGGCAATCCAGTAATCAGTCTATAGTTGGAGAGCAATAAATGATCTCCCTTCTTGTATACTGATGTAACATGTCCTAACTTTAAGCTAGAAGTATATTTGCATTGCTCAATAGATAAGTTAAAAATGTAGCAAATGTGATGTTTCATATAATCGCATACATAATCAAGGACAAAGACTGGAACATCGCAACTATTGCAGCAAGCCCTCTTATTTTTAATACCAATTACTCTGGTGATATTTCTTCCATATACATAGATCTAACATTTGTTTTACTGGGCAATGTACATTTAATACCACCCATGTTAGAAAACACATAGTCCAACTCGTTTGCATAGTAGTCACTGAAAGCATTAGCTACATCTGTTTTTTTTGGTAAGAATGGTATTCTTATCAATAATATTTAAGGGACGTTCAGCATGTTTTGTGCGACCACGATTATAATTCACCACCTGCCACCCTGCCCTTGCACAGCCTTCAGGTTCAGGAACCTTATTCTGAAAAAATGCTTTTTTACAGCATTTTACCCTATGAGCAAAATGCTTTTTTGCAGTTCTATAGTAATCCTCAGCCTCCCTGGTGTTAATACTTTTTGCAAGCCAGAATATATCTTTTAACTTCTTACTCTCCTTAATCACTTCACATCTAACCGTTTGTATTGCTTATCACGTTTTTTTTGTTGTTTTCGTAGGACAACACCTATCTAGAAAATACAACATTTCTGACAGGAAACCATCACAGGCATGATCCACATCAGCCACAGTATAAATGTCAGAAAAATCACTCTCGGATAGAAAAACTTTTAAATTAAATATATTTTGCTTCGAAAATTGTCTTCTGCCTATTAGCATGTTTCATGAAGTGTCGAACTGTGAAGTATACTTTGAGTTTATATCATCTGCTAATGATGCTAACTTGGTTAGCGAAACGCCCGTCCAGAACGTAACAAGTTGTAGTGTAGTGTGGTAAGAACTCTTGTATTTTGATCTATCTTCCACCACAGGTTCCAGTGTTAGGACATAAGAATATTGTGTTATTGCTTTAACGGGGGTAACGTTGTACCGATCCACATATGTAACTAAGCTTGCACAAATATCTGTATCCAAAACTGATTTCTACGATATAATAAAAATATAAAGTTCTCTTAAAAATCTATTTTAAAATATAAACCATATTAAACCAAATTTTAGGCATTGGAAAGTAAAATTAACATACGAAATAAAACAGGTATGAATGCACGATGATTTGAACTACACACCTATCGAGTGCAAGTCCCGAATAGTAAGATCAAGGAGGAATTCTATTAAACATAAATAAATATTACTCAAATTTGAAGAGTGACAAGCAATACATAATATTCAATTTGTATGTACCCAGTTCCAAAAAAAGTGACGCACTTGATTTTTGGCCCAAGTTCAATGTCTTATATCTTTTATAACAGTGGACCGATTTTGAAGTATTTTTTATTTCGTGAGTATGTAAGATCTTTGTCTTTCAGCAGAAATTAAACAAATGAAAATGTTCTTAAAGATTCTTGAATAACAACGAAAAAGCTCGAACCATGTTTTTTTGCTATTTTTTGACTCGCCCTGTGTATAAGTTGAGGATTCGTACAGAAAGTTTTTAACCTTATATGAAAGACCCTTTTTTGTGAGCATTTTGTTTTTTTATTCATCGACTTATCACTAAAATTGACCGAATTACAGCTTTTTGCTGAAACTTTGCCAAGCTACATGAATGTTAATGGAAAAACATAAACATTGCTTTTTTTCCTGTTTTTTGACTCATCCTGTGTATTATTCGAGCATTTGCATAGAAAATTCTTACACTCTAGATGAAAGACCTTTCATCTAAGACAAATTTGTTATTCTGTTCATTAATTTGTCTGGAAAATGTCTAAATTACAGCTTTTTTATTATAACCTTGCATTTTGCCAAGGTAACTACTTGAGTTTTTAGAAGTGCGTACTTCCAATTCCAATTCCAATATATGTTTTTGGCACTGCACTTCGCAACTTGCCAGATCGCTCCCCGTCCGGAGCTTACTCGCTTTATCCGGCGACCCTCGGACCGAGATACACTTTATTCCGGTTTGGGGACGTTATCGGTGGGATGTCCGGATGGCGAGCTCTGAGCTCCCGATCACCCCGTGTATTTCAAAATCTTTAAAGTTGACTTTATTTAAAAACTTTCTAATGCATCTTGGCTTCCACTAGATGCCCCTTGAGAGTACTACTGGTCTCACGAGATAACCTTTTCTTTCAAGCTATCCCCTTACCCCTCCCACTCCCGCCACATAGCGGCCATTACGCTAATATTCTATGTAGAACTGCGGCAGACGAACGGGATAGAATACAGGAACAACTAGGCCTCACACGTTCACAGCGTCTGCTCCCTTTCTAGCGGGGTCGTTAGTTTCCACTCTGAGCGTTTGAGTCTCCCGCTTCCCCCCGAAATAAAGCAGCAAAACCGAACACGTGGAACCACTTATGTTAATAACACAGAGGTCTGCCTTCGACGAGACGAACCGGAAGACTGAAATGCGTACTTGAAATTAGGTTTCTTATTCTTTCCACTGTTATACGGTTCCATTCTTCTGATAATGCATCTGCCAATTCTGCTAGGCTTTCAAGAGGCCTTCGCGTGAACGCACTCTTCTTCCTAATTCATCCCACAAATGTTCTATTGCATTCATATTTGGGGCTTCTCGCAGGCCACTATAATGTGGCGATACCCGCAGTTTCTAGGAAGTTCTGCACTATTGCTGCGTTATGCGGTCGGGAATTAGCCTGCATCGGAATAAAATTGGCACCAACTAAATCATCAAGAGGTAACACATACTGTTCTAAAATGTAATTTATGTAAATTTGGGATGTCATTGACTGTCTAATGGGAAAAACATGAAGAGGTGTACGTCTATGAAAATTCCACCCCACACCGTAACTGAACCACCATTAAAATTGTCGCATTCTGTTATCAAACATTGATTTAATCTTTCGCCAATTTTTATCACACTCTTTTTTTCCTATCCACCAGATTAAGGCAAAACCTTGATTCATCAGTAAACAGGATATTTGACCATTCACTTTAGTCCATTCTCCATAATTTTGTACGAATTATATCCGAGCAGCACGATGCTGAGGTAGCAATTTAGGACCTTTTACAGGCCTCCTTGCCTTTAAGTTCATTTTGGATTTTTTTCGTATAAAAAATAACAATCATGAAATCAGTGAAATACATAAATGACAAATATGGCGTACTATAACAAATTAACTGCCATGGAGACGGCAATTGTTTTTTTCAGAGTCGATTATGATCCGACATAGTCCATCCGCTAGCTAAGAGTTTTAATCCATAATTTCTAGTTTCATTAAACATGACGTAAAGGGTTTTAAGTTCAGTTTTTTGTGGCTGATTACGAATTTGCAAGTCTTGTTTGCGAATTTTACGGAATCAATCAAATACACTTGTGATAATGCTATGGTTAGTGAGCAGGCGGTTCGTGTACACCTAGAAGAAGTGAATTTAAAGGCTAGGAGACCTGCAAAAGTGTAAAATTAGCAGAATTGGCAGATACAACACCAAAAGAATGGGACTGGATACCAATGGAAAGAATAAGAAACTTAATTTCGAGTATTCTACAAGATAAGAAGCTCTCAGAGTTGCTAGAGAGAAGCCAATATTCGGTACTATGCACATTTTTCAAATTCTTGTCCCGTTATTGGTATCTTAAGTTAAAAAAAACATTGTCTAAGTTTTTCCATTAACAACTATGCAGCTTGGTAAGGTTTCAGCAAAAAGCTATAATTCGGTCAATTTTCGAGATAAGTCGGTGAATAAAAAAACAAAATGCTCATAAAGAGCCTTTCATATAGGGTGTAAACAGTTTCTATACAAATCCTCAACTAATACACAGGGCAAAAAATAGCAAAAAAGCATAGTTGTAGTTTTTACATTATTATCCAGGAATCTTTGAGAAATTTTCCATTTGTTTCATTTTTGCTTAAAGAGGTATTACCTAACTACGAAAAAAAATTGTTTAAAATCGATCCACTGGTTTAGAAGATATGACATTGAACTTGGGCCAAAAATCAAGTACGTCACTTTTTTTGGAACTAAGTGTATTTGACCAAATCCATCCAATTTATTAGGCGATTTTATCCCAGCGGTTAAAGGCCGACTATCCACAATCATATTTTAAAGTATTGTATTAGCTGCGCATTTGACTTTATGGTTATAAAAAAGAACTATTTTGTTATTTTATCCAGACCTAGTCTGTTAAAATGTGTATTGCTTTTATTCCCAAATCTTACGTTTTTAGGTTTATACGCATAGCTTCTTCATGATAGACATTTGCAGATCAGCAATGTTACACAGTAAAAACAACAGATTTCCCCTTTACTTCTATAAATTTGATTTAGACACAGAGCTTAATATATTGAAGAGATTCAGTGGACTAAAATTTAAAGGTATGCCATAATAAGTTGTTTGCTGGTTTAAAATGATATTTATCATTTCCATTTTTATTAAATTATTTGCTGTTTTATTATTGCTTCCCCGTGCAACATGTGTGTATGTGTGTAAACAAAATGTGTACCCACTGTAACTTGAAAACAGTCAAACGGACTCGTTATAAATTTGCACTAAAAATAGTCTAGATCAATTTCTCGTGGGGATTAGATTTTGGGTGTTATGGGCATTTCGGAATTTTTAAAGGGTATAAAGCCGTAAAAAATACATCTAGGTATATCTAACTTATAGGGTTTTCGAAATATATTAAAAGGTATAAAAAAACCCTAATACAATGATAAGGAATTGAATACACATTTCCTGGTGAAAAAATATACAGGAGCTTTCTTTTAAAATTTGAAGAATGTGTAAAACTGATTTTTGAACACCCCGTATAATATTGAATAACAAAAGACCTTAATCCTGATCGATTAAAGCCTCTTTAACTTGCAGCTTATTGTTCAGTTGACTACGATAATTATTTTCAGTATCATTCATTCTTAAAAAATCGATATTTCGAGAAAATTTAAAAAAAGAAAATCCTATAAGCTAGGCGTAAGTAAGTCTTAATATATTTGGCACAACTTTTTAAACAGCGAATTATACTTAGAAAAAAATTAACAGCAGCTGGAGACCGACGGGTATGGACTGCACCTCAGAGTAAGAATTAAAGTAGAGATCACAACTCATTCATAAATCACGTATGTTTACGTTAAAACAAGTGGGGATGGCCCATGACCAAGCAGTGGTCATTTGTTGATGAATGCCAGTGGCGGCGCGAGTTTTTACTTCCCGCATAAGGAAATATCATTAATCTTGAAAAAATCATCGTTTCAGGTTTTTACAGATCTTCATATTTTTCCATTTTTGTGGGTCGGTAGGTCGATCTGTTTCCGGTATAGCTAAAAGACCTACTTACTCGATTAACTTTAATTTTCCACAAAAACTACGTCTGATAGGTAGTGCGTATTTTCCCCTAAACTACATCGGCCCAAACAGTTAGTGGACCGAAACTTCACTGGCCCTAACAGTCGAAATCCCGACAGATTGGAATGTGTGGAATGCGGCGCTAGCCCGACACTTTAAATAGCGAATTGGCGAGCTACGCTACTGGCTAAAAATTCTTTAAATGAGCCTCCTGTGTTGTCAAGTTTTATTGATAAAAATAAATATATTGTTTGTTTATTCATTTTTAATCAAAACTACACCATGAAAAAATGATGTTAGCGTATTTCCCTGTATTCTAACTTTGAAGTGAAAATATTTTTATTGTTTTTTTTTTGTTTATTATAAAGCATTTGTTTATCACAAGATAATTTCTATTTAATGGAATAAAGAAGATTGAATATTGAAAAAAAAAAATGTTGGAAAGCCCAGGATGATTTTAAACCTTCTACTTTTAAACTGGGTATGTTTATTTTAGAATAATGTGAATATGGTATAAAGTTGCAACCATTTCAATTTTTACACTCAGATAGTCTTATTTGTTGATGTTGATGTTGTTCCCTACCTAAAGATAAAACAAAAGACCATATAAAAATCCACAAAAGCCTTTAAGCTTGAATATATATCTTTCAACTAATTTGTTTTGTGAGCTTTTTGAGACACATAATTTCTACTTTTTTTTAAGTTTTTTTGGTGTTTCATTTTTTATCCTGATCCTAAGCAAATACCTATCTAAAAATCAGTTTTTATCAGTCACATATTGATTAGGGTTTTATAAGATTGTTAATGATTTTCCCTAAGCTTGTTATTCATGCAGGTACTTTATTAATTATAATTTGTTTTAGGACCAATGCAAGTCTTGATGTTTGATAGGTTAAAATTTTAGACGCCTTGAGTCCATTGCATATGAAATTTTACCAGAATCACCATATTAACATCAATACTTTTTTCCTGGCAATAGTGAACGTGGTATAGATTGTCTTTCGCGCTCGTGTATACATGTAGAACATGTTAAATATGGCATCATTCCGCTATATTTAATATGTTTGCTATGGGACCACTCCAGTAACATCCTGAATATTCCCTATTTCATCCAAACTGGTCATACAAGACAATCACATACCATTGCTTTTTCCATTCATTTAACATCTTAATTCAGCTCAATATTTTTAATTATATAAGCAAATTTAATTCAATATCTAAATCAGATTTGTCAATAAGACAGAATTCTTAGACAATAAAAGCATTTAAGTTACATTAAAATTTCAATTATATTTGTGCCATAAATAAATTCTTATTCATCTCTCATAGAAAACCTTGTAGAGTGTAGAGGAAAATTTAAATGATTTTAGTTATCATAACACTTCCTTTTTGTTTGTGTATTTTTGTCTGTTTTTATAAAAAACAATGTTTGTTTTTTTTTTCAAATAAATAAATATATATTAACAGAAAATAGTCATTAACATTTTTAGACAAATTACAAAATCAAAGTGCAACCTATCAAAATATAAAACAAGTTATATATATATATATATATATATATATATAGGTCAAAGACATCTTAAAATAAAGCCTAATAGTTTTATTGTCCTATTCTTGTTATTATCTATGTATTTGGCAAAAGTAAATTTGGAATTCAATAGCATTCCCAAATCTTCAAAAGTATCAACTCTTTTCAAGGTTCTTTCGTTTAGTGTATAAATAATGTATTTTTTAAACAATGGAAACTTAATTTCTAGAAATAGAGATATCTCCAATAATATCAACACAGGGGTAGGAACGATTTGGTTATGACACTTCACCAAATTTCTTTATTTAATAAGGGTTCTCTAGTCGGATGTATAAAATTATATATATTACCATTAAAAATAAAATGTATTCAAAAGATAAAAGTAAACCAAAAAATTCTTATTGAAAGAGAATTCTGTTCCCCAGAGCCTATTATGAATGAACTGTTCATTTAAATCATTGAAGAAATAGAGAACATCAAAATACCTTCGGGGTTCCGAGGGGTTTTCCAACATTGAAGACACAAGTGTTACATTTTGTAAACATTAACAAAATAGGTTGCCTTTTTTGAAAATACAGACCCCAAATAAATTTTGTCCCAGGCCAAAACTAGGGTAAGCATGGCTCTGTATGAGAGTAATAGTTATCTTTTTAAAATGATAAGTATATGGATCTCTTCATGTGAAATAAATCTTCAAAGCACTTTATTTTGCTACTTATTTAACAAATTTTTCTAAAAGTTATCTTTAAATAGAAAATATTTTGAAAAGAAAAAATGCCTCATTATTATTAAAATATATAATTATTTTGACATATGAATTACCTCAGCAGTTCTATATTTATTCTCAGATGGACTATGGAAGCATTCCTCACTGCTTTGTCTGTCTACTCATAATTTTATATGCAAAGCTGATTTTCATTTTTTATTGTTGCCTGAGATACATACCCCGATTTGCCAAGATGGAGCCCACTGTGGTTAATACATCCATGAATTTACTTGGTTTTCCTAAAAATGCAAACACAACTATATATCATAATCATGTTATCAACTAAATACAAATGTTTTTGTCGAGGTTTTTCTTTTAACTAACATTTAGTGTGCACTATACATTAAAAAACCGATATATTGAAGAAAATCCGAAGAGGAACATTAAAGAAAATAGCTGTATACACAAAAAAAGAATCTAGATGGCTTACCAATATGAAATATGTATGTTACAATATACTTTCTGATGTCCTAATTTGATAGCCCATTTAAATTGCTGAATCTAACTTTCTAGTAATCTCGTTCTTGAAATTGCATTTAAATGGGCGAAAAACTGAGAATTCAGGACTTATCGGGAACACAGTAAAAGCTTGCATATTATTTCTGCACGTTTCACAACCAACTAACAATTTACAGGCATTTTTCGTTATGTTAGTAAAACTTATTTTATTGTATCTTAACACTGATACGGTAGCAGTAGAATTAATACGTAGCTATTTGCTATTTTTATAAACTAGGTAATTCTTTGAGAACGATTTAAAACTTATTATTCAGGAATATTAATAACATGTTATCAAACATAAATAAAAAAACACAATTGACAATATTACTAATATTGTCGGAAATATGTACTTCTTTAGAACAATAATGCACTTTGGCAACAGTGACAGAAGTTTCTTACATCATTGGCGTGCATGTTTATGTATTTCGACGTTTAAGGCCAACGACGAATTCCATGCATTCCAATGTGTCGGGATTTCGACTGTTAGCGCCAGTGACGATTATGTGTAATGTAGGTTCGGGCAAGTGAAGTTTAGGGCCAAATACATCGAACCGTCTGATACAAAACAAAAACTAGTAAAATATTGGTATGAATTCAATTTGGCGAAACAAAATGACGACCTGTTAAAATATTTGATTTACGAAAATAACGAAATGGGCCATGCTTCATTACCTTTGAATAAAAAGAAGGATTCGTACCTATTCCTTAATGAGCCAAATATGTATTTTTACCATTCTATGGCATCATTTTCAGTGTCTTCACAACTGTTTGCGGATTTTATTAATGCCATTAATAAGATTTGCGAGATAGTAATTTTCTAATATTTTTTTAATTAAATTGTGTAATTATATTAAGATTTAGAAATCACATAGCCCCATCCGAAAAAACGAAATCGGTTTTCACTTCTTGAATTAATCACCTACAAATTCCAAGGAAATAATCGTTTCCCACTTCACTATCTAAAATCAAACCAGTAAGTTAGGTAAGTTTAAAACGAACTTAGTTATTTATATATTATTAAACTTTTAGAGTTTTAAACTAAAAAACAATACTTTTAACGTGCTTTTTTTGGCTTCCTACTCGCCTGATTGTATGTTTGTATGTCGGGTTCAAATCTTGTAATGGATTTTTCACCACTTCCACATTACCGATTATTTTCAAATTTGACATGCTTACACTATAAATATAAAAAAATCCGAATTTTTTTAGTCAACGTTTAGAAATCTAAAATGGCGGCGCCAATACGGCCGACAAATTTTGTTACTTGTGTAGATTAAACTGAACATCGGTGCCTAGGAAAATTTAAGAGTTTCAGCATTTAAAAATTCAAAATAGCGGTGTCAAAGTGACAATGTTAACATGTCGGACGGATGGTTTTAACATCTGTGGGGATTATTTCAGAGTGCACAATAGAATTCAAAATGGTGGCACCAATATAGCAAACAAATTTTGTCATTTGTACATATTCAGCTGAAATATAGGTATCTAGAAGTATTTAAGAATATATATAAAAAAATTTTAGTCAATATTTACGAGGTAAAAATGGCGACCTCAACATAGCACACTAATTTTTAAATTTTTGCAGATTTAATTAAAATTCGGTAAGGCTGCATGTACATCATAAATTTTTATCAACATCTAACAATTCAAGATAGGACCACGCAACATGGCGGCGGAATTTTAACATTTGTGTAGATTTGGCTGAAAGAAAGTCGACATCTGGGGGTATTATAGAATACGTATCACACATTTTTAGTAAATATTTAAAAAATCAGAGTAGGAATACCTAGATTGCGAGCGAATTTTAACCTTTATGCAGATTTGATTAAAAATCGATATTAAGTGGGCAATTCATACATTTTTAGTAATAAATATTCAAAATAGAGATATCATCATTCAATCAATTAGTCTGATAAGTACTTTTTTTCGATATTTTTAAATATTTAATTAAGGCGCCATTTTGAATTTGTCTCAAAATTTGTACCAGTTCATCTCTATATATAGTATGTGATTTTTAAGCAAAATTATATGACCTTTAATTTTTAACAAAAACTTGAAGTAAATAAGATAAGTAGTTGTTGAGCTTTGTCGTGGACAGACATACAGACTGACCGACGGAACTGAGAAAACATGTTTTTTGCAACTAGAAAAGTTTCCTGTTGTGAGGAAAGTAAAAAGAAACGCGCCCTATAAAACAAAAATAGAATAGCCAATTATCATATTGGTATCCCATGTTAACAGGAAAATTTAAAAAATAAAAGATTTTTTTTGAAATTTTCAGTATTCTAACCAGTTTAGAACATGTTTACGAACACATTTTTACTTTTAATTACTCAAAAAAATCACCATTTAAATGCCTTTACCTCACAACACTTAAATAAAAAAATAGGCCCAACTCAAGTGAATATTAAAAAAAGGCACGAAGTCGTCCGAAACCTTATTTCCCCATATTTCATCCAAAATCTAGTGATTTTCGATATCGCAGTACGTTTTTTTGGGCTTGAGACGCCCTTCGACGATGACCAAATAATAATACTTTAAGTTAGGTTAGTATATAATAGCATGTAGGTAATTGGTGGGAATATTCATTATTTTAATATAGTGTAGATATATATAAAAGTTATTTATTAAATATTTAAAAAATTAATGTCCTTCTAATATCGCCGCACCTTTAGAACGCTGCTTCGTGAAGTAATGCAACATATAACTAGAATATTTGAACCATATTAGCAATTACCTTTCGATTAAGCCAGTTATCGGCATTAATTAACTCCATCAAATGAGTAACACATTTTTGGTTTATTATGTCTTAAGCTATCAGTAGTAGCATATCTCGTTATTCCATATTATACAAGGTGTACAAAAATTAGTGGTAAACTTTTACTAACTTTAATCGGTAATAAATTCGTTATATTAAATTGATTATCTTGTATTATTTCCTTCCATTGCATTAGGGCAGCCATGTCAAACAAGCATTTTTCTGCGGCCCAAATCAGTTCTGAAAACAGCCAGATAATGCGGCCCGAGAACAAGTTGAAAACCGTTTTTGAAAGCGCGCGCCGCTGCAACAACGATTGGTATAATAAAATGTACAATTGTACAGGGTGTTCCAACGAGGACTGAACAGGGACCTATTTTCGACCTTCTTTGTATTTTGGAAAAATTCAAAATAGCCAATCGATGTATTTTTTCTTGTAGAATCCAAAAATATCATCGAAAAAATATTTGAACCAGAAACAAAAGAGTTACGCTATGCATCAGGTGTTTTTTAAATGGAATGTATCGTTTTTTATACGATTTTTGGAAAGAGTGATTTTTTTTATGTCCGTTCTGATTAAAAGATTTGATTTTGCGATAGCTGTTTATATTACATTTTAATGTTTTACAAACTAAAATTTTAGCTTCACCTTAAAATATACGATAGGTTGATATAGGTGATCAAGATAAAATGACGTTTGAATGCTTTGTCAATAAAAATTGACATTATTTTAATTATTGTCGAAGTCTTCACCTAAAAAATATATATTTGACTCTGATCGAAATGAAATACTCTTTGGACGAGAGACTACAGATTGTTATGCTATTTTACAAGTGCCAAGAAAATGCAAGAGAAGCAAGAAGAAGATTTATTGCAAATTTTCATAGAAATATATCCATCAATACAATTCTAAGGATAAAAAACCTATTTGAGGAAAATAAAACTTTACATGATAGAAAAAGAAATATACAAAGAAGAAGAAATCGAGACCAGGCCATTATAAATTATTTTCAAGTTAATCCAACCAAATCTATTTCGGATGCAGTTCGGGAAGTTCAGTACGGTGGCGGTGTAAGGCGCAGAAGAGTTACCCGAGGGACTGTTCACAGGACTCTGAAAATTCATAAATTTAGGCCTTTTCGTATCCTTCCACTTCAGCACCTAACACCGGCACAAAAAGAACTTCGCTTCCAATTTGTTTCTCAAATGGTAATTCGGCAAGAAAACGAAGACCCTGATTTATTCAAAAATATTGTGTGGACCGACGAAGCTACTTTCACAACATCGGGAGTATTCAACAGACATAATAGTCACCACTGGGCCGTTGAAAATCCAAAAAAGTTCCAGACTATTAAATTTCAAGGGAGGAATTCTATTCATGTTTGGTGTGGGATAAAAAACAATAAAATTTTGGGACCAATATTTTTTAACGGGACTTTAAATGGGCACAGATATTATGAGATTTTAGAAAACGAAATTGAAAATTTTTTGGAAGACTTACCATTGGCAGAATATCAGAATTTAATTTGGCAACATGATGGGGCGCCTCCTCA
Organism: Kuschelorhynchus macadamiae; assembly: GCA_030620095.1. Taxonomy (NCBI): domain Eukaryota; kingdom Metazoa; phylum Arthropoda; class Insecta; order Coleoptera; family Curculionidae; genus Kuschelorhynchus; species Kuschelorhynchus macadamiae. The sequence goes on along the minus strand of JAUTXW010005193.1, from coordinate 254,270 downwards.
TGCCGTGCATGATGTGGTTCAATTTTTAAATCGGCGCCATAACGAATGGATAGGGCGAAATGGAACATATGCTTGGCCGCCCAATAGCCTCGACCTCACAGTTTTGGATACATTTCTTTGGGGCCATTTGAAGAACGTCGTATACAGACAACGAAACGAAAATATTCAAGAGATCATGGGAAAAATTGTCGATGAAATAAACCGCCTTAACCAGGAAAATCATATTGTAACAGCAAGTTTAGAAAGGCTACAAAGGGGTTATCGATGTTGTTTCGAGAAAAACGGCGGTCACATTGAAAACTTATGTTATTAGTAGTTTTATTTTATTATTTAATAATTATTTTTTATTGAATTTCTTTTTCTATCATGTAAAGTTTTATTTTCCTCAAATAGGTTTTTTATCCTTAGAATTGTATTGATGGATATATTTCTATGAAAATTTGCAATAAATCTTCTTCTTGCTTTTCTTGCATTTTCTTGGCACTTGTAAAATAGCATAACAATCTGTAGTCTCTCGTCCAAAGAGTATTTCATTTCGATCAGAGCCAAATATATATTTTTTAGGTGAAGACTTCGACAATAATTAAAATAATGTCAATTTTTATTGACAAAGCATTCAAACGTCATTTTACCTTGATCACCTATACCAACCTATCGTATATTTTAAACAGGTGAAGCTAAAATTTTAGTTTGTAAAACATTAAAATGTAATATAAACAGCTATCGCAAAATCAAATCTTTTAATCAGAACGGACATAAAAAAAATCACTCTTTCCAAAAATCGTATAAAAAACAATACATTCCATTTAAAAAACATCTGATGCATAGCGTAACTCTTTTGTTTCTGGTTCAAATATTTTTTCGATGACATTTTTGGATTCTACAAGAAAAAATACATCGATTGGCTATTTTGATTTTTTCCAAAATACAAGGAAGGTCGAAAATAGGTCCCTGTTCAGTCCTCGCTGGAACACCCTGTACATAGTTCCATCTATGTTTAGGAGGATGAACTACACATACATAACCTAAAACCTAAAGCCAAACGTTATCTGGCTTGTTCCATGAAATTCTATCCCGCAAAGACACAGATGACGCTATCTGAACATTCTGGAAAGAACTCGAGAAATCACAATCCGTATATAAGCCGTGTTCGAATGAGTTCAGTTGTTCAGTGTTTAGTCACTTACGAGTCAGTTGCGATAGAGTTTCGAGTTGAGTTGCGCACTTATTGTTACAACACTTAACAGTACTTATTATAATTTATTTCGGATACAGTTTTTAACATGTCTCTTTCAAAACCAAGTGGAAGTAAGAGGAAATTTGTAGATGAGCGTCGTATCTTTCGAGAAAAGTAGGAATTAGAGTTTTTTTGCTGTGAAGTGAAAGAAAAAATTATTTGTTTGATTTGTAGTAGTACAATCGGTGTCCCAAAATTATATAACATAAAACGTCACTATAATATTCATAAAACTATGTTTGACAAGTATACAGGCATGGTCAGAAACGAAAATTTAAATGAGTTAAAATCACGGTGGAAAGATCAGCAGCTTATGTTTACACGTTCAAAGCAAGAAAATGAATCTGTACTTCAAGCGAGCTATGTACTGTCGGAGTTGATCGCGAAACACTCAAAACCATTTGTTGAAGGTGAATTTTTAAAAGAGCGCCTCGTAAAAGCCGCGGAAATTGTAAGTCCCGGGAGCGTGAAGGCGTTTCAAAATATATCCTTGTCCCGGTATACTGTCGCTGAAAGAGTTACTGAGTTGGCTGCCAATATACGTGATCAAAATTCCTATTGCCTGTGTCGAAAGTACGGATGTGTGTGGTGTGGCGCAACTCGCTGTTTTTCTTCATGCGGTTGATACAGATATCAATGTGTATGTAGAATTACTGGAATTAGTGCCATTGCATGATGCAACAACTGGGAAGGATATTTTCAATGCTGTTTATGGACTTCTGCAAAAGTACAATTTAGATTTGTCAAAACTGTGTTAGCAGAGGATAATCTGTCACATTTTCTGACTTTTAAGGTATATCAGCAAAGCACAAGTGTCCCAATATCATACAAAATATATTCAGAGAAAATGAGAAGCCTTTTGGCAGAATTTGAGAAGCGTTTTCAGGATTTTAAGACCCAAGAAAACAATTTTTCTCTCTTTACTGGTCTATTCACTATCGATATTGATAAAGTTCCCCCTCACTTGCAAATGGTAGTAATTGAGATTCAGTGTCAGACCGATTTAAAACAAAAATTTGATAGTGTTGGTACATTCGAATTTTATAAGTACTTGCCTGTTCAATACCAAGAAATGAGAAAATTTGCCTGTAAAATCCTGTCAATGTTTGGAAGTACCTATAAGTGTGAACAACTATTTTCTTTGATGAAAGGAAACAAATCTGCCGCAAGATCGCGATTGACGGACGCACACTTGAACGCAGTTTTAAAAGTTATTTACGCCGATAAATTCGTGCCACAAATAGACAACTTTGTTACAGTTACAGTTAAAGACAAAAGATGTCAAATATCTGGCAAAAGAATTTAATGTTTGTAGTTTTTTGTAATGTCCTTTTTATTGGAAATTTAATAAACAGACTTGTCCTATAATAGTACTTTTTCTCAAGATTTTCAATAGTCTGTCTTCTTTAAGATAAGGTTTTGCGGCCCACCTAGTCGATGGTCTTCATGCTTTTGGCCCACCATTGACTTTGAGTTTGACATGGCTGCATTAGGGGGTCCAATTCGAAATTGAAATATTTTTTATAAATTTGCTATTTTCTTAGTAAGGGTAGTAGTACGTTCTATTAAAATACTTCTATTTTTGTTATTAATATGCACATCCTGTATGTAATGACTTCGTATAACTTAAAATGTAATTATCTATTAGACTATATTAAGATTTACCTATACCTATTTTCCGCACTTTTACCATAAATAGGATGATATTAATGATATGTGATACTCATGTCATACAGAGTATGCATAATAATAATAATGATAAAAGTAATTTAATAGACCGTATCACTACAGAAAAAAAGTGAAAAAGTTCAAGAAAATAATAAAATACACATTTTTAGGTATTCTTATAATATCTTATCTAAGGGTAATCTTACTAAAGTTGGCTTACCTTTTCATGAGAATTTATATTTAATAAAGTTTCATTTAATAAACTGCCACTATTTGACGCACCCTGTATACATCACAGTATAAGGTCGATCGTACGACGATGCCAAGCCTAGCCAGGAACTCCAATGTTTTTTCCGACTTATATTACAGTGAATATGTTTAAACATGATGCAACAAAATTTTCATACAAAGAATAGTAATGTTTTTCCAGTGTTAGTTTCTAACCAGTATAAAGAAATTACTTTTATTGAAAAATAGTAAAATACAAGCTAAAATATCCAAAGCCTCAGATCAGATTACACCAGCAACAAGAGTTTTAATTAGATTTGACAACCCCTGTCGACTACTCCACGTATTAAAAGACCATTCCACTATCGTGTTAGACCATCACACTTTTATTCTCAAAGGATCCTTATAGTATAATAATATATATATATATATAGTCTACAGCAAAGATTGTTACAGGTTCACGTGACCGGCGTGGCTTAAAAACCAATAGCAGTTCGTGGAACTATAACAAACTTTAATATTAAAGAAATTAAGTTGCTAAAAAATATTTTAACCCAGAAATTAATTCAATTAAAATTGACGTTAGGTACCCAACTTTTCTCAGCTTCACTACAGCATGTGTTTTAATGTATTATTGTGTAATTGTTAATATGGCTCAAATATTCTAATTATATGTTGCTTTACTTCAAGAAGCAGCGTTCTAAAGGTGCGGTGACATTAGGAGAACATTAATTTTTTAAATATTTAATCAATAAGTTTTCTTTGATTTATCTTGGACATTACGAAACTAGGAGCTTTAGTTGATCTAACTATGGTGCGGCAATGTGAGTTTGCAAAAAAATTACCTTTTAAGTTTGGAATTGTCTTTTAATCACTAAGTGAACAGCTAGATTTTTTTTCAGGGGACTTTAATGTCTAATGGAAGATACCTTGTCACTTATTTTGGGTCACATGACAGTATAATAGAACCTTCACACTCAGAAGCAAAATGATACAAGAACGTCTCTGAAGTAATTTTTTTAACGATTACAATAGTTTTTCCTATCAGAGAATTAAAATAATTATAGAATATATCTATACTATATTAAAATCATAAATATTCCCAATAATTACCTAGATGCTATTATATGCTAACCTAACTTAAAGTATTATTATTTACTGGGTAATAGTCGAAGGGCGTCTTACCTCCAAAAAAACGTACTGCGATTTCGAAAATCACTGGATTTTGGATGAAATCTGGGGAAAAAATAAAGTTTCGGATTATTTCGCGCCTTTTTTAGCTTTCACTTGAGTTGTGCCAATTTTTTATTTAAGTGTTGTGAGGTAAAGGAATTTAAATGGTGATTCTTTGAGTAATTAAAAGTAAAAATGTGTTCGTAAACATGTTCTAAACTAGTTAGGATTTAAAATTTAGGATATTGGAAATTTTAAAAAAAAATCTATATTTTTTAAATTTTGCTATTAACATGGGATAATAATATGATAATTGGTTATTCTATTTTTGTTGAAGAAAGTATTCTAGTTGCAAAAATAATGTTTTCTCAGTTCCGTCGGTCAGGCTGTATGTCTCTCTGCGGCAAAGCTCCAAAACTACTTATTCTATTTACTTTTTTACTTTTTGTTAAAAATTAAAGGTTATATGAGGATGACATGGTAACATCTTAGTAAAAATCCAATATGGCAGAACTAAATGGCGGCCATTGAAATGTTAAAAAATTATTATTAGTTAAGTTAAGTATTTTCGACCATACAGAAATTATAAAGAGATTTTATTTCGGGTCTAGCAGTCCGTGGAAAAAAAGAAGAAACTCTTTTTATCTTAATTGCTCAATATTTTGCCAATGTTTATTAGCTTCATCAAACTTTTTTCAACTACGAAAATTATGAAGAATAGGTCCAATTAGAATTACAATTTAACATTAAAATGACAATCAAAAGAATAAAATTTGTCTAGATATACACAGTCAATACATACTTAAAACTACTTACAAGATGGTAGAGTCAATAATTTTTAAATTTTAACATTTTTACGTTAGAACAGTTCAAATAATGTGGCGTTTTTAATGATAATATCCATGTCCCAGCAGTCGAATTGCAAAAAAGGAGAACAAAACATATTAGCTACACAAGCCTTATCTAGATGTTAATACATTGTACGAGGTGAACTATTCTACGGTGTGCATTTAAAAGGTATTGTTACATAAAATTTAAAAGGTTGCAATAAATATTGCTTAGCTGATTGGTATCTGATTTACAATTAATCCAATTTTTGTTCTTTTTTATGTGATTCTAAGAATAGTCTTTTTTTGTAATTCGATTGCATTTCTAAAATTTTAACATTGGAAAAGTCAAAATTGTGGCCTGTTTTTTGATTGTGTTCAGCCAATGCACAAGAAATTTTCTCTAAACGGCAATTACTTTTGTAGCCAGTTATTCTTTGCCTAAGCCACTGAGATAAACATCTCGATATACTGTCCATCACATTCAAGAAGGACAACTGATACACAACGTTACTATTAAATAATACGGGTTTGATCTTTGACCCTAGAGAGTTTTTTATTGTTTTATATTTTGCTATTTTTATGTATGGAAAATTTTTGAATAATTTTGCAATATTGTTAGTTAGGCCACTTATAAATGGTAGTTTTCTATATTTAAAATCAAGCGGTTGAACCTCTTCAGTAGGACCATTGTTTTTCAAAATAACTGCATACATGCATATATTTTTGTAAAGCTCATATTATTCCTCATAAATATAAAGAATAATATACGGTATTATATTAAGTAGGGTCCGATAACTTTTTGACCTGATGCCGTATATTTGTTCTAAAAGCTTCACTGAATTCTACTGAAAAAGTCGTATGATAGGATACGAAGTGTGCCTGAAAATGCGACTTTCTCAAAAACGCTCCGTATCTCAATATAGTTAAAACCACAAGCTTCTATGTTTAAAAATAAGTGAGATACCCTTACACTAAATAAACAGCAAGATTTCCTTTTCCAGGAGACATGTCTAATGGAAGATACCTTAATCACTTATTTTGGATCACATGACGTATTGACCAATCCGGTTCAGTATAATAGAACGTTTATTTCGTCGGGGGTCATGTGAGAATCTTCAGAAGCAAAATGATACAAAAAAGACTCTGAGATGATTTTTTTGCCGATTACAATAGTTTTTCCTATCAGAGAATTAAAATAATTATAGAATATACCTATACTATATTAAAATATTCGAAGGGCGTCTCACACAGAAAAAATCGTACTGCGATTTCCAAAATCACTAGATTTTGGATAAAATCTGGAAAAATAATGAAGTTTCGGATGATTTCGCCCCTTTTTTTAATTTTCACTTGAGTTCGACCAATTTTTTATATAAGTGTTGTCAGGTAAAGGAATTTAAATAGTGATTCTTTGGGTATTAAAAGTAAAAATGTGTTCGTAAACGTGTTCTTAACTGGTTAGAATTTAAGATTTAGGATATTGAACATTAAAAAAAAATCTTTTATTTTTTAAATTTTAGCTATTAACATGGAAAAACGATATGAAAATTGGCTATTCTATTCGTATCTAATAGCGCTCGCTTTATTTTACTTTCCTCGCAAGAGGAAAGTATTCTAGTTACAAAAAAACATGTTTTCTCAGTTCCTTCGGTTAGTCTGTATGTCTGTCCGCGACAAAGCTCAAGAACTGTTTGTTCTACTTACTTTAAGTTTTGGTTAAAAATTAAAGACCATATGATGATGACGTGGTAACATTTTGGTAAAAATCCAATATGGCTGAACAAAATGGCGGTTTATTGATATGTTAAAAAAATATTACTAAGAAACTGCTTATCCATTTAATCCAAATTTTGCAGAAAAATTAGGTTGGACATGACCATCAACTGATAAGTTTTACAACAAATCCAAAATGGCGGCCTAATAAAATATTGTGTCAATGCAGAAAACTACTACATCGATTATGTTCAAATTTTGCTCAAAAATCAAATATTATGTAGGGATGAACTAGTAAAAATGTTGGGACAAATTCAAAATGGGGGAACAAAACGGTGGCCTATTTAAATATTTAAAAATATCTGAAAAAAGTACTTATCGGATTTATTGACGACATCCCCATTTTAAATATTTATTACTAAAAATGTATGAATTGCTCACTTAATATCGATTTTTAATCAAATCTGTATAAATATTAAAATTCGCTCGCATTCTAGGCATTCCTACTTTCTTTCAGCCAAATCTAGACAAATGTTAAAATTCCGCCGCCATGTTGGCGTTACAATCTTGAATTTTTAAAATGTTGACAAAAATTCATGATGTGCAGTCTTAGATACCCCTAAATGCCGAATTTTAATCAAATCTGCAAAAATTTTAAAATTAGTCTGCTATGGTGGTGCCGCCATTTTTAGTTCTCAAATATTGACTAAAATATCATAACCTTTATTATTAAATACTTCTAGATACTGATATTTTAGCCAAATCTGTACAAATGACAAAATTCTTTCACTATATTGGCGCCAACATTTTGATTTTTGTTGTGCATTCTTAAATAATCCCCACAAATGTTAAAATCATCCGTCCGACCTGTTGACATTGTCATTTTGACACCGCTAATTTGAATTTTTAAATGCTGACACTTTTAAATTTTCCTAGGCACTGATTTTCAGTTTTGGCTACACAAGTAACAAAATTCGTTGGCCGAATTGGCGCCGCCATTTTGGATTTCTAAACGTTGACTAAAAAAAATCGGATTTTTTATATCCGAAAGTGTATGCAAGTCAAATTTAAAAATAATCGGTAATGGAACTGCTGAAAATTCCATTACAAGATTTGAACCAGACAGATAAACATACAATTAGACGAATGGCATTTTCAACAACTGAACAAATAATTTTTCTAAATGTCACAATTACAAAATGATAGTGACATAAGGCAAACATAACTAAAAACTAAAGTTTAATAATATAGAAATATCTAATTTCCTTTTAGACTTACCTAACTTTAGGGTTTGATTTTAGATAGTGAAGTAGAGAACGATTATTTCTTTGAAGTTTGTAAAAATACCTATTTGCCTCATTAAGGAATAGGTAAGAATCCTTCTTTTTGTCAACAATAATAGAGCATGGCCCATTTCTTCATTTTCGTACATCAAATATTTTAACAGGTCGTCATTTTGTTTCGCCATATTGAATTCATATCAATATTTTACCAGTTTTTTTTATATCAGACGTAATTTTTGTGGAAAATTAAATAAAATTAATGTTAATCGAGTAAGTGGATTTTTTAGCTATACCGGAACATACCGTCCCACCGACAGTAATGGAAAAACATGAGGATCTGTAAAAACTCGGAATGAGTTATGATCTCCACTTTAATTCTTAATCTAAGGAGATACCCCGCAAAAGTGCCGAAAATTGGATACCCTTTACATACAGTACTGTGTTTGCCAAAATACATTTTTCTGCTATAGCTTAATCTTACTTTATTCTCTTTTTTTAGGCGCTGGACATGCCGACGACCTGGCATATTTATTCACTACGGCTTTAATTCCACCTCCGGAAACAGACACATTAGAATATAAATTAATACAACAGGTAACAAAATTATGGACTAATTTTGCAAAATATGGAAACCCTACACCATCAAATACTGACATGAATAAGATATTCTGGCAACCGATCACTGTGAATCATCTTAACTATTTGTCTATGGAAAATCACGATTTTAAAATGTTGGCAAATCCTGAAAAAGAAATTGTTGATTTTTGGGATAAACTTTACCAAGATCATCAAGTCCATTTATCAAAACTGTGATATTTATGAAAGAAATATATATTTTTTGTTTTTTTTTACTATTTTTTTATTCTATAAGTCGATTTAAAATATAGTCTAATATATCTAAAGATGATCAAAATACTAAATATATATATATATATATATATATATATATATATATATATATATATATAAATATATATATATTCTCTTGGTAATCACAAATGTCGGTTTTGCTCCTGTTGGTGACTCTGTTATTGTTTTGTGTATTCATTTTGGCGCTAGTTGTACTCGTCTTTCAACTAGTTCACTGTACTGATGAAGACCTTAAGTCAGAAACACGTGTCTATGGTTAGCCAAATTCCATTGCTTTACCGGTCATCCCAAAGAATCCATTTTCTACTATATGCTAGTTCTTGCCGCGTTATATATTTTCTACTTTTTATATACATATATATATATATATATATATATATATATATATATATATATATATATATATATATATATATATATATATATATATATATATATATATATATATATATATTGTTAACTATTTTCTTGAGTATAGGTTAACTAATTGAAAAAAAAATCTATAATGTACATCGACATTTCGCTCATTATATTGAGCTTTCTCAAAATGAAATTTATTTTCTAAAATATTAACATATATAGTTAATAGTGTAAAATTTAAAATGATTAAAAGACATCCACTCAAAAAACATTACATTTAAAACAAATTAATATTATAGATAGTACGCATCTTAGAAAAATGTCGATTTAAAGAATGTTTTGAGATAACAGTGAATTCGATAGGTGTGCTGCTAGTTTACATATAAAAATGAGATATTTTTTCTTTTCTTTTTTATTTATTAGGATTTTATTGACATACAGAGTTTAGGTTTATGCTATTAATGAAATGTACAGTGTTTTATGTCAGAAATGGTTTCTTTATATTTAGATTAATTTACTTAGATATCAGATTATGATGAATTTGGCTCAGATTATTGATGTCTTTTTTATCGTTGACAGCGTCTTTCTCCTTTTTAATTTGTTCATTTCTTTTATTGATAGTTTACGATAATTAACGTTTTTCTGAAAGTGCATGTCCATGTGGAGTGCAGTGGATACATTTTTTGTATATTTGTGACCTTTTAATCGACTATCTAAGTATTGTCTTATTTGTTTTTATTATTTGTATTCTTTTTTTTATTATTTTAAAAGAGAGTGAAAAAACTGTTTAGTAAGTTCTGTGCTTTATGATAGACAGTTATGTCGTGTTTTAGACCAGATTTGATTTATTTTTTCTGATAGACCGTCTGTGTAGCGCATTGGAACGTATTTAATATTAACATTTTTTTCTTTTGTTTCTTTCTTTATGTTATTATAAAATTAAACATAAGTTCGTTGTTTAAAAAATCGTAGTATGTTTTTCACCGGTTAATGGTTATTTATTACTTACATTACTGATAATTATTTCCAATAAGAGGACAAATATTATCAACAGTTAGATGGTTGTGTGATAAGTGAACTTAATTTTAACATTCCTTTTTTAAAAAGATTTGTAGACGATTGTTTAAGTGTCGTTTCATTTATGTTAATGGCCTATTAAATGCTTTTAATAATTTTCACCCCAAATTAAAATTTACCATGGAAACTGAAGACAAAAGCAAAATTAATGTTCTAGACTTAACTCTAATTAGAAGCAAGAAAGATCAAAACATAAAAACCAAGTGGTATACAAAAAAAAACATGGTCAGGTCGGTACTTAAACTTTAACTCCAACCACTTATTTCCCCAGAATATCGTCCTAAGATTTTAAAGAAAGTTAAGGAGACTTTAGTAAACAACCATTATCCGGAGAAAAACATACTACGAATTTGTAAACAACGAACTCATAGGTTTTAAAATAACAAAGAAAGCAACAGAAGAAAAAATATTAATACTAAATACGTTGCAATGTCCTGCACAGACGGTCTATCAGAAAAAATAAATCACATCTTATCCAAACACGACATAACTGTCTGTCATAAAGCACAGAACTTACTAAACAGTCTTTTCACTCCCTTGAAAAACAAAGTAATAAAAAAAGAAATCAAACCTAACTTACTCAATTCCATGTCTAAATTGCCCAAAAAAGTATATTGGAATAACAACACAACACTTAGGTAGTCGATTAAACGGTTAAAAATATACAAAAAATGCATCCACTGCACTCCACAAAAACGAACTATCAGAAAAACATTAATTCGATTTTAAACAAACCAGAATTTTATAGCAAGAAACTAATTATCGTAAACTGGCAATAGAAGAAATGATTCAAATTAAAGAGGAGAAAGATGCCGTCAACGATAAAAAAGACATCAATAATCTAAGCCAAATTTATCATAATCTGATATCTAAGTAAATCAATCTATAAATATAAATAAACCATTTCTCATATGCAAGCTTGTACATTCCAGTAATAGCATAAACCCAAACTCTGTATATCAATAAAAATCCAAATAAATAAAAATCAAAAGAAAAAAATATCAGCTACAACCAATACGGCTTGTAGCTTCCCAGCTTAATCTTTAAAATAGGTTGGTTGACAAATACGAATTTCCGTTAACCGAAACTGATTCATTTTGGCTTTTCAGATAAATTGTAACTAAAAAAATTTTCGCTCCATTTTGATATAAACCGGTTTATCTTACAGCTGGTTAAAACACTATAAAAGTGAAAATTACATAATATTTATGGCTTTTGTTGGTAACAGTAATACATGGTGTCTCAAAAGGTTTCAAATATTTGGAAATATAATATAATATAATTCAATACTTCGATAGAAGCTGGAGCATTTTCATATACCTTATGCTTAAGGAATCCACATAAGTAAAAGTCCGGTGGAGATAGATCGGGGCTTTGCGCAGGCCAATTAATGTCTCCCCGTCTAGAAATGAGGCGTCCTGGAAAAACCTCGTGGAGCGCGGCAATGGATGCGTTGGTTGTATGGCAGGTTGCCCCATCTTGTTGAAACCAAGAGTGTAGATTGTAATTTGGCCGCTGACGAAGTTCTGAATTCACCGTTACGGCCCTGCCGATGCTTTGAGACGATAGTGCGACCCATACCGTGACTTTAGGGGAATGCAGTGCACGTTGGTGAATATTTTGCGGAATTTCTGATCCCCAAAATCGGCAATTATGTTTATTGACGTGTACATTTAAGTAGAAATGGGCCTCATCGCTAAAGAACATGTTGGCGAACCTATCAAACATTTCATTAACAAAGTTGAGCCGTGAGACAAAATCAATATCTCTCAATTCCTGCACTGCATATTTTAAAATGTAAATCACTCCGAAGAATTCTGTGCACAGTCGATCGGTGAAGATGTAACTGAGAGGCTCTTTTACGGACACTGGTTTGTGGAGTTTGTTGCACAGACTGACGGACACTCTCTACGTTTTCAGCGTTTCTAGCGGTACGAGGACGACCCGTGTGTGAAATTACCGTAGTGTTTCCCGAAGTTTCAAATGTCCTTAGCCAATACAAAATGGTAGCAGGACTTGGTGCTTGTTGAATATCGTGTAAACCATAATTATGTCGATATAGGCGGCTCGCGGCAACTAACGAATTACCGTTTTGATAATACGCTCGCACAAAAAACGCACGTTGATCTCCCGCGAAGTTCGGCATGACAACCAAATTTCCAGACACTAGTTTTACTAGCGCGAAGGTCTGCCACCACTTCCGTCTGCTCAGTAGCGTGCAGTACGCTAACAAAATATATGAAACCTTTTGAGACACCCTGGTCACATAACATTAAACCCTCCCCTGACAACGTTAAAAGATATGTTACATGAAATGTGTCTAGAATATAATAATATTCAAGGTGTCCTATTCTAAAAAAACCTATCTGGCCAGGTCTATAAGAAGAATGTGAATAGTTGATGGAACAATTAAGACCTGAAGATCATGAAAATGTTAACTTTAAGTAAGACGTCTTAGATTTAGACAGGGAGGGGACAAAAAAATGAACTAAAAAGTCTCCTACAGATTCCGTTTTATTTATATAAAACGGCATAAATAGTTCACATTGTTTTCATAGGTCTTCCTATATTTGTTAAGCAGCATAAATTTAATGAACCACAATTTTTTGTCTAATGATTTTTATTATTTTATTAAATTTACACTATTTTCTGCCATTTCAATTTAGTAAAAAATGATAACCCTAGCATATTGTTATTCCCATTTAACCGACTTCGTAATTTTTACGTTTTCAGAGATCCTTGTTGTTAGAAATAACTTTGTTACACCTTGTTTAAATACTTGCAAGCATAAGGACATTTTGTCGCCGACACTACCATCTTGACAAATTTTTTGGATTTTTTGACAGCGACCAAACTAAGCGTACCACAGAAAATGTATATCTAATATTTTTTAAAGATTAAGTTTGCTACAATTTGGTACCAAAAAGATTGTTATACCTGCAATGGATTCTGAGTTTTCAGAATTTGGCGAAATTTTCCAAAATAAGGAAATATGGAAATTTCAGCCAATTTTTACCCCTATTTTACTCAATTACAACACCTAAAATGCATTCTTACAACTGCTATATAAAAACATTTAAACTAGAGTAAATTTGTTCGATAAGCAAACTTTTCTGCCAGGTCAAATAGATGACGACCTTTGAAAATATGGTGGTTGTTACAATCCGATATGGATCAATTTATTTTCAAATTTTACCTTTCTAATTTAAATTACAAAGTAGATTAGATTAGCAAAACATTATTTGATCAAGTGAAACTTATTCTGAAAATGGAAAAAATCATATGCCGTAAACAAGGTACTCAAAAAATAGCAAAATATAACTAGGTAAAACTGTAAGATTTCGACATCGGCTTATTTGAGATAGTCAAATCAAAGCGCATTAAAAATAAATAAAAACGTTTTATACGTTGATTTTATACAGGAGTCCTTTCGCATGATTTTTTTAAGTTCTTTGATTTGGCTTCCTTTGAAAATACCCATTTAGGAATTTGTTTCCGCTTTTTGGTCTGCATTTTCATCTAGCATGTCGATTGGTTCAGGGACGTCTTCCTGTTCAGAGTTAATAGTCAGGATTCACCAGCAACACCACCAGTAAATATTGCTGGGTCTAGATTTTTTGTTTTGAATAGACAACTGCAACTGCAAATGCAAAATTTGAGGCAAAAAACATCACCATTCCTTGATTGGACCACAAACTATTTATTATTTAGCGGGCCTACACAGGAGTCCCACCGACCATTAACTATATGTAGATAATAAAACAGGATATCTTTCTAAATTTGCAAGTTGGTGAGCTTGAACTCTATTTCTAAAATATTTTTTTAGATCGTTTTATCTCGAGATCTATTTGGCATAGCGGAAACGTTTGTGGAATGATAAAAAATTTACTGTGTATAATCATTTAGAAATTCACGGGTAAAAACTGGCTGACATTTCCATATTTCCTTATTTCGAAAAATTTTAAAAAGCTTTAACTCAGAAACTATGGGAGGTTAAAAATATTTAGTCCCAAATTGTAGCAAAATTAATCTTCTTTAAAAAAGGTTAAATATAAATGTTCTGGACGCTAAGTTTGGGCGCTGTTAAGAAAAAACTAAAGAAAATTCATATATATGTATGTTTTTTTAAGTTTCTTGTTGGATAAATACTAGAAATTTGTCTGGGTATCATCCCAGATAACCAAAAAATTGGTTTTACCAGAATTTTACAGTTATTCGAGTTTTCTTATGATAATTTCACTAGAGTAAGTTAGTAAGTACATGCAATGACTGAAAATTAGGTATTGCAAGACATATTTTCATATATTGTTCATGGGCTTACAAGCAAAGAGCACTAAGTCATAATTTAATAGGGAGTTTATAACAGCATAATTTTCCAGATTTTAAATATACCTAGGTAAAAATTGAACAAAACTTACTTCGACATTGCTTGCAACTAAGTAAGTCTCCATGATTATTTATGGGGACTAGATAAGACTAGTTTCGATCTCGGTTGCGCGAACCATGGACGCACCCAAGGAGGGGCCAAGGGGCCAGGGCCCCCCCAAGGCTTGCTTATCACCTAAGAAATGTTCCTAATTTATTCCAGTTTGGAACTACCTACTTTTCCGTGGGTTTCCCACTTCTTTACAGCGATTATTGTACTTATTTCAAAAGAATTCGTAATGGAAATAGTTAAAAATAGTAGCGCCATCTCACGCTATTGCAGGTCAATAATGTCCATATGTTCAATTAAAAGTAAACGTTAACTGTCCAAAAGATAGCGCTATCCGCCTGATTTTACTACAGTGGCGATATAAGAGAACAGTGGCGACAATAGTGGTTAACGTTTTGATTGGCTGCAGCCAATATCCGCCATTAATGGGCAAACATTTTATTGTTTACCATTGATCTTATGAGAATTTCGTCTAGTTTATTTTAGTTCATTTGCAAATTTATAATATATCGTTACTTGATTTTTGCTTTAATCGAAAGTTTGTTATTTGAACTTTGTATTCTAATAATATTTATATGGCTTGGAATAAGCTGTTTACGAAAATGTGATGATATATTAAGGCCTGTTTTTTAACAGATACTGTAAGGTATGTTTTATTATTGATTTCATAAGTATAAAATAAGGTTTAAGCTTGATCAAAAGTGTAAATTTTAAACATTATAATCAATCCAAAAACTTAAAAAATCAATTATATAAGTCTATAGGCTATATCCTTCAACAGGAAACCAATAAAACAATACAACAAATTTAATATTGATTATATCCATTAGGATTTTTTGGTTTTTAAACATCATTTAGAATTAATTTTTATTCGTTTTTAGGGCTTTTATATATTTGTAAGTTAAAGTAAAAAACTTAAAACTCCATCTCTCACCACCGTGTTTAGTGTCTGTACATCGAATTTTATTTTTTCTTTGTTTTTAGATAAATGGATTACATTTTAAGGTAAATTTGGCTCTTTAGCTCATGCCTATGGTGGCAAATGAATGTGTTTAATGTTCAACTAGACCTCACTCACTAGACCTCACAAACAGGGACTCTTCCACCATACTGTACCGAGTTTATACAGATCATTTTATACCAAATTATTTTGAAATAGAACATGAACTATTAAGTAAGTAGTTAATTAAAGTACATATACCTGTACGCTTTAATACTTACACTTACGTGTGTACTTTTTAGTTCTGGCTCATGCATTTTACACGAAAGTATGTAAATATATAACAAATACGTGATTTCTAAAATGAAAATTGTTAATCATTGTTGTTAAATAAATCGAAAAGTTGCAAGCAATGTCGAAGTAAGTTTTCTTCAGTTTTACCTGGGTATATTTAAAATCTGGAAAATTATGCTGTTATAAACTCCCTATTAACTTATGACTTAGTGCTCTTTGCTCGTAAGCCCATGAATAATATATGAAAATATGTCTTGCAATACCTAATTTTTTCATGCAATATTTGACAGATAAATGTGAGTCATTGCATGTACAATAAACAAGCCATTTTTGTATTGCTCGTGTTTCATGTCTGTTCCAGACATTGACTTTTTCGTAAAGCATGTTACAATTTGAAAATATTTATAATTTGATGGTTCATTTTATACTGCCAACTTAACAACGGAAATATTAATATAAAAACGTATATATTTAAGGTAGTAGAAAAAAAAATATGTATATAATATTTGGTGAAGCTGTCATTTTTATATTAAAGACAACACCACAATATATAATTTAAGTTGTTTACTTTAACTACAAATTATACAGGGTGATATCAGAAATTCAATCGATCGGAATATAAAAAATTACTTATAAGTCAATAATCTTAAATGGAACACCCTGTATATTATTGCAGATTTCGATGGTTCACAAAAAATTAAAGTAACTTTGTATATAATAACCTATACCTATCTCTAACCGTTTAGAAAATATTCGCTATTAAACTTTTTTTATGCAATAAAAAATACCTTTGGTTTAAATTTAATGACGAAATACGTCACAAATATTTTTTAACGGGCTGACCATAGTAGATTTTCAACAAAATACTGTAGTTTACAATTTTAACTAAGATGTCTGTATTCTGTATTTCCTTAGAAAATAATTCATTACAAATCATAAAATGAAACCAAATATTGCATGTAATTAACTAACGCTGCAAAATCAAAACTGCCATGGAAAACAAATAAAGTGCTTTGGAAACCAACGTAAACAATATTTGTCAAATAATATAATAAATTTTGGTTTGTTGTGCGTTAAGTTCATCTTTATCTTATAATGTCTTAAGGTATGGTTTCGGTTGTGCGACGGACGCATGCAGTGACTGCATGCAGTGGCTGCTGCGTCTATCGCATCGACTGTTCATTTGGAACTGCGTATAAGTGGGTTTACTTGTGCAGCGCCGCAACGGCGGCTGCAACGACGGAACGGCCGACTGCTTGGTGTACCAGTCTATGGACGTCGCTGCAGGGATACACTTGTTGCAAATTTTTATTTGATATTTAAATGAGTGGTGATAAATTTTCAAGAGACGAGGAAATGATGCTAATAGAATTAGTGTCGACATATAGATGTTTATATGATGCCTCACATGCAGATTATAAGAATTTAACAATTAAAGATAACATATGGAAAAAGATTGCGACGGAAATGGAAGGAAAAAAGGTATGGTTTCATGATATTTTTGTGTAGCCGGAATGCTTCGTCGCCGACAATAACATAGGGTAGTTTTCTTTTTGACTTTGGTAATTCATTGTCCAGCGGAAAACCAAATGATCCCTGATAAATCTTTTGACCCATTATCGACTTTGAAAATATGCCACTGTCTCCTTCTTTGCCATATGATCCAATATCAACTGCCAAAAATTTATAATTTGCATCCACAATAGCTAAAAGGACAATGGAAAAGTACTCCTTATAATTAAAATAAAGTGAACCAGTTTTTGCAGGGCAAACAATACGGACATGTTTTCCGTCTATGGCGCCTACGCAGTTCGGGAAATTCCATTGTTCCCAAAATTCGTTTGCTCTATCTTTTAGGTCGTTTTGAGACGGAAAAGGAAGTAATACATGTAAAAGTCGATCACGTATGGCTACCAAGACTTCTTTAACTATCTTCGATATATAACAGTGTGATATGCGAATCTGAAATAAATAAAACATAATTAATTTAAAACATATATAGTGGATTGCAGAAAGCTCGGTTAAAATTTAACAGTATATGATAAATCTTAACACGCTGTTAAAATTTGACGTTTGTCATATTTTTAACAGCATGTTAGGATTTAACATAGTAATGGTAAATTTTAACATAGCCTTCTGCAATCCACTGATAGATTTTCGATAATATTAATGTTGTAGTTCAAGATCAAAACAGCAAAAATTGTTTCTCATTAAAATATTTGGGTTATTAGTGACATAAAATTATTGATAGAAACGGAAGTAAAGTGTAACCTTAATTTTTAGACGAAGTATGCAAAAAAATGTGGTGCTCGATTAGGGATACATTTAAACGACTAAAAAGAGAAGGTAAATTGGGAACAGGTTCAGCCGCTTCCAAATCTCAAAAATGGCCATTATCTTGTTATCTAACATTCCTTAACAATGTGCCAAAAGAGAGAAGGTAATTAAAGTCAAAGCAAATCGATTGAAACCACTAATATTTTTTAAAATTTTTTAGAAGTCACTCAAACATTATTGAGGAAAGCCAAGAAGATCAATTATTGCAAAATAGTGATAGTGAAAGCGAAAGTCACCAGACACCTAACAAATCACCAACTCAATATCCACCGACAGTACCTTCACCACAAAGTATTCAAAGTAAGTCATCGAGTTCCTCAAGAAAAAGAAAAATATCAAAGGTTGATGCCGATGATATGATTCAATTAATAAATGAAAATAGACAAACGCGTGAAAAAATATTAGATAGTCTTTTGCAAAATAAAACATCTAATAGTACTGAAGACGACGTAGATCTATTTTATAAAAGTGTTGCAATGTCTGTTAAACGGTTACCTAGACACCTGATATCTTTAGCAAAATCACAGCATTTGCAAACACTTATTGATCTGGAAAATAGAGCTGCAAACGAACAACAAGGTCTTTCAGGAATTCAACATAATAGATTTGTGCCAAGTCAACAACCAGGGTCTGCTTTAAACCAAAACCAAGAATTTCTAAATCAATTGCCACCATTTCCTTCAAATCCGCATCAGGCACGATTCGTTCCGCAAGAATTCCTGTCACATGAAAACCAAGGATTTTTGGAAGGTTATGCTGAGCAGATAGATAACCAAAGCACCACAACAAACAATAATTATCAATAATCATTTTATTATTAATATTATTTGTGAGTTATAACTTTTTTCTATTTTGTGTTATTTTTTTTACTACATCTGGAGTTAAGAGTTTTTGTTGCATTTAGAAAAATACGTTTAGTTTATATACATTTTTATAAAATATAGAAATAAAGAACTTACCTGAGAGTTACAGCCAATTTTTCTTCAGGTGATATAGGTCTTTTTACAAATCCAGTTGGTTTCTTTGTTATTTTGTCTGCGATAGCTTCCAGCACAAAATTAAATTGATTTCTAGTCAACCGAAAAAAACTTTGAAATTTTTCTTCATCGTCTTCCCCAGATCTGTTTTTATACATTAAACGAACAGCTCGCCCTTTTTGCTTTTTTTGTTTTATATATTTTAAAATTATTTCATCCTGCTCTTCTTCCAAAATCTGAAGCGCAAGTACATACTCCATAGCTGTCGAAATCGTACTGTCGGGAATTTTTGCTGCACACAGTTAAACCACTCCGACGCAACAGCGGACGCAAGCAACGCTGCATGCAGCCGCTGCATGCATCGGTCGCTATAAGCGAAACCATACCTTTATACTGCCGAAGAAAGGTTGAACTTATATCAGTGTTATCTTCAAAATAACAAAAGCGTTGCACTGACTATAAGAGCATATCATGAAAAGTATCCGGAGAGAAGAATACCGGAAAGATCCATGTTTGGGCGAATTGAACTAGATCTCGAACAGCATGGTGTTTTAAAATATGAAAAAAGAAATAAACCTAAAAGTATCTTGGATTATGAAACGCAATTAAATATATGCTTATATTTCGAAGAATTTACAGAAAATTCCATCAGAGATGCAGAAAAAGACTTAAGTATTGCTAGAACTGATATTCATAGGACGCTGAAAATGAATAACTACAGGGCGTTTAAGTTCGCTAAATTGCAACACTTAGAACCTACCGATCATATTCTACGATTGGAATATTGTGACCTAATGATGGATCGACATTTTCGTAACCCTAATTTTTTTAACCAAATTTGTTGGACGGCCGAAGCGATATTTACTACCTCAGGGATATTTAATAGAAAGAATACTCACTATTGGTCTCAAGAAAACAAACACAACATCAAAACTATTCAACATCAAGGTCGTCGTAGTGTTCATTGTTGGTGTGCGATTTACAGGAATCAAGTAATAGGTCCTCTATTTCTGGATAACCATTTAAATGGTGCGAGGTACCTAGAGCTACTGACTAACAATATCAGGCCGTTACTAGAGGTCAATGGTAATATAAATAATATTATTTACCAAATGGATGGAGCACCTTGCCATAACACCATTCAAGTAAGAACTGATTTAAGTGTTAACTACGCAGAGGTCGTTGGACCAAATGGAAATATTCGTTGGCCTCCGCGGAGTCCAGATTTGACGCCCCTGGACTATTTTCTGTGGGGAACATTAAAGGATAAAGTATACAAAAATAAACCTCAAGATGTTGATGATCTCAAGAATCGAATAAGGGAAGAAATTCAAAATATCAATGAAAGTGCTGCAGTAGAGATGCCTTAAGAAAAATGGAAGTCATCTACACAACTTGTATTGCCCAAAATGGAGGCCATGTGGCAAATTTACTTTAATTTTCCCTTTTGCATTAGGTATATTGGTCCTTTCGTTATACATGCAATTGTTTTTTTGATTTTACACATTAATTCATTTGTAATTATGTAAATGTTCTCTATTAACTTAACTTCTTACTACATACTTATTTAATAGTTCACAAAATTTACATCTTACTACATACTTATTTAATAGTTCACAAAATTTACAATTGTTAAATGTTAAAACATTTCTATATTTGCTAAAATTTCGTATTCGTTGAAATAAAAGATTAATATTTTTGTTATGTCGGCCATAGGTATTTTATTATATCGATCATTGGAAAGAATTAATTTCTCAGAAAATACAGACATCTTAGTTAAAATTGTAAACTACAGTATTTTGTTGAAAATCTACTATGGTCAGCCCGTTAAAAAATATTTGTGACGTATTTCGTCATTAAATTTAAACCAAAGGTATTTTTTATTGCATAAAAAAAGTTTAATAGCGAATATTTTCTAAACGGTTAGAGGTAGGTATAGGTTATTATATACAAAGTTACTTTAATTTTTTGTGAACCATCGAAATCTGCAATAATATACTATTTAAGATTATTGACTTATAAGTAATTTTATATATTCCGATCGATTGAATTTCTGATATCACCCTGTATAATTTGTAGTCAAAGTAAACAACTTAAATTATATATTGTGGTGTTGTCTTTAATATAAAAATGGCAGCTTCACCAAATATTATATACTTATATTTTTTTCTACTACCTTAAATATATACGTTTTTAGCAAAAAATTAAATAAAACGGCTATTATATCCTAAACGACGAGAGATAGGTATACAATATCTTAATGAAAGTTACCCTTATTTTTAATGAGGAATCCATATCCAGGATAATATACAGGGTGTCCCATTTAATTTTTAGGAGTTGACTCCTAACCAGGAAAAACTGAGCACCCTGTATACATGAAAGGTATATAATATAAAAGTTCACTTAAAAACAATAACACTTTATATATAACTTTTTTTCCTAAATTGTATATCTTTCGAGATAAGGGGATAGAGGATCTTATGTGGGACACCCTGTACAATAAACAAGCCATTTTTGTATTGCTCGTGTTTCACGTCTTTTCCAGGCATTGATTTTTTCGTAAAGCATGTTACAATTTGAAGACTTGTCAAAGTATATAAATAAATTGTTTTTAAATATTACATTGTTAATTTTATTTCCTCAGTTCCCAAATAAATAACATTTCCTAAATGTTTTTTTTCACAGATCGTGTTTGTTTTAAAGGTACGTAGCTTACCCTTTCTTAACAATAGAATGATGCTACTTGTCATATCTTTTGTTAATTAGATATACATAATACCTACATAATTTTTTAAGAATGCTTTGCACTAATAATGCTACTAATAGAAATTTTGTTATATCTTTTTATTTAAATATACTTAATAGTTATCTAAATTGTTAAATTTTTGAACCTAATACCTAAAGTTAGTTGCGTTTGAAAGAGGTATCTGGAAAATGTTTCTTTTATAAAAAAAATATCCTTATACTACCTAGTTAACCCCTAACTTGGTCACATTTAAACAGTATGGCAGGGGAAATTCTGAACTTTGTAATTTATTTTTCTAAATAATTACTTTGGATGATATTACATTTATACAGGCTGAAAGAATATGTCTGATGTAGAAATGTTTTAATCTTAAAAGTGTATTTGAAAAAAAAACAAATTGAAGAAAAATACTTTTTTTATTATCGAGAATACAGAATACAAAAATAAATGTGAATTGTTGACAAAAAACCCCACTAAAATAAAAACTCTTGAGTTCATAAAAGCTTTCTCAGTATCTCAATTGTCTTTATGTCTTTTAATTTTTCTTTCACTTAATTTTAACTTATTTTTATAACGATTTGTGCTAGCTGACATTCTACTAGCCAGTCTCCTATATATAGGTTGACCATACGTACTTTTTTAGTAGGACAGTACTTTCATTTACACACTGTCCTACTGTCCTTCAAAGTATTATTTATTATTAAGTACAACTGAATGTACTTTTTTTTCTGAGATTTACAAAAAGATGTCCTACTTTTTGTTTGCTTAAAGAAAATAAAGATTTAAACCCTTTTTGTTCATCTGCATTTGGATTTTAGTCCACTGTGTAGCCATCGATTGCCCGGTTGACAGTCGATGGCAACGTTGGTTGCCAGTGTATTCCGCTAAGCAAATTTGAATGTTTATTTTTCTGTCTCTTTTAGATGCATTACATTTCACATTATTATGACAAGAAGCTAGAAAGTTATTTTGTAGTGGATTAGTGTTTGTTTAAGTTTGGAATGAATGACGCGTTTTTATTTTGCAACGTTTAGATTACATTTGCTGTTCAAATTCGGCAGTTTTGTTCCATTTGAAAGAAATACAAATTATTTTTATTTAAACATGTCACCGCCTCGAAGGAAATATCATATTAACGCACAGTTGCAGGCGCAGTATCCATTTAGGACAGCCATGTCAAACTCAAAGTCCCTGGTGGGCCAAAAGCATGAAGACCATCGACTAGGTGGGCCGCAAAACTTTATCTTAAAGAAGACAAACTACTGAAAATTTTGAGAAAAAGTATTATTATAGAACAAGTCTATTTATTAAATTTGCAATAAAAAGGACATTACAAAAAAACTACAAACATTAAATTCATTTGCCAGATATTTGACATCTTTTGTCTTTAATTAAGTTGTCTATTTGCGGCGCGAATTTATCGGCGGAAATAACTTTTAAAACTGCGTCCAAGTGTGCGTCCATCAATGGCGATCTTGCGGGAGATTTGTTTCCTTTCATGAAAGAAAATAGTTGTTCACACTTATAGGTACTTTTAAACATTGACAGAATTTTACAGGCAAACTTTCGCATTTCTTGGTATTGAACAGGCAAGTACTTATAAAATTCGAATGTACCAACACTATGAAATTTTTGTTTTACATGGGTCTGACACTGAATCTCAATTACTTCCATTTGCAAGTGAGGGGGAACTTTATCAATATCGATAGTGAAAAGACCAGTAAATAGCGAAAAATTGTTTTCTTGGGTCTGAAAGTCCTGAAAACCTTCTCAAATTCCGCCAGAGGGCTTCTCATTTTCTCTGAACGTATTTTGTATGATATTGGGACACTTGTGTTTTCCTGATATGCCTTACAAGTCAGAAAATGTGACAGATTATCCTCTGCTAACTGTTTTCCCACAACATCATCTTACACTTGAAAGCTTTCACATGATCATGCACATCTGTAATAACTTGACGTGGTCCTTGCAATTTCGTATTTAAGTCCGACAAGTGTTTTGTGATATCTACCATAAATGAAGGATCTTGTAAAAAAGGTACATCACATAATAAGCTGAAATCTTCTCCTTTTGTTTCCATGAAAACGCGCATTTCTTCTTTGAGTTTCCAAAACCGGTTGAGTACCATAGAACACGAAAGCCATCGCACCTCTGCATAATATGGTAAACCAGTGTACTTTCTAAATCACGTAAAAATGCAGAAAACTGTCGCTAAATAAGGCCGCGTGACCTTATGAAGTTTATAATTTGTTTTCACTGACTTTAAAACACTGATCTGTAATATTTTAAACGAAGCCATTTTTTACTCCAGCCATTGAACGAGCTCCGTCTGTTGCAACCGAACACAGTTTTGACAAATCTAAATTGTACTTTTGTAGAAGTCCATAAACAGCATTGAAAATATCCTTCCCAGTTGTTGTACCATGCAATGGTACTAATTCCAGTACTTCTTCATACACATTGATATCTGTATCAACCGCACGAAGAAAAACAGCGGGTTGCGCCACACCACACACATCCGTTCTTTCGTCAGAGGCAATAGAAAATGCAATAAAAGAGTCTGATTTTGTTTTTATCTGATCACTTATATTGACAGCCAACTCAGTAACTCTTTCAGCTACAGTATTCCGGGACAAGGATATATTTTGAAATGCCTTCACGCTCCCGGCACTTACAATTTCTGCGGCCTTTACAAGGCACTCTTTTATAAATTCACCTTCAACAAATGGTTTTGAATGTTTCGCGATCAACTCCGACAGTATGTAGCTCGCTTGAAGGACAGATTCGTTTTCTTGCTTTGAACGTGTAAACATAAGCTGCTGATCTTTCAACCG
The DNA here is from genome assembly GCA_030620095.1 of Kuschelorhynchus macadamiae. Lineage (NCBI taxonomy): Eukaryota > Metazoa > Arthropoda > Insecta > Coleoptera > Curculionidae > Kuschelorhynchus > Kuschelorhynchus macadamiae. Next base: position 229,268 of record JAUTXW010005193.1, on the reverse strand, counting down.
TGATTTTAACTTATTTAACTTTTCATTTCTGACCATGCCTGTATACTTGTCAAACATAGTTTTATGAATATCATACTTTCACTTCACAGCAAAAAAGCTAATTCCCACTTTTCTTGAAAGATACGATGCTCATATACAAGTTTTCTTTTACTTCCACTTGGTTTTGAAAGAGACATGCTAAAAACTGTATCCGAAATAAATTATAATTAGTACTGTTAAGTGTAATAAGTGCACAACTCAACTCGAAACTCTATCGCAACTGACTCATAACTGACTAAACACTGAACGACTGAACTCAATCGAACACGGCTTATATAAGGATTGTGTTTTCTCGAGTTCTTTCCAGAATGTTCAGATAGCGTCATCTGTGTTTTTGCGCGACAGAATTTCATGGAACAAGCCAGACAACGTTTGGCTTTAGATTTTAGGTTGAGTATGAGTAGTTCATCCTCCTAAACATAGATGGCACTATGTACAATTGTACATTTTATTATACCAATCGTTGTTGCAGCGGCGCGCGCTTTCAAAAACGGTTTTCAACTTGTTCGCGGACCGCATTATCTGGCTGTTTTCAAAACTGATTTGGGCCGCAGAAAAATGCTCACTGGGCCGCATGCGGCCCGCGAGCCGCATGTTTAACATGGCTGATTTAGGAAAATAAAATCTAGTGTTTTACCGCATACTGTGTATTTTGAAATTTGCCAGAGTGATGTTGATATTTCCAACAGTGGTCACAGCACAATTTTAAAACAGTTTTTTCAAAATCCAACCAGCGAAATTTGGATGTGGTTCGTTCACAATATTGCATCTCTTTTCCACAAAGCGGTTTTAGATGTTGGAGGTGACAACAGTTGCGCAACAGAAGCTGCTTTGCAATATTTCGAGTTTATAAATAAACTACAATATCGCTCGAATAAAGTATTTTTGCCGCTTAAAGTAAGAGAGTTGCTTTCAAAACTTGAAAATATGAGGGATATTAGTGTAAACCATCGGGAAAACTTTGTTTCGCATGTCAAGCATTTATACAAACTGTGTATTTTATTTGCAGAACTGGAGTACAAATTTAAATGAATTAAGACTTTTTGAGTGGGTTAATTTGAAAAAACAAGTTTCTTGGACTGAAATTTTGTCTTCGTGTGACGCTTTCAAGGAAAACATAGGTCATAATACGAAGTAGTGTTACTGACTGTAATACCAGAAATATTTGTACTGAAGGTCGATGGCTAGAACTTTTTCAAACAGAAACTCTAGTTAAAAACCATTTAAAAAATATTCAAATTTTGTGTGAGTTTATTTTTTGTCTGCCTGGAACCAGTGCGCCACTTGAGCGGTTGTTCTCAAATATTAATAACTATTGGAGCTCTGAAAAATCGGAGATGAGTTTAACTACTCTGACTTGTAGTGAAATGGTCCAGTTCCTGAAGGGTGAGCCACAAATTTTGAAAGCAATCTTCAGTTCCCAGAAGTACGATTGGTACCAAAAAGATCTGGATAATCATGCTGGCCCATGACACTTAAATAATAATAAATTTAGTAAGTAAGACATATTTAAAAAATATAAGTATACATGGTTTGTCGAACTTTCATCAGTAGCGTTGACTTTGTATACGAGAAAAGAAAAAATGAGGGTACTGCATTTGTCTTAAGGTTTCTGGCATCATCTTCCCTTGTCTTTTATTACATATCTGGCACAAAATGAATCTACAAAAAAAAAAGAGTGTAAAAAAATACATTCTGCAAAAATCTATGATTTTGATAAAATTAAGTTAAACTAAATTGCCACATTTCATACCTCACATAATCATGATGTGTCCATAGGAAACCATTTATCCCTTTTCATTTCTTATAATCCATTCCTTTCTACAACTAAGATTCGTAGGAAACACCTCCAAATGAAAGCCTTTTTTGGCAGAATTTGAAAATCCTGCAGCACAGCCCGGCATATTGGACTTTTATAATGATCTAAAAAAAATATACTTATCAAAAAATAGTAGGTAATATTGTGAAACTTAACCATATGGTTGAAATCCTCGAAAACATAATGATTTGTAAGGCTCGGAGTGGACCGGAACGCACTGCAAGGACATTCCGGTTCATGAAAAAATTAAATTAATTCCTTCGTAACTTATCAATTTTTATGTTCTTGACTTTATTGCTACTATAATAGAATGTATTTAATTACAGTAGATTATTAAAAAAAATTTAATGAAGCCATGTAGGATTGTTTATGAAAGATCCAACAACAAAAAATTTATCTAGATAATTATCCTAAAATTTCAAGCTACATAACCCGAGAAGATATTGCTCTTCCTGAAGTAACTGAGAATTGCAAAGAATATTTATTTAGTATTTGCAGTTTACATCACTATAATTTATAAACCAATTTAAGTCTATTGTATATAGGGTCACCAGATGCCCTATCGTCACCGGACATGTCTTAGCAATCTAACCGAATTGGCCCTATTTTGTATTTACCAATTATAATTTTAAAAATCATATATTTCTACATCAGAGATAACATTTTATTAGGGATATTCACTATATAAAAGACAAAACTTTTTTATATCCGTTGCTGTTGAGGTGATAGTTGTTAACAAAAAGTGGCTTTTTTTTATTTTTTTTTTATTTGTTAAGCTAGATAAACAATTCGCTCAGACATTCGTTTCCCCTTCTTTGCCGAGGGAAATCTCTGGTAACTCTAATTTTATAATTAACTTCTAAATAAGTGTTTTCAAAAAGAAGACTTCTACAAACAGCGCTTATAAAAACAGTAATTTTTTAAAAACTTGCTTACCTAAATGTACACTAACTAAATGAGACTCAAACTTCATACATAAATACACAACACTGATATTTTAAAACTGAAAATATTTAGGCACGAACTATTTAAAAACGCAATACAAATATGCAGAATCGCCGTATACGCACATATAAACAACGAAAATTTAGCCCATTAATGGCGGATGGGCGGAGCTTATTCTCTATTGTCGCCACTGTTCTCGTATAAAGTCACTTTAGATTTTACATCGGAGGCTTAATTCTAATTTATTGGTTGATTTCGATGAATTAAGCAATCGTTGGTGCTGTGGTTTACGTTTCGCTTTTTTGTGCTTTTCTTAATATACTGCGTGCTAAATACCATCAGTATCAACTGATAATACTATTTATACGACATGACTGAAGGTAAGTTAAAGTTGATAATTCTTTTTATATTTAATTTGAATCACCATACCTGGGACTAATGTAATTTTAATTCCTCTTATGAAAACGCACCAATAAGTTTCTTTCACCAATTTTTAACTGAATAAAATTTTAGGTATGAGAAAACCTGAGAAAATATTGATTTTTTATTAATTAAAATAAAATGGTGAAATCCTAGACTAGACACCGTTTATGAAACCGGGCCCGTTTCACAATGGTTTACAATAAGTAATACGCATGTATTTTTACTTGTATTACTAACTTGTCAAATATTGTGAAACAGGCTCAGACCTAACTTATCGACCATTATTGAATAATCCGTGTAAGCCGGGTTGCATAACTTCGGTATCTATTTTCCATACTATTGAATATTAAGCGAAGCTCTATAGCTATGATAATTTTTTGTGCTGTAGGGAGCTGAATGATGAAGAAAAAGAAAGGCAGTCCAAATGTTTTATTGAACTTTTTAAAGAAGAAGAAGCCCAATGAAAATACTGAAGATTTAACTGAGAGTACGCCCGAAACCCCAAGTAAGGAATCCGTGAGCTCTAGCCGTTCTGGCTCCGAACCTACGAAAACTCGTCCATACGAACAAAACGACATAGCAAACTTTGTTTATCCATCCACAGATGATCAAGAGAAACTTTCTATTCTACAAAAAGGATGCCTTGCGATATTTTGTATTCCCTTGGAATCAGCTAGAAGCACATAGGCGTACGTTTAATCCACTGGAAAATTCGAGCAACATGAATCAACGAATTATCACAAGTTTTCAGTTCTGCGCGCCGATAATTTACAAAAAAATCTTACAAAGGAAACATCAATACATCAACTCCTTAATTCTGCTTCCGTAGAAATTGCTCGCAAAAACCGAGATAAACTTGCGCCTGTAGTTAAAACCAAATTTTTTTTTGAAAAATGGGGCTTCCATTAAGAGGGTACAAAGATTCCGGTGCTTACTTATATAAGTTGGAACATTTAAAATCAGATTTTTGAGGCATGCAGCACCATTATTTTAAAAAAACTAGTGCTTAAAACAAATCTGGCGAAAGCGTTTGTAGTTCTAGCAGACGAAACAACAGATGTATCAACCAAAGAACAATTAACATTATGTGTGAGATACTTTAGCGATGAAAAAATTAATGAACATTTCCTTCAATTTTTAGAAGTAGCTTCTACGACAGGGGCAGTATTGGCAGATACAATTATAAGATACATAGAAAATTTGGGAATTAATTTGAATTTTCTATGTGGTCAAGGCTACGACGGTGCCGCGTCTAAGTCAGGGCAAATAAGAGGGGTCCAAAAACTAATAACTGATAGATTCCCTGCAATAACCTATGTGCATTGTGCTTCTCACAATTTAAATTTTTGTCTTTCTGGTTCTTCCCAAGTCCCAGATATTCACAACTGTTTAGGAATTATAAAAAAATGCTACTCATTCTTTAATTCGCCAAAGCGAAACCAAATTGTATTGCAACAAATGGAAGCTATTTCACAAAAAAAACTAAGCTCTTTATATCAATCATCACATATCCATAACTTGTGATGAAGTTGTGACAGAGCTTGCTAAACAGAAGCGAAAAATAAATTTAATATTATAAGCAATGGTTTCCTACTTTTTTTTAAACGATCCTTATTATGTTTGAATGTTTGTGTTCTTTTTGTAATACTAAGTGTGTTACTTTTAGTTCGTAAGCTGCCCCCCCCCCAAGGAAATTTCTGGTTGCGCCTATGGCGCGAACCCCTAAGTGAAATATAATTAGAACGTTAAGCTTAAAGAATTACACAGAAAATAGAAGATTCTGCGAAACATTTATCATAAGTTTCCAAATGGCACAAATAATTTTGCTAACTCTTTGAAAACAATAAACTTAGTTTTACCCTGACTGAAATTCGAACAGTATTTGAAAGATCATAATATAGCGTTTTTGAAGATTATCTCAACTGTATATTTAGGTAAATAAGCATCATTCTTTGCAGCAAAAATATGTATGTTGTTGTAAAGAAGCTTTTGTAATGTTGTAGCATGGGCATATAACACAACCATCATACCTGACGGAAAAATTGCTGCAAATGCCAAACAAGACCATGAAAATAACTAAGATAGAGCAATGTCTCGAGAACCGAGCTATGTGGGACTCCTTACTCTATTAGTAATGAAGCTCTCTTAAGCCCATTATCTAAAATATTGTATACGTTCAATTTATTAAAATCTCAGCAGCTCCCTGCCTGTTCTCTAGTCCTATACCGTTCTAATTTTTACAAGAGAATTGTATGGTTGATCATATCAAACGCACGCGAAAGATCCACTAACAAGCTCGACAGAGATTATAAACAACTGCATTAACTACTGCGAAAATTCACACAGAGCACTTTCAGTATGTTTCAGCAGGGAACCACTATATAGATTATTTTGATTCATAAAGTTCACTAACTCATCTTTTGTATTTCTTTTTAGCAAATTATTTGAGAATCTCATCATGCTATGTGGGATCAGAATTCTTGCTCTTTTTTTTGTAGTATGTGGCCTCTTCCCGCAAAGGGGTTATAAAAATGTTATACATATTCACAGCTTCTTCGAATAAAGTTAATTCAGGCATCCTTTTCACTCCTATTATAAAAAAGGACGAAACTTTTCATCATAGAGGCATAGTAATTTTAAGTGAAGATGGGGGTCAAAGGAGCAAACCAAAATTTAGTCCAGCGAATTTACTATTTCATGAATCTAACTGAATTTAGGTGTGAATTTTGAATTAAAGATAGATAAAAAAATAATGTTTGCAATGTTTAATAATATATGATACTTTTTTTACAGAAACATTCATATTATGGTCCCTTTCACCAGGGACATGAAAAATAGGAAATCTAATAGAAAATATAATTAAACTCAAAAACTTCTTTAAAATATAACTTTGAAACCAACAGATCTTGATTAAAAGATATAATTAGTAATTTTTCGTTAAACAATGTAAATAAACCGGTGGGGCGCCCACATATGTATGGCATTCGCTTTTTTTATAGGAAATTTTAATTCCGTGTAACTTGGTCAATTTTAATCTAATTCTTAAAAACTTTATTTTTACCTATAGGAACTTCTATTTTTAAAATTTGTAAAAAGTTTTGACTTAGATATTTTGTGTTTTTCGTACATAGGCTGACAACTTAGTCGCTACCAAATTCAAAAAAATTACCGTCAAAATCGCAAAGTTATTTTAGAATTATTTTGAATGCATAATCTGTCCTCCCCTAAAAACAGTTTCGGATTTCTTTTTATATATTAGCAAATCGTAAAGTTGCGGTTTATTTTGAAAAAGTATGAACTTTTCACTGATTTTTTAATACCATAAAACTAAAAAGGCAATGTTTTTTTAAAAAAGTGTATAAATAAATGTTACTAAAAGTGGTTAAGAAACTTTACATTGTTTACCCAGTGCGTTAGGAATTCGTGGCGAAGTATAAGTTCACGTATTTTTGGGTTTTTCGATTATTTGTAAACATAGAGTTTTGGGGATTGAAAGACATTGCTACATGGTTGTAATACTTACATTGCGATAAACCATATTTTTATAATGCATTTTTCCTTAAATAACAGGGTGACATTGAAAAAAATCACATTTTGGTATCCTTGGTTCCTTTGGAGAAAACTTATTTAAATAGAATATTTGAGCCGGCACAGATATTTATTGTAAGTTCCGTGCCTTCTAGAAAACACATCTGTACTCAGGGGAGTCTCTTTACTCGTTGTTTTTCTAATGTCTAATTCTAATTTTAATGGATAATCCTGATATTTTTGTTTGCTTCTCAGAAAACAGATTTGACTTCTACTAGATTATGAGTATACGAAATGTCTATAGGAAAATTGGAGGAGTTGCACAAAAAAAGCGAGATACGGGGGGAGCCTAAAATTATTTTTTAATGCCACCTTTTATCACAGAAACCGTAAGAGTTATGACAATTTTATTTCCGCATGATGCAAATCCCAAGGCACTGTTTTTACAAATAACCGAGAAACTCAAAATACAGACAGACTTACTTCATTACGAATTTCTACTGCCCTGTATGCACAATGTCAGTTCGCTTTTTTAATAACCATTTTTTCAACTTATGATGTCCTTTTTTGGCATTAAAAAAAACGGTAAGTCATATTTTTGAAAGTAACTCGTAACTTCAGCATTTCCTAATATAAATAGAAAAATTCCAAATTATTTTTATGAAATAGTCCTAGTAAACAGATTATGCGTTCAAAATGATTATAAAATATCTTTTGCAATTTTGGGATTACTCGTTTTTTTTTATTAATTTGGTTAAAATGGTAAGTTTTCTCCCTAGATACGCTAAATACAAAATATCTAAGTCAAACCGTACACAAATTTTAAAATTAGATAAAATTTCTTATAAGCGAAAACAAAGTTTTTAAAAATCGGATTAAAATCAACAAAATCACACGAATTGGAAATTTCGTAAAAAAGCGAGTACTTCGCCTCGAGTGTGGAGAGAATTACTTAATTTAAACAACAAAATTAGTTACTCGCTATGGCATTTATAATAATGTAACCTTTTTTGTGGACATGCATATATGCCGACCAAATAACAAAAGATTTCTTTGCCCACATTGGCTCAGTTGCTTTTAGCCATGTCTTCAATCTTTTTAATGTCGAAAGACTGGCGAAACCCCCCCTCTCGTCCACTGCGTTCAAATTTAATATATTTACTGAATATTCGCCAATTGAGGAAGATATGTATTCCATCGTAATTTTCTGACTTTTATATATTGGCACTGTACTTGATAATTCCTTATTGGATTAGACATATTTCAATCCGAGTTTTAATGTAATAGGACTTACGTAGAAATATAGTTGAAGTTGAAACATTTTTCAAAAAATCATGGTTCTAGGGATTAGACCGTGTCAAATTGGAATTACTATCCGACGTTTCGCCTTCGATTGCACGAGGCATCTTCAGGGATCTTTACTCCACTTTTATACCCGACTTGTGCTCGCCGAACTGTGACCCTGTGTTAAGATCGGTTTCCACGTGTGATCTAGACCGTAACTCGTATCTCTATTGACATTTTTTGTATGTTTAAAAATTTCTTAAAATCCTGGAACCGATGCTAGAACCTTGGTTTCCTTTACATTTATAATATGGCTAGTGGTATGATGGTGTTCAGCTACAGCAGATTGAACAATTTGTTTCATAGGAGCAAGGAATTTTATATACTCCTTCAGTTTGAAAAGGTACAATATCTTTCGGGAATCGCAAGCATTGTCCAATCTTCTTATGTGTATTGAAGATTGTACATATGTTGGACCGCCGAAGTAATAGTCCTATTTTGTCTGTAGGGCCATGTACGTAAGGAAGAATAACACTACCTAACGGTGGCTCTTCATCATCCTCCTTTCATAGAATTGGATTACTATATTTTTTAATTGAACGCGTAATATCTTCAGTACAATAGCCATTTCCTTTCAGAGCTTCGGTCAGTTTCAATGTTTCCGATGGTAGAGAATCTTGATCAGAAATCGAAATGGTTCTAAATACTAGTGAATTTGCATTTAAGTATCTGTTTGTATGCGTTGGTTTTCTGTACACAGAATGTCCTAATGTACCATTTTCTTTCCTCATTCAGTGTTCAGATCTCGTGGAGTAAAGATCCCTGAAGATGCCTCGTGCAATCCAAGGCGAAACGTCGGATAGTAATCCCAATTTGACATGGTCTAATCCCAAGAACTATGATTTCTTAATTGACCAAAGCCGTGAAAGCTTCCGTTCTACATTTTTCAACAATATTCCAAGACATAAACTTTTATTGATGGGCACCTTAGCAATCCCCGAACATTGTTGTAATTAGTAATTAGTTAGCCAATTCGTAATATTTTACATTATTTTTTTTGCAAGATATTTTATTTGGACAGCTCTGAATTTCTTCTTGCTAGAAAAATATTTGATTACATATAATCCGCACTTTTCTAATTATGCTAAAAAATAGACAAATTTTGAATATTTAGAGAAAAAAATAGATTTAACTATTACTAAAAAGCTAAAGTTGTATTGTTAACCTGATTAGAATAGCTTCTAACACAGTCTATTTAAATTCTAGGGAAATGAAAGTGTGTGCAATAGATCAAAAAAACCAAGCATTGGACCTAAAAACGATTGGATTAAACCGACGATATCATTTTAATCTCTCTTTTTTTTTATTATTAAAAACTCAAAATGACAAATGACTGACACTAACAAAGGGCCCAGATTTTCTGACGAGTCCTTACTACTAGAAGCGACGCATCGGAAAATTTGGGACTAGGGGCCGTTGCATTACCAATCTATCTCTGCAGAGTCTTCCATATAAAAATGCACTTGCACAAACTTGTCAGCAAGGCATGAGTCAGTATATGAGAAATGATTCTGTAAATGGGTTTTAAGTTTTTAAAGATTTTTACTCTCCAGTCAAATTAAGAGTCTGTCACATTTACGTATGATCGCCATAGAATGAGTAATCTTAATATCCTTATATCTTGGGGATGAATTTAGGATTGATAATACATTTTAAAAGATGTGCTACTCAATCCCCTTTCCATTTAATATTTTCCTTTAAAATGCCGCACACCCTCATCTCAAAATTGTCAATCACAAAATATTCATAAAAAAGAGCATTTACTCTGCTATTAAAGGGTGAAAATTTTAAAATTTTTATCGTGGCTAGTTCCAAAAATAAAGGGAGAGCTTTTAAGTGTAGCACTATATGACTTTTGGTCTTATTATAAAATAACAATACCGAGATGTCAAGTAGACATTACAGTTTACTTAATTTAGATAATAATTTTACTGCATTAGATGCACTGGCTAGATGGTGATGGTAGGTACATGTATTATATACCTAGTATTACCTCAAATTAACTAGTATAGTTAATTTGTGGTATTACTATAACCAAGTATAACTATAACGCAATAAAACTTGAACTTTAATAATTGGAAATAAAATATATATTTTGTATCTCAGCATGTTTTAAAGCGACTAGAAAAGGTTTGATCATTGTGATAAATCAATAAAAATTTAGATAAACTTTTATGAGTGGTCGACGCGGACAGACCAACGTTTATTTTCGAGCGAAGCGAGCTTCTCAGTATTATTTAATATTTATTAACCTTGAATACATTTTTATACGTTATATCAAGGTTCGCTTGATTGTTATCAGGATATTGCCTGTAATTGCACTTAATAATATTTTTGTAAACAGTGTTGATGTGACGTGTGTCAAAAGTACCAAGAGTTTATTAGGATTTTATTAAGTAAGTATATTTATTTTATAGTTCAGCTCAGTACACCTATGGAACAATACCTAGTTAAGTTTAGACTAGCTAATAAAATAATCAAGGATAAAAAGTTCATCTCATTCATTGGATAAAATTAATTCAGTTGGTCAATAAAATCAAAAAAATATTTTTGGTATTGGATAGGTTCAGGGATCAAATATTTACAAGAGGCAAATAGATTAATTTGTAAGAATACGCAAATAAAATAGATGGAAATAAAAGTGAGTTAGGCTGAATTAACTTTAATTAAGTTGTCCTTTTCCAAAACTCGGTTTGTCACTTTTGTCATTTTTAGAGAACAGTTTTGGAACTGTACGCGGTTTTATAACACAATATATTATCTACAAATAGAATTTCAAAAAACGAATTTGTTTCTACCAAAAAAACGATATATTTTTATCCGAAATTGAAGAAAACATGAAAAATAATGGCAAAATGTACATAGTAACCTAACAAACTTGTGATTTGTTTGTGTCGATATTTTCATGAAGACCTACATAGTAATGGACCAATGATAGCACCATTGCTAGATTTTAAAAGTGAGTATAAGGTACTTATGACTTATGGAAGTTAATAATTTCTATGAAAATAAGATAACCGCAAAAACCGATAACTGACTCTTTGCAAAGAGTGGACTTAAACTGTAATTTTTATTTATAACTGTGTTTTAAATATCCGACTGCGTTTTTGGTTAGCCCAGGTTAGGCCGTTTTTTTTTGTTGATGTGAAAAACGTATCTATAATAATAAACATAAACCCATGAGCTTGGCAACAGTGTACGTCGTAACGTAATAAAAGGGAGCTGTATATGCTGTATATTGCTAAAACGTAAAGACTTGCAAACGTCTCGAAGAGTGATTTTGTTCACCATTACAATACTTCCCTCTTACGAGAGAAGTAACATTACAAGGTTGGGCAAAAACTATTTTATTTAATCCTACTTATTCGGACATCGAGATTCTATAATGCAGTGATATTTCCTGTGTAGTAGCAAAAACATGCCAATCGTTGAATATGCTTATTTACTGTAAATAGTATCAAAATGCATATTTAAGTAGCTGCAACAATTTATCGCGAAATATGTCCTGACAAAAGGAGAATAAATGTGTTTTAGTAACAGTCCATACGAGAAACAGGAAACATAATTCCAGCCAACTAACTAAAAAAAAATATTTTTTGCCGTGAATGAAAGACATTAGTATGGGTGGCGAATTGACTTCACGATCGAAGTTTTTTATTATTTTTTATTAGATTTAAATTAGGAAAAGGACAGAACAGAAACAACGTATTAAATGTCAATACAAGCCACGAGCTTCTTTAATCAAAAATTTAACTCATTGTACTAAACGTACCGTATCAAAACGGCTTATACGAAGCAGAGATTGCATCATCTGTTTAATCAGCAGATTTTTGCTACACAAACATATTCTCCGAATAGAAGGTATTCAGTAATAAATATTGTATTACCGGGTTAAAAAATGGAAAAGCAGGATTAAACAAACAATAAAAATGCTCGTATCGAGATTAAAACAAAATAAAAAAAAAATTTAAGAAAGCAGTCGCATTAATTATTATGGGGGAAAGTTCCAGAACTGGTCCAACGTTTGTTGCACGGATTGAGAAAACCCCCTAAAACCCAGTTAGACCAGATATTTAATAATCTAAACATGATTTTCCAATTTTCAAATAACTTAAAGAAAAAGCCAGTTGTACTTCTTCGGTCGTTTTCATTATTACCCCAATCAGCCTATAAGCTGCACACATAGCCAATAAAGAATTGATTGTAAATATCACTTCTTTTATGAACCAATTTCAGTTCAAGTGAACCTTTTATGTATCTCAAAATGAGCTTCAGCTTGATATATTGCCATAGTTCTTTATTATTTTTATTTTGATATCTACTTAGTAAATTTATGGATGTACGCAAATCAGGCTGTGTGCATAACATAACATACATTAGGAAAACAATTAGATTTCTGTATGGATTTCTTCAAAATTGTTTTGAGAACATGATCTAAGGTAATTTGATCATTATGTTTGTTTATCTGTATGCCCAAGAAAAACTTTATTTCTTTCATATCTTCCATATTACATTGACTCATTTAATAAATCTTAAAACTAGTCATTATTGAAAATATCCATTTACATTCTACTATATTTTTCTCATCCCTTTTTTTTCATAAAATGATTGAAGAATTGCAAAGTATAATTATTTATACCCTCTTCTTCATTATACCAAAAAAAAAAAAGATTTTTAATCCGTTCACTTCGTCTAAAATGTGTATTTTGGATCTTATTTTTGAAACTGTTATCGGTTAAAGGCGTATTGTATTTATTATCTGTTTCTCTGACAGATTTATCTACTTTAATAACACATTTTTTGTACCAATTTGTACAGGTATTTTAGTTAAATTGGAGATGACCCTCATCAAATTCTTGTCTTGATGTTTGAACCCCTTCATCAAGTATTGTTGATGTTTTAAAATGTACTTCGTCAAAAATGACATCGCGGGCTATTATAAATTTATTAGTTTTATTATCTAATATTTTATAACCATTTGGATGATAACCCACTAATATACCTTTATTTGCCTTGTTATCAATTTTATCCTTTCGGACTTTATTATGAATATATGTTGTAGAGCCAAACATTTTTAAATTAGTTAAGCTTTGCTTTTTGCCATGCCACAGTGCAAATTGTGCTCTCATTTGTTTTACAGCTTTTGTTGGTGTTAGATTTATTAGGTATGTAGCCTCACCCCAGAAACTTTTATCTAACTCTGCCCCATGTACCATGGCTCTAGCATTCTCTGTAATTGACTTATGCATACGTTCCGCTACTGAATTTTGTTGCGGCGTATGTGGTGCAATCAAATGATAACCCTTTGAACACAAAAAGCCTTAAACTGGTTAGACAGATATTCATTTCCATTATCACAATATAAATTTAATATTTTTAAGTTAATAGCTGCCTTGCTTTTTACAAAGAAATCTTGAATAACTTTAAATACTTCAGATTTATTTGTCAATAAATACATAACTGTGTAATAAGGGGTATCTATATTGGGCAGAGTTACAGGACCACAAACATCCGAATGAACAATAAACAACAACCTTTTTATGTGTTTGTCTTTGGCTTAAGCGAACGGTAAAGGCGCTTGTTTTCCAAAAATACAAGCTTTACAGGTATCTTCTATAGGACTAATATTATATAAATAATTATTGTCTTCTGTAAAATCAAAGTTGTTTAATAGTAAAAATTTTTGATTGTTTATGTGACCCAGTCGAGCATGCCAAAGTTTATAATTGTTTATTGCCCTTTTAGAAATTATGTTTGCTTGGTTATTTAAATGTAAAAGGTACCATTTATTAAATTATTATGGGCCTTACCTTGAATTACCGTATCGTTACCTTTCTGGATACTCAGTGTACCATCCTGGTTAAAAATAACATAACAGAAACAACATATTAAATATCAATATAAGCCACGAGCTTCTAAACACACACATGCATGATATCAAAACGGCTTAAGCTGCGTTTACACGGTCCGTGGTTCGACGAAACTGCCATGGCGTACCTCAAACCAAGGAACGTGTAACAGACGGTTCGCTGTGGTATATATATATATATATATATATATGGTGTGTTTTCATTCCGGGTGTACATCCGTTCACTACTGTCGTTCTGAAAAAAACAGTTTTGCTGACGTTTCGCCAAAATCACATTTGGCATTTTCGAAGCTTTCTTTCTCGCGTCCGAATAGAGACTGGAAGGAGTAAAAATCAACACATATATATATATATATATATATATATATATATTTATGTTGCTGTTAAATTTTAATAATTAGGTACTATTAGGTTCTGTTAGATTTTGGTTCTGTTAAGATGTTATTAAGTTTCCAAAGTTCGATAATTAAGTACTAGATATGGATACGTTTTTATAAGAACTATATTAAAGATAAAATAAAAAAAAATACAAAACTACTTACCTTTATTTCATTCTTGAGTGCATGCACTAAAGCTTGACATACTTCCATAACAAAATTTGCTACAAAATCTCTAGAGCATTTAAAGATGAGACCTAAACTATAGATGTCTTCCGTGGCCAAAAATCTCAACGTAATTGCTAACCTTTGATCAACGGGAAGTGACGGACCAGACGGACCACGTCCAGTTTCGTAATATCGCGAACCACGGACCGTGTAACCGCGGCTTTACACGAAGCAGAGATTTCGTTATCTGCCTAATCAGCAGATTTGTGTTACACAAACATATTCTGTTAATCGAAGGCATGCGTGATATTCCTATTTTTGTCCTTTTTGTATCACCGGGTGAACCCAATATCTTTTTCCTGCAAAGGAAAAAAATGCCTTCTATTTACAGAATATGTTTGTGTAACAAAAATCTGCTGATTTTTTTGCTACAATTTAATTCGTGTTTTTTAAACCGAAAGTCTCGACAGTTCTCCTAAATATTCTGGCATATACCGCTATATTATTCGGCCATCATTTGACCAATTTATACTTGCATCACACTTACTTTTTTGTGCAAAATTTGACGTCAATTGGAGTTTTTTAATTACGATTTTCTTCATATTGGATTTTTACAAAAATATTACCATTCCATCTCTATATGACCCTTGATATTTTAACCAAATTTGAAGTAAATCGGATAAGTAAAAAATTATCCGATTTGGAATAATGTTTACTTAAACTTCATTCATAGATTTTAATACATACTCCCGTTCAGTAACACACTAAAAATTGGCCAAACAAAAACAATGCGAGTTTTCGAAATGGTCCGAAATTAAAATGCATAACGTTTCGAAATTTTATAGCTATATTACCGATTCTTAAAGGTTTCATTTAATGCCTATTAAATGCCATCTATCAAAGAGTAGAACGCCAGAATAAAGCAAATAGCCTTCCTTGTCGCTCCAAATATATTTGGTTTTATTAGTAATAATTACTAAAACTATTCAAGTAATTGCGAAAACCAGCAGCCAGATGACCGCGCGAAAGGCCACCGAAAAGAAGGAACAGAAAGCTGGCAATCGACGTCCCAAGAAATACATCAGACGCATCAAATAAATAGAAGAACAAAAATAAGAAAATCCTTTGGGATCTATTTTTCATTAATGTCTTCTTAAATGTTTATTCAGTTTTTTATTATCTAAAGCAATACTTCCTTATATCTTTTTATTAGGCCGCTTGCTATTGCCTTTAGAACCAAGAAAAGAAAACTGGGTGAGCCTGACGAGATCTACGTAAATTTTTCCCATACCCCTATTTTTTATTCTAATATTTTAAAGTGAAAGAATATAGACTAAAATATTGCGTTTATGAGAACGGTGTACTGAAAATTACGTAAAAATATATTGTTATGAAAAATTTCAAATTTTTTTTCCTATGTTTTCTATTTCAAACTGTGAAGTAACTTGTCCAAGTCACTGTATTAATTAGTATTGCTAAAATGACTTATTTATATTATTTTTTATTTTAGTAGGATAGAAATGTCGACTACAAATAAACAGGATATCATTTTGGATCCAATTGTAAATATTCAACAAGGCAAAATAAAAGGGTTAACCTCTGAGGATGCACGTGGAGGAAAATTCTACAGTTTTCTTGGTATTCCCTATGCGAAAGCACCAGTTGGAGATTTAAGATTTAAAGTAAGTAGGGGATACATAAACTAGCGATAATATACTATGAAAGATGTCCAATCGTTCTGTTTATCCAGGGCAGTACTCTTTCTCGTAAAAGTTTTTTTACTATACATTTTTTATAGGATAACTAAATAAAAAATTGGATCAGAAATATAGTTTGTAACGAAAATGTTTTCTAATATTAAGGAACTACCGCCTCAGTGGCATAGTTGTGTAGTTGTAAGAGAGATTTCCTTCAGTTCGGAAAACTCGGCCCGATATGTACATTTTCAGTGCTTTGGATGCTAGGTTCGCTACCTTCCCGAGGTGCCTTAAGTCATTGGGATATTAATATTTTGTTTGTGGACTTTTGGGATCGACTACAAACATTAACAGGGTTCCTCAACACATGTATTACACAACACAACTGTGCAGAAGAAAGCGGGAAACCACTACGTATATCACATTCTCTAATGGTCGAGTGCAGTGCATTAAAAAGAAACCAAGATACATCTTGAAAAAATATAGGTTTCAGTAACCATGGCTAACACCAAAATACGGGTACAGCAACTTCAAGAGTAAACTAGTATATCATGATAACCCAAAAAAATGACGCGTAAATCAATTTAACTATATTATGACAAATATAATTGTACAGGTTCTTTTCTTATAATTTGCCACGCCACCCCTTAATGCCTTTATTTGAAAAGATACAAAAAAATGTTTGTTCGAAAGATGTAAGCTTCTGTCGGAATAAAGTAAATTTAAAAACCAATCACGATCGGAAAACTTAAAAATCACCATCAACTTTGTTATTTAAATAGAACACCCTCTATATATTTAAATTTTGGGATCCTCCTCATTACTTTCTTTTTGAAAATATATAAGATGTCTGTACTTGGAACGGTATTTTTTGAGCTATATAAGGAAAACCCTGTACATATCTGAGTGTTCAGTTAAGACTAACTCTAATAATCCTATGGAAACTAATCTCCATTTTATTGGTTTCTATGGACATCCATATCAATATCTAAATGCTGATGTAAACCCTGCTAAGTGTGAATTTATGGGTCCACTTCCCTCGAATTTCGGATCTCAGGTTTATTAATTAGTAATTAAGCACTTCTAACAACTACTACATTCGAAAATATAGTTTTTCTTTTTAAATTATATAAATTTTTTTGTTTAAGTACCATTTATTTAAAGCAATATCTACGTACTGTGAAAAGGTGTATATAAAAAAGGTATTAAACTGTTATTAATTTAAAATATTTAATATTAATGATCCCAATGCAAGTTTTAAAAAATGTATCCTAATATTTAGCCATGATATACATAGTAAGAACAATAAACCGAAATATTCTACAACGTAAAGCACATACGAAACATAATTTATATTTCTAGGCTCCAATTCCTGTGGATCCTTGGCAAGAAGTATTCGATGCAACGAAGGGTGGTAATATCAGCATCCAAGAAAATTATTTAAGCAAAGAAATTGACGGTTCTGAGGACTGTCTTAATCTTAATGTTTATACGCCATGCGTGAGTATTGCTTATATTATAATTTTTATTATTTTTTTTCTTCTTTCTCTCACAGTATTCCTGTGGTTGTATTTCATACTGACAGGATTATACCAATTCAGCACAAAAAAAAAAGAAAAGATCTAACGATGCTACATGTTTCCAAAATGACCGATTTCTGGATGTTCCTGTGAATGTCTGTATTAAGTCCTAATTAAGCCAAATGCGATGTAAACGTTGTTGGGGTGAAGCCTGTTACTGATATGATGAGAGGAAAAATAATAACTCTTTCCTGTTTCCACAGCCTTGTATTTGGCAATCTCCTCACTGTATTTCGCACGGATGTCTCGTCGTTGAGAACAGCCATGTTAATTAAATAAGTGATCTTTTCTTTTTTGGATTGAAAGGTGATATCGGGTCTGTTTGCGGGGATTGTTTTATCTGTATGGATGTCAATGTCCCAGTAGAGCTTGTAGTCTTCATTTTCAAGTATGGATGTTGGTATATAATGGTAATAAGGGTCTGTGTTCTCCGTTAGTTTGTATGTTGTGGCTAATGCCTGATAAACGACCTTCGCTGCTGAACTGTGTCTCGCGGTGAATTCAGTTCCGACCATCATTCTACATCCACTACATCTTCTCTCTTTGCCGGTGACATCTCCTGCACCTAACGTCTTCAATGGTTGTGTCCTTGATGATGTGCTTTTGGTAGTTTTTAATTGTTATGACTTTATCCTGGACGGCAAGCGGAAAGCCTTCTGTTTCGGGAAACAGCTGCCCTTTTTGTAACTACGTATATGAAAGCTTTTTAAGTATGTAGTCTTGCTTTATGTGGTATCTGTGTCTTCCATGGAGTCTTTTTTCAGACCAAGTGTTCATCTTTTCTAGTCTTGATTGGATGTGACTGTATGCGTCTGCTGCGTGGCTCATTTGGGACAAGTCGAGCGGTGTATAGTTCTTGTCTGCCTTCAGTATGGCCTTGGGGAGGTTAGTTTGTTTGTTGTGGAGCAATTTTCGTAAATTTGTTTTTTATTTAGCGATTGTATATCTATAATTCCCCTCCCTCCTTCTTTTCTCTCGATGGTGAGTCTTTCCTTGCATGTCTGTGTGTGACCATTTAATGATACCAAACGAATACGTAAGAATAGGTATCGCGAAGGTGTTAATAGCTTTCGTTAGATTTCTGGAGTTCAGTTTTGTTTTTAGTAGTTTTATGAGTCTGGTTTTAAATTCCATCTTGAGCTCTGATTTGATATGAGTGTGGTTAATTTTGGTGCTTTGATGGAAGCCTATGTATCTGTATGTTTCTTCTTTGAGCATGTTATTTATGGTTTCATTGTTGATTGTTACCGTCGTAGGGTGGTCTTTCCACTGCCCCTTGTTGAGTAGCTTGCAGTTACTTATACTAAATTCCATGTTGATGTCCAAGGTAAACGTTTCTGTGATTTTAAGGAGTTCCTTTAGCTGTGCGTTTGTGCTTGCGTATAATTTTATGTCATCCATTTACAAATGATGGTTTATCTTGTGAAGGTTATTTTTTTGGTGTTTAATATGGAATCCGGAGTTTGTGTTATTCAGTGTGTTTGTGAGTGGATTGAGACAGAGGCAGAACCACAAAGCGCTTAGTGAATCTCCCTGGAATATACCTCGTCTGATGTAGATCTCGTCTGTTTCGATGTGTTCTTTTTGTGTTCTCAGGTTGACTTGCGTAAGAAATTGACTGAGGGTTTGATTGACTTTGTATAATTCTAGCACTCTGATTAGCCAACTGTGGGGTATCGAATCAAAGGCTTTTTTGTAATCTATGTAACCAGTGTGAAGGATTCTACGATTTTTCCTGGTTTGTTCCATGATGACGCTGTCTATAATTAGCTGCTCCTTGCATCCTCAGCTGTTTATTCTGCGCTTTTTTTGCTCTTCAAAGTGTTCAAGTTGGAAAGTGTTTTAAAGTCAGTGAAAAAAATTATAAACTTCATAAGGTCACGAGGCCTTAATCGGTGACAGTTTTCTGCATTTTCACGTGATTTAGAAAGTGAGTACACTGGTTTACCATATTATGCAGAGGTGCGATGGCTTTCGTGTTCTATGGTACTCGACCGGTTTTGGAAACCCAAAGAAGAAATACGCGTTTTCATGGAAACAAAAGGAGAAGATGTCAGCTTATTATGCGATGTACCTTTTTTACAAGATCTTTCATTTATGGTAGATATCACAAAACACTTGTCGGGCTTAAATACCAAATTGCAAGGACCACGTCAAGTTATTACAGATATGCATGATCATGTGAAAGCTTTCAAGTGTAATGAGAAACCTTCTGGCAGAATTTGAAAAGCGTTTTCAGGATTTTAAGACCCAAGAAAACAATGTTTCTCTATTTACTGGTCTTTTCACTATCGATATTGATAAAGTTCTCCCTTAGTTGCAAATGGAAGTAATTGAGATTCAGTGTCAGATCCATTTAAAACAAAAATTTGATAGTGTTGGTACATTCGAATTTTATAAATACTTGCCTGTTCAATACCAAGAAATGAGAAATTTGAAATTTGCCTGTAAAATCCTGTCAATGTTTGGAAGTACCTATAAGTGTGAACAACTATTTTCTTTGATGAAAGGAAACAAATCTCCCGCAAGATCGCGATTGACGGACGCACACTTGGACGCAGTTTTAAAATTATTTCCGCCGATGAATTCGCGTCACAAATAGATAACTTAATTAAAGACAAAAGATGTCAAATATCTGGCAAAAGAATTTAATGTTTGTAGTTTTTTGTAATGTCCTTTTTATTGGAAATTTAATAAACAGACTTGTTCTATAATAGTACTTTTTCTCAAGATTTTCAGTAGCTTGTCTTCTTTAAGATAAGGTTTTGCGGCCCACCTAGTCGATCGTCTTCATGCTTTTGGCCCACCAGTGACTTTGAGTTTGATATGGCTGACGTAGCGAGTAAAAACAAATCGGGTAAAATTTGGAATCC
The DNA here is from genome assembly GCA_030620095.1 of Kuschelorhynchus macadamiae. Taxonomy (NCBI): domain Eukaryota; kingdom Metazoa; phylum Arthropoda; class Insecta; order Coleoptera; family Curculionidae; genus Kuschelorhynchus; species Kuschelorhynchus macadamiae. Next base: position 208,606 of record JAUTXW010005193.1, on the reverse strand, counting down.
ATACAGACAATAGATAAATATTACTAGCCCTGAGGAAGTAAAAAAACACCAGTAGATATGTCCCAAAATAAATGAGGTTTTTATTTGCTTGATTAGACCCTCCCTAATCATTCTCAGTTACAGCAAAAAAATTCAAAAATTTCAAAAATATTTTTATTTGTCAAATATTCAGTGTGTAGTTTGTTACAGACATTCTGACCAGACACTGTCGGCTGAACAGGATCATAATATAAAGCTAACGGCTGCAAACAAAAAGAGATAGGAGGTATCACATTTTCTCTGTAGGTCTCTGGTTAACAATCACAAAATCCATTCCAAGAGAACATGATCCAGCATCATTAACTTCTAGGCGATAACATCACATCTATTATAAGAAAAATATATTGGGTTATCAGAACCTTTTGCTTGCTTTAACATTAAGGATTTAACAAAAAAACAGGATAATTTAAAAGAGAGTTAGTGGAAATAATGGCCCAAAGTGCTATATATTTTTGATTATGAAAGAAGATATTTTGATTTTATATTATAGCAAACCATATAATTAATGTATTATTCAGCAATTAAAGCTACATTTATTGAATATAGTAATCAGGACTTTAATAAAATTACAATCTAACCATATTTTTTACACAAATATTTGATGCCTCGATAAATTACCGTTAGCTTACACTTGATAACGATCGCTTCACTGATCAAAACGTTGTTTTAGTTAAAAAAAAAGACCGTGCAAATCCAACGAGCCCAATTTTACTTAAAATATTCCAATATTTAACCATTATTTGAGTCTTTTAATAACTAAGTGCCTTTGATATTTACATAACAACTTTATTTGTAGCTCCCAAGTGCCAATAATTCGAAAAACATGTTAAAACCTGTTATGGTGTACATTCACGGTGGCAGCTTTCTGACTGGTTCGAACAGAAGAGAATTGCATGGACCAGAAATACTAATTAGTGAGGATATTGTGATAGTGGCAATTAATTATAGACTAGGCATTTTAGGTAAGAAAGCGGATAATTACGAATTATTCCATATATATATATATATATATATATATATATATATATATATATATATATATATATATATATATATATATATATAGTTGGAAGTATGTCTAATTCTTATTTTATTCATTGAATGCAAGCATAAGCTTTATATTTTTATAAAATAAAATATTGAAGTGATCTCGTTTTAGATACGAAATAGTCACTTTCCTACTTTATCGGTAATTTTCTAATTACCATATTAAAATTAGTGCTTCAACGAATGTATTTCCTCTCAGTTGTCGCATTGATGTTTCTATGTGATTGTATTGATTATCTATGGTTGTAGAAAAAAATAGTAACTACAACACGACTTGTAGTAAATTCGTATTAAACTTTTGGCTTGTTCTGCAAATATCAGACACAATTTGGTTTTAGAAATGCAAAATCTACAACCAAGCAATCGGTAATTTCATCGAAGTAGTAAATAAGTGGAGAGGGAATATTGTGCAGCCTTGTTTTGTGATTTAAGCAAGGCTTAAATTAAAAACTAAAATATTACAATAATTTTTCTACATTATGTGTGCTGAAATATGGAGTCCCGCAGTGATCTGTGCTGAGGCCACAGGTTTTCCTTATCTACATATACGATCTGAAGGGCTGTGACCCCAGTGCCGATTTAATATTATCCGCGGATGACACAACACTCATCAGAAAAGCAAAACAATTTGATCTCTTGTACGAGATATTTAAAATCGTCTTAGTAAGCTCTTTAATTTTATATTCGTCACGATAAATTATAGAAATATTTATTTTTTTATGTTGGACAAAATGGCATAGTACTCCCGCCATTTTGATTTTTTTTAATTCAAATTCATACAGAGTGGGCCAACAGAAATTTTACACCCCTATTTTCCGGCTTTAAAATGAATGTCGAGGGAACTATTTTTCAGCTTTTTTCATCCCCGTAGCTTTAACCTCCAAGTTGAGGGGAGAACAACCCCGGAAATTTGAATAGAGGAGAGGAGTCATGTCACACCTCGTTTTAGAGATCTCATTGAGTTATTTATGACCCTATAATTTCACCTTCTTATTTTTAACCACAACGAAATGACAGCTTGTTAAAATTTGTTAGAGGCTTGAAGATCTGGATACAAATTAGACTTTTTTACGTTTTTATGAAATAAATCGAAACATTCTCGGACCTGTCGATTTCTAATTCGAGGGGAAAGAACTTTTCTGCTTCTTTCATCCCCGTAACGTCAACCCCGAAACGAGAGGCCAACAATACCCTGATTTTGAAGAGGGGAAAGAGGTGTTGCAATACCTCATTTTGAAGATCTCATCGAATATTATCTGACTCTAAAATTTCGCGTCAAAATTTGCATCGAGAGTGAAGTGGAAATTTTTTCGCAACACCCCAATCGAGGGGTTCGAGCGTTTTTCCAGATTTCCATTTTAAAGCCGGAAAAGCGGGGAGTAAAGTTGTCGTTGGCCCCCCGTGTAAATTTGAATTATATACATACATAGTATTTACGCACGGAGACCAAATAATAAATGATATAGCTAATGGACGGGCGTTTTTATGGAGTAGTGGGTATTTATAAATATTTTCTAATTAATTTTTTGCATATTAATTTTACCCACCACACTGCACCAACTACTTTAAACAAAAATTAGCTCGCCCGGCAGACCTTGTTCTGCCTTTTCCGTTAAATGGCGCGATGAGTTTCCAGTGGAATTATAAGATTATGTGGCACATTCAACACATCGTCCAGAGATGGTATTGAAGAAAAACATATCGGTTTTATAGAAAAAATACGCAATAAAACAATACAAAAAATAGTGTTGAAAGGTCTCGGTAATCAGATGATCATTTCAAAAAAAATATCTTGTAAATTGGTGCAGTACAACTCTTTCAAGAACTTGCTGAAAAATTTGACTTAGTGTTTTAAATATATAGATAAATTAGGCATACACCCATATGTTATTTTAAAGTGGTTTAAATATACTGAACTTATTGCAGGATTTTTAAGTCTAGAAGATGTAAAATTGGATGTTCCCGGAAATGCGGCTTTTAAGGATATGGTTCTTGCATTAAGATGGGTTCAAGAAAATATACAGAATTTTATGGGAGATCCAAAAAACGTCACAATTTTCGGGAATAGTTCTGGGGCTGCATCAGTGCACTTATTGGTCCTTTCTCCAATGGCAAAAGGTATGATGAAATAAAAGGTGAAAGTTTCTGAGACGCTTATCGGCAGATCCACTTGAAAGTTTAAAGAGTTTGATCAGATAAAGTTGTCATGAAAAATAAAACTGATAATTCGCCAGTTAAGTTTTGCTTTTATGTCACTGTCATATTACGTGATGTGCTTTGATTAAATAGATAACAGGAAAGAGCCCCGTGCCTTATTTTAAATTAGCAGGCTTTTGACGGAACTACGTCATTTTTGGGATCTTATTTTTTTGATGTTTACGTTTTGGTTTGTTGATGTGTGTTGTCAAACCGTCGTCTTTGCAAATTTAAGTTTAAGTTTTAGCAGTTTATAAATAATACGCACATCGAATTAATATAAAAGTTGATTAAAAAGTTGTATTGTTTGTCATAAAACGTAACAAACACATTTTTGGTGGTTTGGATTATCCCGAATACAAGAAATGGTCAGTTGTGTGGCGTGGGGTCGTACCCGTATTAAAAGTACAAAGAAGAAAGAAATTCCGTCTCAATGGTATGTGCATTTGTATTTTCGTAAGTAAAGAATTTAACACTTTTAAATCCGGTTTAGAGGCAAAAATAATTGTTATTATAATGAAAATGATAATTCTTAAAGTGTCAAACAGTTAGGTTAGGAACCAAACCACTTTATGTAATATTTTGTTAGGTCAAAACATTTAAATTACCTTAAGTATGTTTTAAATGGAAGAAAAAAAGTTACGAGTTTCTAGGAAGAATTTTATGGAACAAAATAAGTTTTAATATCTGATACTGATCTGAAGGGGAAACAGTTTGAATATATTTCCCAACAAATGTTATTTGTTTTTACAGGAAGTAATGGTAAATAAAAAAAATATGAAATCCTTTTTTGGATATAAATGATTTTAATTCATTTTGAGACTTTTTATTAGGAAAAATAGAATATTCCAATACCTATAGGTACATACATTTTTTTTAAATTTTTATAATCACTTTTAACATTTTGTTTTCTGCAAAAATATATTATTTTTCTTGAATTTAATAATTTATTTATTTATGGCCGGTAACTAAAAACTCACCCTAAGTAGCCCAAATATTTGTCCTTCCATGAGCTATTGTTAGTATTATTATATAGTCTAACCCAAAATTAATTTAAATCAATAAAAAAAACAAACCTAATATATATATATATATATATATATATACATTTATATATATATATATATATATATATATATATATATATATATGTATATATATATATATATATATATATATATATATATATATATATATATATATATATATATATATATATATATATATATATATATATATATATATATTTTTTTTTATTTATTTATTTCATATAAGATATCAACAGACCGAGGTCCAAAATGATATCTACGGATACATATAAAGGTAAAACAAGTCTCATGAGGTACTACAAATTATGAAAATATAAAAAATACAAAAAAGTGGTACATAATTATTGATAATCATTCCAAAGTAAAAAAAAAAAATTATTCAATTTGGTAAAGACGTTTGATCAATTTGCGAAAACTGTTTAAAGAGTTATTAAATAAGTCAACATTAGCATATCTCGAATTATATAGTGTAAGCATTCTATTTAATGGGGCATTTCTTCTGAGGTTTGTTCGACAAAAAGGTTCAAAAAATAAATAATTACTTCTTAACGCACGTTCTTGAATATTAAAGTGAATACTCGACAGAATATTTGGAGAATCTACAAGATTATTGACGATTCTGAAAAGGAAAATTACATCGGTGTGCTCTCTACAAGCCTCTAGTGAAAAAATTTTAAATCGGCTTCGAAGAACGGATGTGCTAATGGTGCTGCTGTACGTCCCTGTTTCCTTACAATATAAATATCTTAAAAAGTTATTTTGAACTATTTCTAATCGGTTTTTATAGATTCCGTACTGTGGATTCCAGGCTACACTAGCGTAGTTTAGTCTACTATAAATATATGAATAATACAGAGTCTTTATAGCTATAATTGAGTTAAATTGTCTACATTGTCTCAAGATAAATCCAAGCATTCTGTTCGATTTCTTAACTACATAGTCAACATGAAGCGAAAAAGTCATTTTTTTATCCAGGATCACACCTAGGTCCTTGATAGAGTTCACTTGTCTTAAGGGCACATTATCGAAGTTATAAAGAAAAATAAATTTTTGAAAGTTACGAGTGAAGGAGATATAACAACATTTATCGATATTAAGAGCCAACTGGTTATTTTGACAATATTGATAAAACGAGTTAAGGTCGCTCTGAAGCAGAAGACAATGGCTTATACTTTTTATGCCTAAATAAATTTTTAGATCATCTGCATATAAAGAGAAGTTACAATACCTGAAGCATTCATTTATATCATTTAAATATATTAAAAAAAGAACGGGGCCCAAGTGACACCCTTGGGGCACTCCCGAGGTTACAACATAAGATTTAGATTTATGCCCATTGACTACAACCAGTTGGCTTCTATTACACACATATGACGTCAACCAACGAAGCAGATCTCCATGCACACCGACCCCAGAGAGCTTAGATATTAAGGTGTTAAGATTTATTTTGTCAAAAGCCTTACTAAAGTCGGTGTACACTGAATCCACCTGCACTTGTGAGTCCATAGAGTTCAAAATGAAGTTAGTAAACTGTGTTAGATTGGTATCTACGGATCGTTTAGGAAAAAAGCCATGTTGCTCCGACAATATGCTCATTTTTAGATTATTTATCAAATCCTTTTGTACAATACTTTCGAAAACCTTGCTAAAAATGTTTAATTTACATACATGTCTATAGTTTGAGATACAATTCAGGTCGCCGCTCTTAAATATCGGAACGACATATGCGTTTTTCCATTTCAGCGGGAAAGTACAGTCGCTAAAAGATTTGTTGAAAATCATAGTCAAAGGCACACACAGACTAACTGCGCATTTTTTTACAAAGTAAGATGGTAATCCATCGGGACCGCTACCTTTATTTTCGTCCAGTTCTAACAAAACTTGCAGGATGTTTTGTTCAGTTATATGTATCTTACTACTTATTTGATTATTGTTGTGGGGGACAAAATGAAAAGATTTTTGGTGGTAAGGCTGAAAGACACTTCTAAAAAATGTTGCAAACAATTCACTAATGGCCGGCCCTTCGGCTAATTCTCTATCAAGATGCATTATATTAGGTATCGTTCTATTACGATTTTTTATCGATACAAAGTGCCAAAATTTTTTTGAGTTGCCTGATATATCGTCCTGAATGGAATTCAAATAAGTAGCATGATCCCTCCGGATGAGATTTTTAGAAAGACGCCTGAGGTTACAAAACAATTGATAATCTCTTATGTGTTTAGTTTGTTTCCATATTTTATGCTGTTTATTTTTAAGTTTGATCCATTTAATTGTATTATTAGTAAAATACGCCGGAAATTTATTATTTACTTTTCTTTTCGGTATATATAAGTAAGCGACTTCGTAGAGCTGATTATAAAATGCTTCAACAAACTGATCCACATTGCTACACTTCCGAAACAAATTTGCCCAATTTATACTCTGGATTTTTAAGTTGATCGCATCATAATGACCTCATCTGAAACTACGAATGAAATCGATATTATATATTAAGTTCACCGGAGAACGGCAAATCAAGTTAAATTCTATACTTTTGTGGTAAATGTCTTCATATATTAGAGGGTCTGCTGCCCTTAAGTTGCTAATTAAAGATTTATTACAAAATATTAAATCCAAGATTTTAGTATTGCTATTGAATACTGAGTTGTATTGCCTAAGGCCATAAAAACTAATTATATCCCATAAGTCATTAAATTTTCTAGGAATATTTTCATATGTCAGATAAGTGCAATCAACTTTTGACATCCAGAGTACGTCCGGCATATTAAAGTCTCCGCAAATTAATACCGTGTCGCTCGATATTAAGTTAAAAAGACGGTATAGGTTATTGGAAAAACATGACAACGCATTATCATCACCGGGCGGCAGGTATACACAACATAGGTTGATTTTACCTTTGTTCTGAGTGTAAAGCGTTACCCAGATGTCCTCTGCGTCGCTCTGCCATTCAGGATGACTAACAGCTTCGTATTCCCTGCTCACTGCAATTAGAACTCCGCCACCATCATGTTTTACATTAGCACTAGTTTCACAATCTTGCCGAAACACACGAAATTTTTCATCAAAAATTCAACGAATTCAACCAAGTTTCCGTGATAAACATTAAATCATATTCAGAGGTACATGCACTTAACTTGAAATCAGTTGTCTTAGTCCGTAATCCTCTAACGTTTTGAACATAGATTGACAGATTTTGCTCCATTGTGGAAACATAAATGTACACGAAACATAATATATATATATGTATATATATATATATATATATATATATATATATATATATATATATATATATATATATATATATATATACATTTATATATATATATATATATATATATATATATATATGTATATATAGTATTTATTTTTTAAATATTTACTGTGTACCCATTAATTCCACAAAAATATTTTAGTTCATGCTTAGTCTAAGTTATATGGCTATGTAGACCGTGATAGTTAAGTTCATTTTAGCAAACATAAAAATTTAGAAAAAAGTACGCTATATCCTGTGTCACCTAACAATAAGGAAAAAAATCAATGTGATGTGTTTATTCTTATATTAATAAAAGCCGAGATAAACGCATATTTAAATACCAAAATTCAATAAACAGCATATATCCTATGGTGTCCAAAATAAAAGTATTTATCCTCTTATTCTCTTCAAACTGTGAAAAGAAAACATAGAATGAGAGTTTGAGTGATGAGATTAGGTTAGTTTTTTTACTGATTTAAATCAATTTTGAGTTAGACTTAAAAAAATATATAATTACACTAAGAACTGCTCATCGAAGAACAAACATTTGGGCTACTTAGGGTTAGTTTTTGGTTACCTGCAATAAATAAATAAATTAATAAATGCAAGAAAAATAATATATTTTTGCAGAAAACAAAATGTTATAAGTGATTATAGAAATTATAGAAATTAGATAAAATGTATGTACCTATAGTTATTGGAATATTCTATTTATCCTATAAACAGTCTAAAAATGAATTAAAATCATTTATCTCCAAAAAAAGATTTAATTTTTTTTTTTGTTTGCCTTTATTGTCTGTTATACAAATAACATTTGTCGAGAAATATAATCAAACTATTTCCCCTTCAGCACAATATCAGACCCAAAAAGGAAAATATAATGTTAGACGTTAAAACTTATTTTATCCCATAAAATTGTTCCTAGGAACCCATAATTCCAACTTTTTTTCTTTCATTTTAAAACTTACTTAAAGGTAATTTAAATGTTTTGACCTAACAAAATATTAAAGTGTTACGCTATTGTGTTTTTTATATAGCACTTGGTTCCTAACCTAACGTTAAGAATTATCATTATAATAACAATTATTTTTGCCTTTAAATTGGATTTAAAAATGTCTAGTTAATTTCTTACTTACGAAAATACAAATTCACTTACCCGTGGAATGAAAAATTTAAATTGGTTAAACCATCTCGAAATAATCGATGATTCGGTTAATATCATGAACCGATATATATATATATATATATATATATATATATATATATATATATATATATATATATTTATGTATATATATATATATATATATATATATATATATATATATATATATATATATATATTTTTTTCTAATATATTCTTTTCCTAATTTTCTTGGTTTAAGGTCATTATATAAAACAGCAAATTAGAAGGTATCTTTTAAAACATATATTTTGATGACAATCCACAAAGGATATAACTTGCTGGCAAGAAATTTCAGTAACTTAAAAACAAAAACGCCAATTAAAAAGCAATATAGTTTATCAGATTCCTTGCAACAATTGCAACGGTGTTTATATTGGACAAACAAGTCAATATTTGGAAAACAGACTAAAAAGTCACAAATACGATAAAAAAAAACAACACCGCATTAACAAACCACGAAATATCCAAAAATCATACGTTCAACTATAAACAAGCCAAAATATTAAAAACCAGTTAAAAAAAAAGAATTTTTTGAAATGGCTGAAATTCATAAAAACAAAGATGCCATAAAAAAGATATTAACAAGCTAAATACAATATATATATCTTTATTATAATCACCAACAGTCGTAGTATTTGTCTGATTTTAATACAGTAAACGTCTTAATAATTTTAAAATGTAAAATAAATGTTCCAGTATGTCAGAATATGTGTAATCTAGTGATATTATTATTTGATAATTTTTCAATCGTAAGTCTTAAATTTTAAATACTTTTATTTACATATAGAAAATATGCTAAAAAATCTTTTAGGTTTGAAAAAGACCAAAACTATGGTCGAAACGTTACCAACCCATCAAATATATGTTTTAAAAGATACCTTCTAATTTGCTGTTTAATATAATGACCTTAAACCAAGAAAATTAAAGTTTTTTGTTCTAGGTGTAGTTTTAGATAGTTTAATAGACAATAAATAAGTAGAGAATTTCAAATTGAGACATTTTTTACATATTCACCACTAATTTTCTCGAAAACTATGTCTACTACTACGGTAAATGCAATAAAATGCAAACTGACATCTTGTGCGAGTGTTATTGCACTTCGAAATAAGAATTATAACTGAATATTGTACTTTGTTTTAATAAGAGTCTATGCAAACTGGGAAGTAGTAAATAAAAATGAAGGCGTAGAATGTTTAAAAGTAGTACTTTTAAAACATTGGATACCTAATATTAATATTTTTCTAAAATTTAATAAAGCATTTTTAACCAATAAAATTTATTGGTACGTATAATAGCAGTCCTATTTTAATTATTTTATTCACATTTCCAAAGTTATTTCTGTATTTCTATGATAAGTTTTGTTTGTATTTGTATAGTTAATATTAATTTTATTGAATTTTCTTCTAACCTAATGTGTCTTAGATGTTGATATTTCGTATTTATCGAATCTTTTGTTCTGTATTAAATTTCAGGAAATTTACATGAAATAATAATATTTGTGCTTGTTTTTATTTAAAACGTAATTTAGACTGTATTAATAAAATTATTTATATTTAATTATTTATGGTATTGTGTCTTAAATTTTACTTAATTTTTCTAAATAATTTTAGTTAGAAAAATATAATTTCCTAGTTCAACTAAAAATAACCATTCTGCGTATTTAAAAAAAATCATTAAACTTTATTTACTAAATTCAAGTAAAGCAGATTCATCATCCAGAATGCGTTCTCGCGATGCGTTAATTTAATTTATTTTGCACAAGCGTTAAAATTGCCTCATTTCGTTATAACTTTGATAAGTCGCTATTTCAAATCCAATGTCAATTTTAAAGCATCAATAACAACAAAAGTTAAACTTAAATCCCTAAATAAATTTAAAGGTATTTGTAAAAAAGGGTTATTATGAAAAGAATTTAATTTAATAATATCTAAAGTGAGCTTTTAAAGACATGAATTTTAATGTTTCACCAATTTTTTGTTAAATTGGCACCTGAAATAATGTATCACACTAATTGGTTTGTTTAATTTAGTCCATACCTTAATTATAATTCTTTTTCAAAAGTACAGGTTTTCAAATTACTTTCTAAATTTCAAAGTAAAAATCAAAGTGGATATGCAAGTGAAAACCGGAAACAGGGTGTTGTCATTTTGACGGGCTATCGTTTTGATTTTTGGGACCTTCCCGGTCTCGTCAAGGTCACGGCTAGGCCCTTTCCTCTACATTTATTTATTCAAAGGTAATGTGGAAAAAATATTTGTTTCATCGTTGCATATTATGTCATCTTAAACATTGTTTATGGAGGTCGGAAGGGTCAAATCCCAAGTATTCTTGCTTGTTTCGAAATTGTCGCCGTCTGCGTAAATTTTTAATCAATTAATCTGGCTCCCCGGTTGCTGGAGGATACATTTTTTTTTAAATTGTAGAGCTTGAAATTTCCAAAAAATTCTGCCTCAGGCGAACTATCTACAGTTATTTAAACTGAAAAATGTTTCATCAAATTTGTAGATCTTGAAAGAAAAAAACAATTAAAAACATATACAGGGTGTTACAAATTCGAGCTACAAGAATTAAAAACTCGGAAACTATAAGAGATACACGGTCGGTTAAAGGGGGGCAAAGTTGCACAAATAAAAATCTAAAATACTTCAGATAATATTTGTAAAAAAAAACCAAAAAAATAAAATTTCGTTTTTATTTTGATCTGGCATTATTTAAAATAATAATATAAAATAAATGTTATATAATAGTATATTTTCGTCATCTATAAAATTGTAAGCTCAGATTTTAATTTCGACATTTCGTATGCTGGCGACGATCATCAGGTCGATTTTTATAAATACAGACCAGTATTTTTTATCGCAGTTTTGTACTCTCCAGTGCCTACTGCTTCATACTATAGTATTATTTTAAAATCAGTAAAAAAATTTTCAATAATTTAAACGAAGTTTTTAATGTGTTAATGTCATAATCCTGCCTACATTAATTTCAAAAATAAGAACACCGTAGCAAATAATTATATTTTATTTATAGAATTTAAAGAAAGTAAGACCTGAACGTAGGAACATTTTAAAAACCCATTGTCATTCAATGAACTAGTGTAGTTCCAACACAATTGTGTATACTAATAGTAATCATATTAGGAAAAAACAATACGTTAAAATATTATTACAGATGTGGTAGAAATTCAACAACACCTTCTCAAAGATCTTTAAGGAAGGAGCTTTTTTTCGTATTCAGGACAAAAGATTAGGCGAATATGTTGAATAAGAACTTCACAATGGCAATCAAACATATTAAAAATCACATCAACTTTAACTTCTGGTTTACGTCTGTGGTAGGATTGGCATCAACCGAAGAAAAAGAACGTTTCCGAAGAAAAAACATCTGAAAAAAAAACTGTTATTACTGCAAAAGTGATAATTATATAATTCAAAGAGATGCCGCTTCATCATGATGATTTTTAGTTTCACATTATCATTTCAGAAGTAATTACACCCAACTTGCTGTTAAAACTGAGTTGAATAAAATTTGACTTTTATACAACTTGCATCAGAAGATAAGCAGGTAACTACTTCAGAGAGTAGAAGAAGCAACAGCAAAAAGAAAAATATAACAATAAAATACTTTTTATTATTTGACGTTTATAGCTTATAAGAATCTCTTTAAAAAAAGAATGAAAAAAATTTCAAACGATTCATTTCGGAATTTTTCATCAATCACCAGAAATTTCATATATCTTCCACAATTTAAAAATAACATTAAAATTATGAATTTTCAGGAAAAATAGAGAAACCAAGATGCACAACTTTCGCAGATTAGCAAAAACTTTCGGTTTATACCACTATTTAAAATTGAGAACCAAACAGTCGCTGTAAATCAGAGACTGGGAAAATTTATAAACAATATAAATATTAATAGATTTTTTAAGATGAATGACAAAATTTCGGTTTAAATTAATAAAATTCTTTAAAGTCCAAATGCAGAAAAAATAATTGTTTGACACTTTGGCTCCCTCTATATTTTTCCCAACTACAGAAAGTTTGTCCTAAGATAAAAACTTGTTTCAAATTTTGAGCTCTACAATTGTTGTTTTTACATATTTTTTTTCCCCAGCAAATAGGAAACTTAATAAATCAATTTCATAGTTTTTTGAAAATGGTGGCGATTCTGAAACAGGTGAGAATACGCCCACTTAGGATTATACCCTTTCAATACAATGTAGTGGAAAAATGGTTTTTTAATTACTCTTTGTTAGCGACAATAGTTAGTTTAAGTAAAAGAAAGAATTATTATAAATTTTGTATTTAAATTTCATTTTTAGTTACCATTTGTTGGTATTCTAAGTAAATATTAACATTGTACAAAAATGGAGAGTAAGTTAGTTTAAATGTACACTAGTAATGTTAATCTCGATGGATTTTCCCGGGATTAGATATCGAAAAAAAAGAAACAATAATGGCATTTAATAGCTTCTTTGTATTAAGTTAAAACACAGAAATTAACCGAGAACACTTAGACTTAGAACAATTTAGACTTGTGCGTGAGTGCAAAATTTCTAAGTTTACAAACTTAAAAAAATCGGAAAAAAATTAGCGTATCAAAGTTTCTTGCCTTAACCTTGAACGTATTTTGTTACACAAACACACAGGAACAGGAAGAAAAGCATCTTTTAGGTTCGACCTTTGTGGATTCGGCTATTTCTACTACTAAAGAGCCGTTTTAAAGCAGTCATGTTGTTTAGAGCTTATAGAGTCTAGATTTGCGGCGATGCTTGACTCTCGTTCTTATCTCTTGCAGATCAATGCTGTGGTGGTGTTTTAATTTTGAATAATTCCTTCAAAATACATTTCGAATATGTCCAAAGTCGCAGACAGAAGCGCACAATAATACAACCATAAACGGGCTAAAATAGAGCAAAATCTGTTATTACAAGAGTTAATTAACGGGGAATTTCCGTCATTTTGTTTTGAAATAACCGCATAAAGGAAATTAATAAATGCTTAAAATTTCGGGTGTAATCCCGAGACTGATCGGTCTAATCCCGATATTTTCCGAGATCCCGGGATACCGGGACTGACATCCCTAGTGTACCAGGATGCAGTCCTAGAAAAAATTCAGTATATATGTTTGAAAATCACTTTTTGTACAACCGTTATGGGATAGGAATATTCCGATATCGTTTTTAATTTCGAAATTACCTCCATTCCATCACGTGTTATGGTATGATTTATACCACAACAAGTTTTGGAATATCACTAGTAGCGACATCTATTGGCAATCACTATACTATATAGTCGTGGAAAAAGTATAGTCCAAAAAAAAATTTGGAATAGCGTATTCTGCACTCGTGCACCATCAGTTTCAGTCACTCGTGCGGAATACGCCATTTTCCAAACTTGTTATAGAATATACTATTCCACACTTACGTGACTTATTTAAACTATTCCTGTGAAAAGTGAAAAGTGCCCTTTTCACAACAACATACTGGTTTTTTGTTGTTGGATACATGTCATCTTAAATCTATCTCAGTCAAGTTAGATATGGTCTGAATGAAACATCTGTATTTTTTTTCACACTATTAAAAAAATATTTTTTTAATTTTAAATAGTAGTAGTTTATCACCAAAAGGAAAGTTGGGTTCACAGTGCAAATTTATCCAATTAACTAGAAGTTCTCTTATAATGAAATATTTTTTTAGCAAGGGAAATAAAAGATAACACTATACATAATTCACTTCCACTTTCCTTGATAAAGGTAAATAATCATAACGAGGGAAGTTCTGCGTAAAGCCAAGTTGTATTGGGAGACAAGTCCTGGAGTATTCATCACGATGCCTCACTGATCATACTTGATAAACTGATAGATTACTTATGGCAATCTGATACAGCTTCCAGATTTTAAGACTTAGAGTCTAGTCGGTGGCCTAGTAGTGGAAGGAAGAAGAAATGGAGTACATGTGGATTCATCGCTGTCCGTCTGATATCTTATAGTATATTGAAAAGCAATGTACAGGGTGTCCCACATAAGATCCTCTATCCCCTTATCTCGAAAGATATACAATTTAGGAAAAAAAGTTATATATAAAGTGTTATTGTTTTTAAGTGAACTTTTATATTATATACCTTTCATGTATACAGGGTGCTCAGTTTTTCCTGGTTAGGAGTCAACTCCTAAAAATTAAATGGGACACCCTGTATATTATCCTGGATATGGATTCCTCATTAAAAATAAGGGTAACTTTCATTAAGATATTGTATACCTATCTCTAGTCGTTGAGGATATAATAGCCGTTTTATTTAATTTTTTGCTAAAAACGTATATATTTAAGGTAGTAGAAAAAAATATAAGTATATAATATTTGGTGAAGCTGCCATTTTTATATTAAAGACAACACCACAATATATAATTTAAGTTGTTTACTTTGACTACAAATTATACAGGGTGATATCAGAAATTCAATCGATCGGAATATATAAAATTACTTATAAATCAATAATCTTAAATAGAACACCCTGTATATTATTGCAGATTTCGATGGTTCACAAAAAATTAAAGTAACTTTCCATATAATAACCTATACCTATCTCTAACCGTTTAGAAAATATTCGCTATTAAACTTTTTTTATGCAATAAAAAATACCTTTGGTTTAAATTTAATGACGAAATACGTCACAAATATTTTTTAACGGGCTGACCATAGTAGATTTTCAACAAAATACTGTAGTTTACAATTTTAACTAAGATGTCTGTATTCTGTATTTCCTGAGAAAATAATTCATTACAAATCATAAAATGAAACCAAATATTGCGTGTAATTAACTAACGCTGCAAAATCAAAACTGCCATGGAAAACAAATAAAGTGCTTTGGAAACCATCGTAAACAATATTTGTCAAATAATATAATACATTTTGGTTTGTTGTGCGTTAAGTTCATCTTTATCTTATAATGTCTTATACTGCCGAAGAAAGGTTGAACTTATATCAGTGTTATCTTCAAAATAACAAAAGCGTTGCACTGACTATAAGAGCATATCATGAAAAGTATCCGGAGAGAAGAATACCGGAAAGATCCATGTTTGGGCGAATTGAACTAGATTTCGAACAGCATGGTGTTTTAAAATATCAAAAAAGAAATAAACCTAAAAGTATCTTGGATTATGAAACGCAATTAAATATATGCTTATATTTCGAAGAATTTACAGAAAATTCCATCAGAGATGCAGAAAAAGACTTAAGTATTGCTAGAACTGATATTCATAGGACGCTGAAAATGAATAACTACAGGGCGTTTAAGTTCGCTAAATTGCAACACTTAGAACCTACCGATCATATTCTACGATTGGAATATTGTGACCTAATGATGGATCGACATTTTCGTAACCCTAATTTTTTTAACCAAATTTGTTGGACGGACGAAGCGATATTTACTACCTCAGGGATATTTAATAGAAAGAATACTCACTATTGGTCTCAAGAAAACAAACACAACATCAAAACTATTCAACATCAAGGTCGTCGTAGTGTTCATTGTTGGTGTGCGATTTACAGGAATCAGGTAATAGGTCCTCTATTTCTGGATAACCATTTAAATGGTGCGAGGTACCTAGAGCTACTGACTAACAATATCAGGCCGTTACTAGAGGTCAATGGTAACATAAATAATATTATTTACCAAATGGATGGAGCACCTTGCCATAACACCATTCAAGTAAGAACTTATTTAAGTGTTAACTATGCAGAGGTCGTTGGACCAAATGGAAATATTCGTTGGCCTCCGCGGAGTCCAGATTTGACGCCCCTGGACTATTTTCTGTGGGGAACATTAAAGGATAAAGTATACAAAAATAAACCTCAAGATGTTGATGATCTCAAGAATCGAATAAGGGAAGAAATTCAAAATATCAATGAAAGTGCTGCAGTAAGAGATGCCTTAAGAAAAATGGAAGTCATCTACACAACTTGTATTGCCCAAAATGGAGGCCATGTGGCAAATTTACTTTAATTTTCCCTTTTGCATTAGGTATATTGGTCCTTTCGTTATACATGCAATTGTTTTTTTGATTTTACACATTAATTCATTTGTAATTATGTAAATGTTCTCTATTAACTTAACTTCTTACTACATACTTATTTAATAGTTCACAAAATGTACATATTGTTAAATGTTAAAACATTTCTATATTAACTAATAATTAAATTAATATAAAATTTCGTATTCGTTGAAATAAAAGATTAATATTTTTGTTATGTCGGCCATAGGTATTTTATTATATCGATCATTGGAAAGAATTAATTTCTCAGAAAATACAGACATCTTAGTTAAAATTGTAAACTACAGTATTTTGTTGAAAATCTACTATGGTCAGCCCGTTAAAAAATATTTGTGACGTATTTCGTCATTAAATTTAAACCAAAGGTATTTTTTATTGCATAAAAAAAGTTTAATAGCGAATATTTTCTAAACGGTTAGAGATAGGTATAGGTTATTATATACAAAGTTACTTTAATTTTTTGTGAACCATCGAAATCTGCAATAATATACAGGGTGTTCCATTTAAGATTATTGGCTTATAAGTAATTTTATATATTCCGATCGATTGAATTTCTGATATCACCCTGTATAATTTGTAGTCAAAGTAAACAACTTAAATTATATATTGTGGTGTTGTCTTTAATATAAAAATGGCAGCTTCACCAAATACTATATACTTATATTTTTTTCTACTACCTTAAATATATACGTTTTTAGCAAAAAATTAAATAAAACGGCTATTATATCCTAAACGACGAGAGATAGGTATACAATATCTTAATGAAAGTTACCCTTATTTTTAATGAGGAATCCATATCCAGGATAATATACAGGGTGTCCCATTTAATTTTTAGGAGTTGACTCCTAACCAGGAAAAACTGAGCACCCTGTATACATGAAAGGTATATAATATAAAAGTTCACTTAAAAACAATAACACTTTATATATAACTTTTTTTCCTAAATTGTATATCTTTCGAGATAAGGGGATAGAGGATCTTATGTGGGACACCCTGTACATATTAGCGAAACAAAACCACACCACCAGTGAACATTACAATAGAACGTGTCACATTGACGGCCGTCAACATGTTTACGGAAAACATAACCACCAGTGGTTCTACGGGATCACTGATACAATGCAAAAAAAAGAGTCAATACTGCGAGTTTGATATTAAAAATGATGCCAGACCGCAGCATATCCATCGTATGTTTTGCAGCTTCCCCCTCAATCACTATAACTTCGACTGGACTCGGGGCGTACATATCTAAGAGCGATATCAAAGAGTCATAATTAATCAAGTGCTATAAAAATTAATTTCAGCCGTGGGCTCCAGGACTACAAAATTGTACTCTCCATGCAAATACGTAGATTACTAAAATCATTTATTTTCAGGTCTATTTCATAAAGCTCTGTGTCAAAGTGGTTCGGCGCTAAGTAGTTGGGCATACGCTTATAAAAATGCAAAACCGATGGCAAGTGCCCTAGGCCTAGGTGATATAAGTGAAAAAGAACTTTACGATTATCTTAAAAATGTCCCAGTCGAAGAAATATTTGAGGCACAACGTAAAATCGATAAGGTATAATTATTTGTGTGTTAGTAGAGACTCATTTTTAACTTGAAATTTAAAAAATATTGATCTATAACCATTTCATAATTTTAAAAAATTAACTGAATTTATGTTTTATATGAAGAGTCCTCTGAAAAAGAAAGTCTAAGTACTGGATTGCCAAAAAAGTAAGCATGTACTTCAGGTGTATACGACTCATCAGATTCCCATAAATGTTTATGTTTCAGGAAGTAGATATAATATCTGGACACTATTTTGTTCTGCTTACTTCAGGATAATCGGTCCATGAAAGAAGATTCTTGATAAACTATTTTCTTGACATCCGCAAAGAGACTTTTTTGGAAAAAGTAGACAGTGGCCTTTTCTACTACATTTGTTAGGCAAGGCAATGTTCTGTGATTTATTTTAATATCGTTAATCTTCTTACAAAACCTACATAAAGTGTAACTCTTTAAATTATCCATTTTAAAAAATCTTCACATATACATTGCGCGGTGTAAATATCATTCTTAATTTACCAATTACATTCATTTGTCGTAGCCATGGCAATATCTGTTTTACAATTAATATGATAAATATAGTACATAATATCTACATAATGTACTCTCAGGATATATTTCATGCAGTTCCGTCAAGTTTAGTGATAATAAATAGGGCAAAATATCAGCTTTAAAATGTCCTGAATATGATAAAGTATACTTCTCGTAACAAAAACTCCTACATGACCATACCATACCTACATAAGTAGGTGGTAGTTAAATAAGTTGGCAAGTTGTACTTAATAAAGTATACTTCCTTGGAATTTTACTAAATTAAGCTGAAATAAAAATAAAATTTTAATTTTTTTTTAAAGATAAAGAAAAATATTTTACTTTACTAAAGTTTTATGAAAAGTTTAATTTTAAACCTAAAAGAAAAATGTTTTTTATAGCAACCAAAATTATACTTCGCTAGAATTTTCTTAAACAAAATTTATGAAACAATATGGAGATAATATTTAAATTTACTTAAGTTTGAAAAAGTAGTTATATTTCAGCGCACAACTAAAACATTATCTTAGATATAATCTGTATAGTTAGATACAAATAATTAAGGTTAAACAATGGTAATCACTCCAATTCACCTAAAATACTAAAAGATATATATTTGACTTAATTTTGAAAAATTATTTTTTTTATTTGAGTGCCAAACTTATATATTCAAGTTTTGGGAAGTTATGTTGTTTCAGTTTTGCTAAGATCATGGGTTATTCATTAATTACTAGGTATATCACTAAATTAATATTTGTGCAGTTCATTTGTATTACCTAAGTCACAATGGATAAAAATTGAGTAATAGCTCTAAGCAATAAATGCAATTAAGTAATAAAGCCAAAAAAAGATATGGTTTTATTAAATTACAGTTATTATGTCCTGTAATTTTTATTAGTGGTTACTTACTGACTTCTCCTTTTGCGAAATTCGATACAAATGTCGCTGAACCAGAATGATTTGTTACTTTATTTCTTTTTGCATCTACCAATTGTTAAAGCCGCCTCTTTGAACTAAGAAGAAATGGTGTTTTTGCCACAGGGCAGTTTTTATACCACCCTTTGGCTTGAGGATGCTTCCAATTTACATTTGGCGTTAAAAATAATCTACTGTATATTACAGAACTGCCCGGTTTCCCCATAAAATTTTCAAACATTCTTACAGGACATGCTTGAGGATCTGTAACATTTTTAATAAGCCACTTACCCTCTGACAGTTTTTTTGACCCTCCTTGTGAAGTCTTAGAAAAAATTGGATACTGAAACCCGCTCGTGAATTTGCTTTCAGTCAGTTTTTTTCACAAAATATTCAATTTGGGCCGTTGCCCCCTCCCCGCCTCCCCAAACTAATTCGAGATGCGTCATGAAAAAGTTTTCGTTGTAAACCATCAGATGTATTTCATCAAAATGTTCTAGGACCTTATCTCATCTTTACTTAAAGCAGCACAGTTGGATTTCCTTTTGGATGGGTTTTTCTGAAGCTGCCGATGTTTAGTGTCACGGGCAAATATTTCTTGGATTTGTTTTGCTGGCGAGTTACACGTGGGATTTACCACAGTTTCCTGGTATTCTTCGGAGTCCTTTCTTTTCATATTAAATGCGTAGTCTTCCAATATGTCAGCTACTTTTTGTAGAGGTACTGTTTCATCTATAACGTCGTACGATTTTTCTTTACAAAACTCCAAAAATTGCTTCCAAACACTAGCCTTAGAGCTTTTGGTATTGTGGGGCGTCAACTTCTCAACATCACTTCTAATATTTTGTATATTTTCGTTTCCAAAACGCCACGTTTTTAATATACGGATAACTAGACCACCGTAAACTAAATCAACAAGGAGTGTGTCATCCTGACTTTTCATCATTCACAGCCGACTAAACAATAATTAAACAACAATATGTCGTTTGCCATCAAATTACACGAAAATCGAGATGAAAATTAAAAATAAACAAATCCACGTGCATGAATTAATACTGGAAATTATTTCCTCGGTGACGAATGTTGAAAATGAAAATTCGTCCACTCGCAAATAATTTCGAGCAATAATTAAACCACTAGGAAGATTACTAGTGAAAATCACTAGTTTTCGGGTCTGACTATGGTTTAAAAAATGTAATTAAAAGCGTTTTACGTATCATTACACTAAATTTATATAATATATTTTACCCTGATAAAGAGATTTGTAGATGCCTAACAGGAAATCTGTAATAATCTAATGTCACATAATTATTATTTTTTACCGATATATTAATATTTTCTTATTATTTGAGGTCAGAAAACAATAAAAGGCAATCAGTACCGTTTCATTGGAGCAGTGATTGAACCTTCTACATGGAAAGGTGAAAAGTTTTTCACAAAGCATCCAGTTAAATTGTTATTATCTGGCAAATACAATAAAGTGCCACTATTAATGGGATATAACTCTGGAGATGGTAAGCAGATAATCGTATTTAATGGAAAGAGCACATCTGCAAAATTTAAAAAATATATCACGAGACTGAATTATTAAGAAACGTATTAAAAGTGCGCCAAACGCATCTTGGGCCAAGACGAAAGAAAGAGGATTGTCAAAAACACAATGAATATGGAGAGTTTTAGCTAATCACCAATGAATAATGAAGCATTTTTATAGCTACTCGCATTCTTTTCATAGCCCCAGATTCGAGCAGCGAACTTTACTATTTTATTTTTAATTCTTCAATTAAAATATTTCATTTCATCCGAAAAATAATTACGATGACGTGAAGTAGTAATGCCACACACGTATTTTTTAAATCGATGGGTTGGCAGAAAAAAAGATCAAATAAGTTATGTGAGTCACATTAATTTGTCCTGAATATTACACAAGAGTAGGAAGTTTTTGTTTTTTTGAACAAACTCGGGGTTACTGTTGCTCTTAACCGTTTATAAATATCGTTGCTGTCGCCGTTTGTTACTGCGGCAACGTTGGGCCATGTTTTAACTTTTGCTGCTGCTGTTTGCTTTATGTTCGTAAATGACCAATAAAAATTCACATGTTAAAACATGCGTACTGAAATTAAATTTAGTTGACAGGAGACGGTCACTCATCCTCTGTTTTGTTTATGCTTGGCGTTGCTTTGAACGTTTGTGTTAGTTTATGAGGTTTTCTTTATTAAAAACGTTTCTCAAAAACACAAAAAAATTGGGTATGTATCTTTTTTGACACATGGCAAAAAAAAGATTATGATGGGTTGAAAACTAAAACAACAGAACCGTAACAGCGACAACACCGTAACGACAACACCAAGTTTTTAAATCCAGCTTAAGAGTTACTGAGCACATAGACCTGTTATACAGGATTTTTTCTTATAAATGCACCTCTCGTTAACGTCCATATTTCTATAGATTAATAATTAATAAAATAATTACAAAAGTTTTTTCAAATTGTACGATTTTTCTATCATCAACTTTGGTTTCTTATACGTCCATCAAATGGGTATCCTCCTGCTGATTATAAATATACCAGGTTTCATTCCATTATCTTTGAAGACACACGAGAAATTTGACAAAAACCCTGCCTTAAGAGACAGTGTGTTAGAAAGAGCATAGTGCATAGTGGAGTCAATGGGAACATATTGCTTTTTATGGCCGAGTTTTTCTCAAATTTCTCTTTAAAGATAATGGTATCAAACCTGGTATATTTATAATCAGCAAAAAGAGACCAATTTGATGAACTTACAATATACAGGGTATTATGTTTAAAAAATCAAAGTTGATGTTGATTTCAGAAAATCTAGACTGTCTGCATTTCTGTAAACTACACTAAAAAAATCCTATAATTTAAAAAACTTATATTTATTTTTTTGACATCTAGAAAAATACGAAAGTTAATGAGGGAGTGCATTTATAACCAAAAACCCTGTACAACTAATGCAACATTAAATTATAAAAAGCTTTTTGATGCTTTTTGATCTTCCTTAAGGGTTATGTTTTCTTGTCGTTGCTGAGAGAAAAGGTAACACGGAGGAAGCGGTAGAACGGAAGCTTGGTCAATTAAGAAATCATGGTTGTTGGGATTAGACCGTGTCAAATTGGAATTACTATCCGACGTTTCGCCTTCGATTGCACGAGGTATCTTCACTGATCTTTACTCCACGAGATCTGAACACTGAATTCAGTGTTCCGATGATTTCTTATAGGAAGTGGTTATTCCACATGTCATAACATCAACGTTTTTGACGTTATGGTTAAACAAGATAATTTATTTCTGAGTCGAGTATGGCGGTTTATGGCTAGACGGGTTTTACAAAAAAAAATGAAAACAATCTCATAATCGATATATCGTTTTTTGCATAGTTGAGCTTAATTCCGTTAAAAAACAAATAGGTATAGGTTCCGTTCCAGGCAAAAAGCCTTATATATCTTTCAGTGGCGCCTATTCGGAGGAAGTAGGGGAAGTGCCCCTGCCTGGCAAAGTATGTTTAAACACACTTTAAAAATCGATACAATATACTAATTTTCAATATTAAATCTAATTAATTTCATTAAAAGTTGTCAATAATTGCAATGTTAAATTGAATGCATTCCTAGTATTGCCGCTGGCTGCTCGACAGAAACCTAGAGGCAAACACAAAACGAAATGATATACTTGCGTGTATTGAGCAAACCCGTATGTGCGCCCACCGCACCGGCAGCAAACTCGTTTGTGTCGATTCACCAACGGAAGAGCCACTTGCGAACTCAGTAAAAATCTTCCAGCGAGAAACGAAAATGCCTAAAACTAATACGTTGCTATGGCAACGAGAGTATCGCATGTACGAAGACCACGCCTCTAGGGAAAAGCAGCAGTTTAACGCTTCCGTTCGTATTGTGCGTAAAGTGGATCGCGGCGATCGCGCTTAATTCAGTATTTTATCCGGGGTCTTTTATTTTATTCTTTGGAGGAGTGGCGCGTGTGTGTGGTTGAAAATGAATTCGTTTGGGCCCATTAGTGACATTGTAGTTTGTTAGAAACTCCATTTTCTCGTTGGAATGTAGATGAAAAAAAAGGACCTTTTAATTAAGTGTCGACAAACAAATGTGCTGACATATAGTGCTAAAAAAGACATTAAAAATTCTGGTAAATCCTGCAATATTCATTTCAAAAATTCTTGGTTTTCTGAATTTAAGCGGCTGTGTAGCAGTGGATATTTGCAAAAATGTTTTGCATGCGGTGCCCATTTTAGATCTTGTCTGTCCTACTTTTCTCTAACTAAAACTTTCCCTATTTCTTTATCTACGAGAAGCCACTGATATCTTTTGAATGACAATTTTCTTCTCTCAGATTCCGGGCTACTTCTGTTAAATTAGAGATTATTTTAATAGCCTAAGGCATAGGTAATGTTGAATGGAAATATTTAAACAGTATAGTTTTTTTAATAGTTAAGTTTTGTGACTCTGACGAAAAATATATCAACATCCCCGATGAATGCGCAACCCGCTAATAATGCATAATAGGTAGAAGTTGGTTTTGCTTGATAATGTGTCATAGAAAAGCTTTTACGCTACGTTACATCAGTTTTATCGCCGTGGCAGCAAGGTCAAGCTAACAAATGCGCGTCAAGCACAATTAATCCATATGTATGGAGTATAATGGGCGCACTTAGCAATATATGGGCGCTGGACTGGTAAATATATGTTTTGGGCATCATCAACTTTTAAAAAATTTATATTAATTTTTTGATTTCAAAATTTTTTTTCTTGCACTTGTTTCGGAAAAAGAGTAACCGCATTTTTTTAGGGCACAAAAGAAAGTTCCAAATAAAAAAAGCTTCATTTTATCGAGTAATTTAACTTTAGTTACTACAAAAGGAGTTCGTACTATGAACGGTTTTTGGAAAAATCGATGTTGGAAATTTTGGTGAAGTCGCGTAGGGTAACGACTAGAGTTACGACTTTAATTTTTTTGAGATACCTAGGCACTTAAACGCGGCATAAAATAGTAATAATGGGAAGAATTCGAAAAAATATTTTTTTGGAAAAAATGGTCAAGGTGAAATATTTGAAGATGGACATTTTTTTCGAAAATAAAAAAATATTGCTCGATGGATACGTATATTGAGCAGGATAGGTAATACCAACTTTGGAATAAAGTACAGTCAAATGCACATACTTTGGACGCCAGCCTTAGTTAGGCTAAATTTACGGTGTGTGTTTCTTTGATATGCTTAGAACAATATTAAATCTATTGAGTATTCTCAACAACATCATTCTACACATGCAACCTGAAATTATGATATATTTTCCAGTCATGATTTTTATTTTGAAAACACTGTGAAAACTTCCCTTTTTTAAAAATTTAAATATGCCTAATACATCTATCACCTTACTACCCCAGAAATTAAATTATTATGAATTCGACTAATCGGAATTTATCTTTGTTTTTGGGAATTTCATATAATATGCTGTAAAAGAAATGTTGACCAAAGACCAAAAAATTTTTAGGAGTAAAATTATTATTGTCATTATTATAGTTTAGGCCCTATGATTTTTGTAGCGCGCGAAATTTCGGTTACTCGTCGGCTAATCTGGAACGATAGTTACAATATCGAAGCGCCGCGCCATGCAGAACCTAAGCAATGTTTGTTTACTTAACATCGTTGCTATATTATTATCATTTTTTTATGTTTTTAAGAATTTTATATAACAAGCTGCGAAAAAAAAAGTACCGAAAAAATAATACATATCTTTCTTCATTTTCTAATTCTGATAGATCGTCATTAAAATTAAACTATTACTGCATAATTTGCATTTACCTCCTATTGCAATTTTTTTCTGAATATTTTATACACGATAGTTATCTTAGGTCTACTGGCGGTGGGTATTTAATAGTTAACTATGGTATCCACACATCATCGTTTAACACACATCCAAACTTTGCAAGGTTTTCACACACGTTCTGGTAAGTGACTGGAATACTAAATTTTTAATCGATAAATACACCTACAAAATAAAGTATTAATAACCTGTATTAAGGGCTAAAACGCGAAATAAGATTACCCTTTTAGATGTAGTCCAAAAGTATCTACTGTCTGCGGAAATTCAAAAGCAGGCTTGTTTGAAGTTGTTAGCAGGAATCTTAGACATAGACATAGACATAGATGGGGAGCCCGACAAGGGCAGCACTTAGGCTCACTGTGGCCCATTGTGCTATCCCCCAAGTAGGCGTGTCAGGCCAAGAGCCCACTCCTTTTTAGAAAGGAAAGAACCCTTTCAGGTCGCCTCGTGTCCAGTTAGGACCCCGGTAATAGTTCTAAGTTGACTTCTATTTAGATTTAGAAGTCTATTAGACTCAGAATGGCTATAAGAGCCTGATATGAAGACCTTAGACTGTCTGAGTCCTGCTAACTCGTGCCATTCAGCACGGAATTCCTCGACAGTGCGATTCTTAATCCTAGCCTTGACAGCTAAAAGAGCAATTCAAATGTGGGATCAGTAGTTTCTGACCTTTCTGAAGAAGCGCCGGGAATATTCCATCTGATCCCGCACTCTTAAATGGGCAAAACGAAGATATTGTCCACTTAATAATGTCTACTGCAACGACCTTAGCGGCTATCTTCCAGTCAACCGAGCCTGCTCCTACTTGGAGAGCCTGCCCAGTAACCTCATCATTAGATTCCGGACGAGGGCCTGGAAAATGAGTTTACAGGAGCATTCCTAGAGCCTCCTCTGCGGTGGTGGTATATCCGCCGGTCGGAAGCTTTAGAGCCCCCACGCTCTATCCTCAACCTTTTGAGAGAATCCTTTGAAGTCTAGCGGCCTCCGGAAGACCTTCTTAGCTTTCGCAGTAGGTCCTCCAAGACCCTCTCTTTGATTTGCGTATTAGTTCTTTGTACCTGCGTTGAGAATTCCTATGTTCTTCCCAGTCAGCAGGTAATTTCGATCGCATGGCCCTGTTAAAGAGCCTGCGTGTATCTTTACAAGCCTTTTCAAGATCCAAGTTCCACCAAGGTGTTTTCTTGGTACCTCGATAGGTCCGCAATGCACAATTCCCCTCATAGGAGTCTATTATGCCTTCCTGTATAGAGTTTGCCACATTTTCCACTTGCCTTACTCTACAGGAAGGCATTAATGGCATATCTAACAGCACCTTAAGCGACTCCACATAGTGAGCCCAGTTGGTTGTCTTCGGGTTTCGAAAACTACTGAGCTCCATGTCATGCTCAAGATTTAGCTTAAAGAGGATGTGTCTGTGATCCGATAAAGATGGCTCATCAGACACCCTCCATTCTCTAACAACCGGAACCAGCAAAAATGATGTCAGAGTTAGGTCAATAACCTCCTGCCTTCGTGACGTGACAAAAGTTGGAGTGTCTCCCCGATTTAGAATTTCTAAATCAGTTGTACTGAGATACTCTAAAAGACTTGCGCCCCTCGAGTTGGTGTCAATGCTGCCCCACACAACGTTGTGTGCGTTGGCGTCACATCCAACAACAAGAGGAAGCCCGCTGTTCTTACAGTAGCCTATTAAGTCAATGAGTCCCATGGTAGGTGGGTCCTCTCTTGAGTCATAGGGAAGATAGGCTGAGCCCTGCCTTATCCTTAAGAATCAGTTTCAGAGCCACTAGGTCCCTGGAACAAAATTCCGGTAGTGACAAGGACTCAATACATCTGTCAACATAGATGCATGTCCTTGGGTTCAGGTGGATGTCCCTTTTATAATGTAGAGAACTTTCTATCTGCCCAAGACCTCGCACATGCCCTTTGTAAACCCTTCCTGTAGGAGGTAGATGTGTGTTTGCCCCACAGCTATGTGACGGCCTATTAATGAGGTCCCCCTCTGCTGTGCTGCAAGTTACTTTGTAGGTAGAACACCCCTTTGCCCATTGGAACGAGCTAAGGGTGATCCTCCGTCATCCGGGAAGTTGTGTCCTTTTTGTCCCAATCAAGCGGTTGCAAGTAATGCGTGGGCATTCCATCAGCCCATTCCATTTTAACATTTTTTGCCTTAACCACGCAGTAAGGAGACAAATGAACTTTTTCTCGCCCGAGCTAATTGAAGTTACGCTTTTAGATCCTAGAGCCAGAACCTGCCCTACTCGCGTGTTCGATTGTAGATATGTCTCATCTGTATTATAGATATGCCAGGCTTGCCAACGTTCGAATTATTGAGTTAATTTCAGCTTTGCGAACTTTAACGTCTGAATTCCCTTTTAAAAATTGGAGCAGCCATACGTAACCAGCTTTACCTAAAAATTCATCATTTGATGCAAAGCCTCTTTTCTGTAATTTTTGATGAGGGTAGCGAGCTTCGCTTCTACTTTCCTATGAAGCACGCTGCCAGGACGCCAAACAATCGGTTTCATCCAGATTGCTAGCTGCAGGTCTTCGTTTAAAAGTTGCTTCTGGAATGTAGAATGCTTTTGATGCAAAGTTCACACCCATTTTGCCAAACACTCCCGCATTAATGGTAGAAGATACATCCTCTGCGGATCAAGTAGTCCTCTTAACCATATTCCACTTGCGGGTCTTGCGGGTGTACTGATTAGGCATTGTATAATGCCCAAAATTATATATAAATGGTTTTCCAATAATTCGCACAAATATTATACATAAATTATCTAAATTTTAAATAGAGCAATAATTCGATAATCTTACGTATGCACTTTGAACAATATTTCGTCAAAACACTGATCTTCTCAAAGCACGAACAGCTAACTTTGCATAATAGTAATCTAATGTTACAACCTTGTACGTATAAATTGAATTTACTGTTTGCTTACATGTTAATCATATAAATAGACTATTAATCTTCTAATAAATCAGTACGTAATAAAGCATTAGATGTGTCACTCAAATAACTTATTATTAGAAAGAAAACTATTTCTGATCACATAAGCGTCCTACTACGTGTCCCGCTGCTCATCTCAAGCCAATTTGAGCAAAGTAATTGTCAAGCATAGCTTGCTCAGGCATTATCCTGAAACAACAAGACATAAGTAATCGGTGTATCTCTTCTATACCTGGCAGGTCCATCTCTCCTAAAAGTGGGGGATAGGTGGACTAGTAAATTCTTAAGCAGTTAAATATGTGAACGCTACGTTTTTGAGGTTGAGTGCATGTAACTGTCAAAGGGAAACAACATCCAAAATTTTGATGACGATCAAAACTTTGATCTCTATATAATCTCTATTTACTGAAGAATCATCTTATGCCATTTCTCCTTAAACCCCAGATAATATCCCCGGCGCAGTTCAAATTTTTACCCAACACGTGCAGCAGTGACGCCATGTTCTCATTGCTTAGCGACGTCTACTTATCCCTCAATAACAACCACCCCACCGCCTCAGTTTTTTGTGACTATACAAAAAGCCTTGGACTGTGTTAGTTATGAAATGTTGATAAGCAAGCTAAATTTTTATGGAATCCGTGGTATTTCTTTAAATTGGTTTAAATCTTATCTCGGGAATAGGCAACAATTTGTAAGGGCAAATGGACCCGATTCTGATTGTAAATTGATTACAAGTGGAGTCCCTCAAGGTTCGATCTTGGGACCTATTCATTTCTTGTTATACATTAATGATATCAGCAACCTAAAAATTATTGGAAACATTTCTCTCTTTGCTGACGAGGCAAGCATAACATGGAGTGATTTTAATACAACGTCTTTACATTCTAATATTTCCAACGACCTTGTTATGATTGGTCTTGGTTATTTGGTCCGATTCCAATCTGCTTTGCTTCAATGTATATAAAACGGTGGCCCTATCTTGTAACAGGACATTACAACCACTTCAGCTACTTAACAGCAATATTAAATACGTTAAGTCGGTTAAATTCCTGGGTTTGAATTTAAATAACAACCTAAAATGGACTAAGCATATTGGCACCTTAACTAAAAAAAATTCTACTGCCTGCTTTGCCATTCGATCAGTTTCAAAAGAACTGGACGTGTCTTTTTCCAGACTTACTTATTTCTTTCTATTCGAATCCCATCTCCACTATGGCCTTCCCTTTTGGGGCTGCTGTACCACCGCGCAATTTTTTAGTATTTTTAGGTTTTAAAAGAGAGCAATTTGCTATTTGTTTGGTCTAAATAATAAAGCTCACCGCCAATACTATTAACACTTCCTGTATTATTTATTTTAGAAACCATCTCATTGATGAGAAAACATATAAACACTTTCCTGGAAAGGCCACAACACGTATATCCTACTAGAAACTATATGCATGACATATACCTTCCCATTCCTTCCACAGAATTAATTAAAAAATCCATTATTTACAACGCCATAAAACTTTACAATCATCTTCCAGTACATTTAGAAACGATCCCTATGTTTGCACTCTTTGGAAAAAAAACCAAAGCGTACCTCATTGAAAGACCTTCTTACCGCTTTAATGATTTTTATAATGAATAAGTCTCATTAAAATGTTTTTTTATTTCTTTGCTTACTTATTTTTTTTCTTTTGAAATACAATTTAATTTCTATATTAGTTCTGTACACTTTTTGTTTAACTTCACTTATTTTGGTTGTATAATGATAACAAAATAGAGTTTAAGGTCGCGTAATTTTAATTTCAATGTCATCGAAATTATTCACCTCGCATATGTATTGTTTATTTCCTAATTACTAAGGTCACCTAGATTCATGACCACTTTACGGCAATGTTATGTCCTAACGAATGTTTCTTTTTGCGTGATAGTTTTCGATTTTTTTCGGTTAATATTTCGTTTTTTCTTTGTTCTGTTTTTTTTCCTTTCAAGGTAAATTTTGCTTTGTCCATTAAATTGTGACAGTTGACCTGCGGCAATAAAGCATATTTTTGTTTGTTGTTTGTTTGTTTGATTCAAAACAAAATTCCTCGATAACTTTGAAAAAACGTAACTGTACTCCCGATCAACCTAATGCTCTTGTAGGATTCTACGCCGACGTGGCAAGCATTATTGCCACAATATCTGGGAAATCGCGAGTGGTCCGTCTCTCCTACTGGTCCATCTCTCCTGGATTTACCCTATATCTACAATTTTAAGTATACAAACACTGTTTAGCTTGTGCATGGCGCTCCGATATTATACCTGTTGCTTCACATTAGCCGACGAGTCACCGAATTTTTAAATTTCGCGCGCTATAAAAAATCATAGCGCCTACACTATAAAAGTGACAATAACGATTCTAAAAACTTTTTTAATCTTTTGTCTACATTTTCTTCACAACATGTTATATGAAATAACTTCTCAAGTAAGAAGATGATCGGTGTTTAGGCATATTCAAAATAAAAAAGAGCCACTATTTTATACTTGGGAAGAAGCACTAAAGTCTGTGTTTTAACACAAAAAGAAATCATGTCGATAGCTCAACTGGCGACGTAGATATTAGAGTGGAGTGGATATAAAAAAACAAGATTTTTAAAAAGAGGAGTTTTCACTGTTTTTGAAAAAAAAAACTGACCGGATAGAGGGCCATATTTTCAGGTTTCATATGTAGAATGATGTTGTTGACAATACCCAATTCGACAATTAGGTTTGATCTTGTTCTAAGCTCATAAAAAACAACACAATTTTACCCATTATTCACTCCACTACTATGTAATATGTATTTCTAGGTATGATTGTCGACGGTATCGTAGATAAAAAAATGAATTACATATATTGGACAGATAAAGAGTATAATGTCCCGGGATTGTTACATATAGAAAAAGGCAGTGCGTTGTCAAAGCAGCTAGGTGATGAAATTATAAGCTATTATTTTGGAAACGGAGAAATATCCAGGGAAACGCATTTAAGGCAATTTTATGATGTAAGTTAAAACAATTTGCGACGCTCTTTATAAAAAAACTAATATTTTCTTTCAGATTACTACAGACAATTCATTTCTTAGAGGAATATTCCGTTCGATCCAACATCACCGCAGAACTTCGAATGTGCCAATCTATATGTATCGATTATCTTTAGAATCGGATCTCTGCTTTTATAAACCAATACTTGGAATTGAATTACCTGGTAAGCATAAAATAATAATCTGTAATAAACTACTCAAAACAAAAAGGAGTTATATGACCAAAATTGTATACTTTTTAGTATATTGACTTTTTAAGAAAGCAGTGTTCTGTTTTCTT
This sequence comes from Kuschelorhynchus macadamiae, assembly GCA_030620095.1. Taxonomy (NCBI): domain Eukaryota; kingdom Metazoa; phylum Arthropoda; class Insecta; order Coleoptera; family Curculionidae; genus Kuschelorhynchus; species Kuschelorhynchus macadamiae. The sequence continues at coordinate 176,640 of JAUTXW010005193.1, read as the reverse complement.
CGTGGGAAATTATAAATTTATTTATTAACACGGATCCATTATCAGAGGCGTAGCCAGCTTGTAGGGGCCAAAGTAAAACTACACTAAAGTAAAACTACACTAAAATAATTGGTCAGCGAAAAGAACACGTAGAAAAAAAAAACGACGACCAATTTGACTTTATAACACGTAGAAAAAACACGATGGCCAAAATAAACGTCTTCACGACTCACTGACGAAGAATTTGTTTGCATCCCTTGGGTATTTTTGAATAAAGTTTTTTTATCAAAGTGGGCGTCAAAAAGCAGGGGGCGCCGAAAGGCGGGAGGGCTACGCCCGTCTCTGTCGCCTGGGAATAAAAATTTCATAGTCCCTAAGCCTTTGGCTGTTATGTACGCATTAAACTCAATTAAGAGGATATTGGAGAAGCCTAAAGCGGATGCAGGAGGGGCGCGGGTGGCGTCCTGAATCATATGATTTTTGGAAATATTTACTTTTGATATTGATATTAAAAAAATAATTTGAAAGGAAAAACTGTGGCTACATAATGTAGAAATTACATTTTGCTTGTAAACACCCCGAACAAATAAGCTTATAATAAAGAAAAAAGTGATATGAAGAAAAACGTCCACGACAGTATTTCCATTGATACTTAGGTATAAAACAATGTCATAATTTCTAATGTTTTTATTTGCGGTTGATCGTGAGATTTTGGAAAATTCCGAGAAAGTACTGAAAAGTAAAATGAATAAATTTTATGAGAGTTTGAATATTACTGAGGGTTTTGTATTTAATTTAGTTAGACTGTTTATTAATCGTAAGATTTCTGTCAGACTTGGTAACGGGCTTTATGACTGTAGATCTGTTTCATCTGGTTTACCCCAAGGCTCGGTACTAAACCCCCTACTGTTTAATTTGTACACAGCTGATTTACATTCTTGGGGTATGAATGCTACTCTACTGCAGTTTGCTGACGACCTATGTATTTATTCCAAACAAAAAAACATTAGCATGTAAAACTAATCTAAATTATATTATATACGTTTGTAATAGTTACTTTCAGAATATGTAATTATAAATCTACCTTGTTAGCTTGTTCAAGCCATATGCTTGTTAAAGAGAATTTCATGATACTTAATGAAACTCCTCTTCCATAGGTTAACTCCTTTAAATACCTGGGAGTATTTAAGAGCTGTGGTGTGAAGTTCTTGGGTTCAGATTCAAAAACACCCCTGATGTTTTTATAAGGCATTTACTAGACCTCTGTTATAAAACGGAGCAATATTTTATGGAGCAGCTTGTAAATCACGCCTTAAAAAAATTGATATAGTACAACATAAGGCTTTGATGTTAATTACGAGGGCGTTTTAATCCATGCCAATTCAGGCGCTTCTGGCAGAATGTGGCACACCTCCATTATTTTTAGGGAGAAAACTATTAGCGGAAAAATTCCTAATAAAAATATGCAATACAATAATAACAACATTTTAAATAGAATAAGTAAATTAGCTATAGAAAACCTAACACTACCGTTTTGGGCTAATAAAAATAGCCCTCCACTTTCTGAAGCTTTCACTACAACAGGAAAATACAATAATATTATTCTAAAATGGGATAATTATTTCTTATTTGAAAACCTATTAAACATTACTTATTTAAATCTAGAAGCAATCATTCCCAAATTCACTCAGTTACAAATACTCAATCAATGCGTTTTAGATCAATTTAAATCGTACTAATATATCATAATATATTCTAATGGTTCAAAAAATAGTAATGGAGTAGGTTGTGCCTTTGTAATCCAACAGACTAAAGTAACTAAAATTTATAAATGCAATTAACTGCAAGCATCCTGTTATTGCCAGTATTTTAAACTTAATCCCCTAGAAAAAGATTCAGATCTTTCTGGAAATGAACTGGCGGATAAAGCAGCAAAGGAAGCAATTTCAGTGGACCTTCCTTCAGAAGCTATTCTACATTCAGATCTATTTAGAGCAATCAAAGAAAAATCACGAAAGACTTGGAAACAAATATATATATATATATATATATATATATATATATATATATATATATATATATATATAATGCAGTTGGTTCCATTACTCAGTATTCATGAATTTACCATAATTTAAAGAAGAAACCTCTTATCCATAGAATGCAACTATCTCACAAATTGTTTGTGTCTTATTTTAGGTGTCTGGTTGGGCATGGAAGGTTCAAAAAACATCTTCAAAAATTAAAACTATCCGACACCTCATTGTGTTCATGTGATAATGAATCATTAGATGACAACCATAGACTTTTTAGCTGCTTCCACAACTCAGAATCCGTTTCGTATCTTTCTTCCGAACTAACGAAACTATATTTACTTCCATTAAATCATATTTCCTTTATGACTAAAGTGTGTTCTGATCCTTTAGTATAGAGAAAATATGTCTGAATTATTTGAAAAGCTGTAAAATGGTTATTTAATATTTTCAATCTATTTGCTTAGTTATCGACCACCTTTGGTTTCTTTCCTTAAATATTTTTCACCTGCCTATCCGGACCCTCCTGTGTTTCGAGTGTATTTAAAAAATGTCTTGCACTGGCCCCAGGACGAGAAGTGTGAGTCCCTGTCTAAATTTCCTTTATCTTATACACTTTCTCTTTAACTGTTTAGGTCCGTTGGGATTCTAGTTCTAATATCTGGAATTTTAATTTTGTTACATTTCTATCCTGTTATTGTTTATATATATCAACCTAAGAACTATTGAAATGTATAGGCCTAAATAAGCTAAGCTCAGGGCCAAAAAAAAATTATGATTATTTACTGCATAAAGAAAGCAAGGTTTTCGAAGCAACAATATTATTTTAAATCCTCTATGGAAAATAACGTCATATGGATAAAGTGAGTAAACATCCATTTGTAAAAATACTACTAAATATATAAAACCGTAAAAGTACTAGACAACTGTAACCAATAATTTCTTACATATTTTGGAAAATTTCCAGGTAAAACTAATTAAAACATGTGGTAGCCACGGATTTCACATTTCAAATTAATTTCTAAACATTTAAAATTTTACAGTGGGAGAAATTAAACGGTCATTTAAGAAAAAATCATTATTCATTTTTACTCAGGATGCCCTCATATTAATTTTTTACATTTTTATAATTTCTGTACCTGCAATATTTTACCAGATATTGGTAAAAACCCAATTTTTTTCAACTCCTTTGCAATTGTTTGTTACTCTTGCAGTACTACAATTAAATCGGTAGGCCTTCTTCCTAGTTTTATTAGCGTTTAATCAGTATTGAGAGATTTAGACTCCTGCCGAACTGAATTTCTGGTTACGTGCCTAGCTATTACTTTGAATATTTAAATTAAATTTAAATTCAACTTAGCTGATTAACACAAATCACAATAGAAACCCGCATTAGTCTAGTGAACAGAAACAGAAACAATAATAATTTTAATTGTTTCTGTGAAAGTTACTTTTAAAATAGTGGAACGAAAACTAATGGTGACTTAAATTTCTATTACTGAACAAATGAGAAATTAGGGCATTATTTTGTTTTATTTCATCTCTAGATTAATTTTTGTTATATTTATAGTAGAAGGATATACATAATTTATATAGAGAACTATTTAAAATAATTATATTTTTTGCCCCCTCCCTCGAACTATCCTCTAGATCCGCGACGGGTAGTAACACCAAATCGCGCTTACTTTTCAACGTCTAAAGGCCGATTCTAACATTAGCGGCGCGACTGGCGAAGCGCGTAACGACACGTCGCGACAAAATGTTGCTTGCAATTGTCTGCAAGGAATTAAATGATACCATTCTCACCTAAGCGACACAGTGCACAAGAGTCTGGAGAACAGATTTTTTGTAAGAACTCCGAAAAAGGTCGATCATACTTTTGTAGTCAGGGTGCCAGTGGTAGGTTTTGCTGATATGTTGTGTATATGGTAATGCACCATGCGAGGGAAATAGACGTTTTAACTAATTTTTGCGAAGAAAGAGTTAAATAAGTGTATCTATTAATACTTTTAACAAGTAGTATAATACAAAAATAATAAAAACACGAAATTAACGGACATAATTAAATTTAAAAGTAGTAGAATAATGTATGTTTATTAATAATTTTAACAAATAACATAATAGTAAAAATAATAAAAATATGAAAGGAAAGGACACACATTTAAAAGTAGTAGAATAATGTATTTTTATAAATAATGTTAACAATAATAACGGATGAGGATTTTAAAGTGTAACAAGCCGATCTCGGATAAATAGTTTGGAATTTTTGTATAAAAATTTGATAAGTTAAGAAACACAGATTTTAACTTCGTTCATTAATAACTAGATACAGCATCATCCCCGAATTAGGGCAAAATGTGTGTCTGCAAAGTAAGGATTTGTTGAGATATTTTTACTTACTTATCAAAAAAGAGTTTTGGATAATTCATTTATTCGTATTACTCCAAAATACCACACACGAATAGTCACTGTATCAAACAGGGTTTCTAAAAACTTGTAAATGTAAATATAAACACAAAAAAAATAACGGCGATCGACGGAGGAAAGAAACCGGTAAATACTGCACTTTTACACTCATTGATGGTGTTGCAAAACCTATTCAAGCAGCCATAATTAACAAATATTATCAACATAATGGAATAAACCCGATTGGTAGGCGGTCCAGGAACGAGCTCCGGGTAAAAATATTAATAAAAAATACACATTTAAAACAATTAAAAATCAACCACAAATCTTCCCAGATCTAATACGTGCAGAGAAAATGAAAAAGTGTTCCACATAAATTTATCATCTCTAGTATGTCTGGCCGCTACCAGAAATTGTTGAGAGTACAGGGTGATCATATTAGTTTTTATTTTTCCTAACTTGTATATTTGTAACCATCGTTTTATAAATTATTTTGAATTTTTTTACTGTTTCAATTTTTCCATGATAATATGTTTTTCTTTTTGATATTTCCTGTATACATAAATAATTAGAACTTTTTCTTCCAGAGTCAGTTTCTATTTTGACGAATATTTTTTACACAACCTGTATAAAAATATGGCTTTTTTTTCTTTAATTAAAAAAATATACTTTATTGAATTTAACTGTGTCTACCTCAAAGTATGAACCAACTGAAAACTAAAAAAAAATCGTACCCTTTGTATTAAGTTAACGGCAACATTAACGTCTATAGTAACTTAACACGACCATATTTCTCAAAATAGAGTATATTTGTCGTACATATAGTAATAGTTATAATACAGAGTTCATAGACCTGAAAAAGGGAACTTTACTCTTCAAAAGAATACATATCTTGTCACCCTAGCTAGACTATAATTTCCTCAATAAGCTCCGCAGTTGTTTTTTTTTAAACTTCTCTAAATTTTAGAAATTATAAAATAGGTTATTAGAAAATGAAATTATTAACACAAGGATTCCTTTTATATTTTGTTTTTTAAATTAAATCATGATGATTATCCATAGTTTAGGTTTTTTAACTCACCTCTATGGTATAAGCTAAGCCTTTAATTATTGTGCGATCAAACCTTTCCACCGGTTGATCTTGTTTCTCCTAGAAATAATGTTAATTGTACCTAAGTATTTGTAACGTAAAACTGAAAGCGTTTTAGGTATAATAATAATATGCACCTCTAAATCGTTAATCACTTCTGCCAAAACTGGTTTATAAAAGCAAATCTAATTTAATTTAGTACTTAACAGTGTTCTGTGATCTAAGATCTAATTGACAACAGATTTAAAACTACACACTAAAATATAATATTCTCGATACTCTACTCGGTCGAACAACACAAGAGCGTTACATGCGTTGTCGACGCCAATCGTGTAGCAGACTCGGAGCTCCTACAAATCTGTTCCCCAGACTCTTGTACACAGTGCGGCACGGGTCAGCAAAAACTTCAATTGTCTCTGTAGCGTTGGCTCGCGACATTTGCTGGTCTCGACGCGCTGCTCTGCCCGTTGACGGACTATTAAGAATCTCCAAGCATTGAATGCAAGCAGCAATTTTACACATACGACTATGGATGGGTAAAAATTGACAAATTAATTTTGCTTGTAAATGACTATAGTGAGCTGTCAAATCCTGCAAATAAAAAATATAGCAACCAAAACCGAAGACAGGTAGTTTGGACAGAAACTGGCAAGAAACTTAAAGAAAAAGTTAGCATATTTTGGCATTAAGTTAAATAGAATATACGTATTTGGAGTGAGACCTATCCGGGAATTTTGAGGATATTTTTACTTCACCGTTAAACGAACCCACATTATTTATTATTAATATTAATATATGGGTTATATTTAGGGAAAGTATTGTAGTAGATTTTGCAAAATATAAGTTGAGTTTTATCGATGATATTATAGAACCCGAAAAACATATTTAAAAAGTGTATATAATATCTGTATGGATGTGTATATGTGTCTAGCATAGCCCAGCAGGTACTCCTATAGTACGTAGATTTTTAAGGGGATTTTGAAATTTATAAAATCTTGGAAACGCGGCAAGAGAACAAAACGACTAAAAATATCATTTTACCACAAAAAAGCAATCTAAATATAGAACGTGGCACCCCACTGTAAAAGTCTTTAGTTTGTACCTTTAAAACTGAAACTCAGAGTAAGGGTAAAAATGATATTTGTTATAGCATAATAATTTGTAAAATGTTGTCATTATCACGTCACTCGAATAGAAATGAGGTTACTGCTTTGCAGCGTGGTGCTGCTACAAAATGCCGCTTAAGTGGGAATAGCTATGTAAAAATGCTGTGTCTCTCGCGCCGCTTAGGTAAGAACCGGCCTTTATTTTTTGACGAAGAAAAAATGTCGCATTTAATAATATATTGTTTTTTCGTTAAGATTATCGTTAGATCAGTATTTTTGTAATATTTTAAATATTTCTGTTTCAAACAAGTTTATGTTTTGCTTTCCCATATTTTGCTATAAAGTTCTGATAACTTTTTTTTCAAAAACAACAGGTTTTTCACTAAACAAAAACGAGTTTTTCAAGTTTTACAACGGCTTTCCTTTGTATTTGAGTATCTGACTCGTTCACTCAATGGCGGATGTAAAGGTCCGTGGGCCCCAGTGCAAAATATGTTCATGGGCCCCCTGTGCTGTATATAGATTTGTTATATTATTTTTAAAGTCAAGTTAAGCCAACTCCCACAACATAGCAAACTGGTTTGGAAAACAATTACTTAAAATTTTCGAAAAATTAGCACATAAGCTATCACATTTGTGTAAAGTTACTAATTGTATTTTAGGAATAAATTTCGATGTTCTTGATTTTTTTTTTAGACGATTTCAATACATTTTCTGTGAGAGCCTTTAAAATGTCAAAATATTGAATTTGCATTCCTGCGATTAATTGCTCCTTCCTGACAAACGGGAGGTGTTAAGCTTCTTTGGAGCGATACCTAACTCAACTTTAATTGAAATCAGGAGGTCCCACCTTTCAATACTAGGTCCAAAGACAGTTTAAATGATTTATAGTGTAGAGAAAAATCACTAAATTTACATTATGAGCAGCACAGTGCATATAGTTCAGCATTTGGTAAAACCCTGCTTCAATATTGCTTGAACTCCATTGTAAACACCGTTTATCATATACCCTCAAGGGCGCGACTAGGGACGTGAGGATTATGTGACTGCAACGACCTCCATGTGTCTCCCTTTATGGGTTGTTAATACGAATAAATAAACCTTTAATCTCCTAATGGTAATTTTGATATTTAAAATGGGCACACCTATTATTCTTCTGTTACCAAGATATCAAATGGGCTTGCAAATTGAAATAAATGATCAACAAAAACGCTGATTTGAATGAAATCATCTCTGCGCTTTCCCACTTTTCCTAACGTCTGTGTTCAGCGTTGAACGTTCTGACAAAAATTCTTAATTTATCTTTTTTGAGATTGTCTTGAGTAGAGTCTAAGAAAAAAAATAGCTACATTCATTTCAGATACAAGTTTGTCCCAGACATATTTTACGTAACTGTGAATTAGCTCATTGTGTATTGCTTTACGTAAGTCTCGCGAAGATCCAGCAGGCATTTTTCCAAAAATAAACTTCGTATCTCACTTAATATCCTACTTCTTATTTTCTCCCACAATTTAGTACAGCTATGCTGAACTATTCTTCCAATAATCCATAATACCTCTACTTCATTGGCTACTACTGTTATGAAATAGTTTACAATTAAGGCGGCAAGCAGCGTCCATAAGTTTCGAACAGCACAGCCATACTCTAGGAACTATACCATTCTGTGTAACAAACGAGTAGTAGATATCACTGAAGCTCATATTTTCTTGTTTCTGGTCTTTGAAACGGAATCTTTGGATTTGTTAAAAGTAAACTTATTATTAAACGTTTTCCGTAATGGGAAGTTTCTTTATTTCAGCCATTTCTTCGAGCTGCTGAATTGATTTGACTGTGACAGATTGCAGCCCTGTTATTCCAGGAATAAGTGAACAGTAACTTATAGAAAGTTAAGGAATTGTTTTTCTTATTTAACAATATTTGTGGTCTAATTCAGATTTTAGCGGGGGCCCCTTTGCCTCTGGGCCCCTGGGCACCGCACCGAACTGCCCGGTGATATGTCTTTCACTGCGTTCACTAGACTAATGCGGGTTTCTATTGTGATTTATGTTATCAGTAAAGTTGAATTTAAATTTACTTCAATATTCTTTTAAACGTTTATCGTAATTTAGAACTAATTTGAAACACTTTATTAAAATACTAAAAAGTTCTTTAAACGTATTCTAAGAATTAAAAATATAAACCAAGATAATAGACCTATATTTCATATTTCAGGAGTGTGTCACGTCGATGAAATTGGGTACCTTTTCAATACTATGCTGACAGAGACTCCAGTTCAGGGTAGCATAGAAGATATTACACAAAGGAGAATGTGCAGGTTATGGGCCAATTTTGCTAAGTATGGCAATCCTACACCTGTCGTGGATCCGCTATTAGATGTCATATGGAAACCAGTTATTGACGCTAATCATGTTGCCTTCTTAGACATTTGTGAAAACCTTAAAATAGACTTTAATCCCGAACATGAGAGAATGAAATTTTGGGACACGATATATTCGAGGGGTGTACTATCATCAAAATTATAATTCAATATAAATAGTACATAATAACTAAATAGCTATAAAATTTAAACTTTGTATGTGCAAATCATTAAAATATATAACAAAATATCCAAAATCTGAAATTCTTACGCTGATGAAATTGATTATATAGGGTGTTTCCTAAGTGATGTCGAAAAACTCAAGGAGTGATTCTTGGGGTCATTTTCTGACAATAACTATTCTGTTTCTGAACGACAGAGTCTATAGATCTGAAACTTGGCATATGCCAAAGACAATAAAAATGTAAACATTTTTGAAATAAGAAAAAAACAGTTCCTGGATTTTATTTTATTTTAAACTTAAAAAACATTTTTTGCATTTTGATATAATAAACTTTATAATATATTAATATGTTATATAAATTGAAATGTAAACACATTATTTTAAATACATTTGTTTTATCAAAAAGGCATAAGTGCCAACCTACATAACTCTCAAAGGTTATACATAATAACATGAGGTTAGGTTGAAGTACCAACTAATTTAAAGGTTATACGTACCAATTAAGACTGAGTTGAATTGCCATTGGTCCCTAAGTCCCTTCAGTTAGGTCAGAAAGTTCCATGTAAAAGTTTCTATTATCAGTACTTTCCAGACGTGTCCAAGCATTGCTACCCCAAGATTTTCCTCTAGATTCAGAACTTTGTCAATGGGTTCTTCAAATATTCGCCCAAGATAGAAGATTCTTGGAGAAAACATTTTTCACCGACGAAGCCATTTTTTCATTTATATATCTATATATATATATATATATATATATATATATATATATATATATATATATATATGAAACAAAATGACATCATCTGTTGACATACCTTTTCTAAAACCAAACCGATTTGTTGATAATACGCTATACTTATTTATAACGACTTCGATTTTTAGTTTTATAATTTTTTCTACTACTTTTGTAAGATTGGTTATTAATGTTATCGGCCTATAGTTTGTCATGTTGGTAGCATCCCCTTTTTTAAACAATAGTTTTACAATACCCTTTTTCAAACAATCAGGAAAAATTCCTGTTTTTAAAATTTTCTTAATTAGAAATGTTACAGGTTTTTTAATATAAGAAGTAATTATTTTTAGTGTCTAGGCCGAAATGTTGTCATGGCCTTAAGCTCCCCGTTGGCATAGACAACCTCGACTTCCTCTGCTGGTTTTAAAAACATTAAATTTATATTTATATTTGATTTAATAACAGAGGAAGCAGGCCTGTCAATACCATCTGCAAGCCTCTGCCCTATTTGAATGAAAAAATCATTAAACCTATCAGCTATTCCCCTTTCTTCTGTTACAGTTTCTCTATCGCAAGTCAGTTTTATGTTTTGACGAGGCTTTTTATTACTGTTGGTAAAAGAATTTACAGTGTTACAGATTTTTTTTGAATCGGATTGACACTGGGCTAATTGTTTTTTATAAAAATATAAACATATATATATATATATATATATATATATATATATATATATATATATATATATATATATATATATATATATACATTTATATATATTTATATATATATTTATGTATATTTATATATATTTATATATATATATATATATATATATATATATATATATATATATAAGCGTCACACTGATTTTGCAGCAATTTGAAAATTACGTCAATCCGTTATTTTGTTTTCGGTCCTGTTGAGTTTTTATTGTTAAATAGGAAATTTTGTTGGTTTAAAAACATATAAGCCTATAGGCGTAGATATACCTGTACAGGGCAGTGGCGTTGTATAGACACTGCTTCTGGGGAGACAGGGGTTTGAGACGATGAAAGTTTTCAAGAACCAAAAAAATGGCCTTCCGTTTTTGTTTTGTACCTAATTGAGCGTAAATAATACGTAAAAAAAACTCATTTCTTTATATTGGCTAGGGGGGGGGGAGTTTTACCCGCTAGTCCCAAAAAAAACTCCTTTCGTTTGAAATATGACTTCCTATACCTTCTTTTATGGAATTTTTTATTTCAGTCACATTTTTTAAAGGTTCTCTTAGTGCAGTTATGCGAATATAGCCCGCAGCATTTCTGTTCGTCTTTCTTGTGAGACCACTCCCTTCCTGATACTAAATGTGGCCAGTTTCCCGATTTCTAGGGAAACAACAAAGAGGACTTCGAGAATGTGGGTAAAAAATTATATTGCTCTATTTTTTGACTACACAGGATGTGTATTAACATGAAAATGGTGACCTATAGACGCGTTAAATATCATATAAACTTTTAAACATTTGTCTTAAAAACCAGAAATCTAAAGACGTTTGGTGCTATGATCTTTATGTATGCTTTGTTTTCTGACGGCCCTTCTAGACTAAAATATTCTAATTTGTTTTAGTTGACATAAATATACCTTAGTTTAAATATTGAAATATGTATTCGCACTTTGCGTGTTATCTGCTGATGACAAAAAATCGTCATAACCACAGTATTTTAGCCGGGGCGGAAAACTAAACCGACTAAAAGTTTAGGCAATGCAAACGTTCCCCCTAAATTATTGTAGACAATTCTTTTTGCAAATCTAGGAAAGATATGGGTTTTATCAAACTTCTATCCTTTGTATTAAAAACTTGGTATTTAACTAAGTAAAAAATGTACGCCATTGAGCTTATGTTGTTGAAGCCAACAAATTTTAAAAACAATTTAACAAAAAAACCCTTAACAAGATCGAAACCTACATAACGTAATTAAGTAATTTTCAAATTTCAGCAAAAATCAGATTGCCGCTTATTAATTGTGGACCCGTTTAGTTAAAAAAAAATAGAAACAGCACAAAACAATTGACTTTAATGAGTTTGTTTGCCACTAAGAAAGTTCCGAAACGTTGATAGACTGGCAGCATATTTCGTAAAACGATAGCTCGTTGTGATTGGCCACTGACCTCTTCAGAACTTTAGCGGTCTTTGCACTTCGTTGCACCAAATTATTAGATACAAAAATCTTGTAATGTGAGGTTACCAATGACTCGTTTGAAATATTCGGTAAATCGATAAAATATGATTCTGCAAAGCATTTTTGATTATACCTTAACAATCGATATATTTGACTAAAATGCTGCCGTATTCTTGGACCTGGGCAAGGCATGCTACACTGTATCAGTCCAGACATTATTTTCCTAACTTGAAAATAGTGGAGTAATAGCTGTACACCTAAATTTGTTTCATTTGTACTTACCAAAGATCACACAAAAAGTAAAAGTCGAGAATGAGTTAATCAAAAGCAAAGGGGTGAAAATTGGTGTGCCACGGGTTCTATTCATGACCCTGTTCTTCTTTCCATATATACTAATCACATAATAATAACACATACTCGGCCGGGAAGCCATGGTAATCTGCTATGCAGATGACATTGTCGTCTTGGCGAAGCGTGAACCATGGAATGAAATTAGAAACTGCACTTAGCAGGTTCAAGCTGCGGCTCGATAACAATGTGCCTACCCTTAATCTTAGTATGGTAAGTTGTATTATTGGACATTTAGCATGAGTGAAACAAAGTTCATCGTCACAAATCCAACCAAATTTATTTATATAATTATGTTGAATGTTAATTAAAGTAAGATAAGTAAGTAAGTAAGACCCTCTAAAATGATCTCAATTTTGCTTCTTATGAATAGACTTGGGATCCAGCGAGAAACACGGCTAGGGTTGCCAGCCGAGGGCGACCCTCTCGATTGACCTTGATATGACTGTTCATAGATTTAAATCTTGCTACTGGCAACACCGCGCCAAATATTGCTTCATGCCAGCTGCATACGACTAAACGGTGACACGCGCGTCTAATGCTTGTTAATATAATATTTATTTGACAAAGCAGAGGGCCCCGAGAGCTAGCCAAACTCTGCTTTTATATGTTTAGGAAAGACAGGCAGGCTTATATTCTGGAATTTTTTAAAATAATTTAAGATATCCAAATATTCAAGGTTATCCAAATAAATTCATTTGAAAGAGTTGGTAGAACAGGTGAAATAATTAAAATTTTGAAAGAAGCTGCATTAGGAATAATATATCTAACTTATTAATCCAAAAAAAAAAAGAATTTTCAAAGGGATTCAGATGTACGTTTCTTGCACATGGAACTGCATTCCATTTTTCTGTACCAAATCCCACAAATGTGGATGAATACAAATATTTAGTGTGGCAGTCTCAAGTTTCTTTTTGTTTTGTTAAAAAATATCATAGTTTCGCATGTTCGAACAGCTTCTGCTTAGAAAGACTTGTGTGAGATTTTATTGTGAATATACTTCTTCTTCTTTCCTAAATTTTGCTTTTAATACAGAATCATTGACACTGTAGAATATTTTGTCTATGAAAACAACAAATTCAAAAACATATATATTTTTTCTGTTGCAGTAGGTGCAATAGTAATTAACATATTCTTTATCATATGTATGTATTATAGCTCATTCATTCATTTATCCTTATAGTTATAGATATAAATAGGGCGAAAAATAAATCATCGAAAAGTTGTATTTAAACAAGATAATGCAGACTGCATCTAACAATGGTAAAATCGTTTTATCAACGTTCAATGAACCTTTTTAATCCAGATGTGTATTCTTACGATGCTAAACTAAACAGAAAAATAAACTATTTTGTGATATCTTCTATATTGCTATAATATTATTTCGTACAACGTAAAGTTAAATTATTTTAGTGTCATTTGCAATTTTTATGTTTACATAATGTATTGAACAAATTCATTTTGTGCTAATGCAAAAAAAAATCTTCGGACACGTATATAATAATTTTTAGTTGTGCATTTTTTGAAACAATATCTTATTATACAGGTTGAATCATGTGGTATAGATATAACGTTATCGACGATTTTTTTAAATGGAAATCACCATATTTTATTTCAGATCAGTAATCTCCAAGAAAATATGGTTTTAAAAACAAAAAAGACTTATAGTTCCAAACCCATTCTACGATCGGGATCATCGTCGTTTAACTCATGAACCAGTCGAATTTTAAACTGATGCCATTTTCTCTCTAATAGATTGTGAACGCTCATAACACCAAGGTCATGATGTAGAACAGGTATGGACAACCTTTGCTCAGCTGAGAGCGTTAATCAGTTCGCGGGCCGTAAGAAATATGTAAATAGTAGTGAATAAAAATTCACACATTTTTTTATTTATTAATTATAATAGCATAATCAAACATATAAAAAACAAATTAACAAAAACAGATAGAAAAATTAAATGAAAATTAATGTAAGGTTTAAGTTTGAAGCTGAGAAACAAGATGATCAATATTGGGGTCAATATCACTAGTACATAGTCGCAAATTGTTTTCAACATTAACATCTGTAAGCCGAGTGCGATGCTTATTCTTATTAATTTTAATGATCGAAAAAAGCTGCTCACATTTATACGTGCTACCGAATGTACAAATTATTCTTCGTGCCAAAACTCTCAGCCGAGGATACTTTTCCTCTAAACGGTATGTTCTGAAAAATTCGCTTAATTCCACATCATCAAATTTAGACTTCAAATATGAGTCTTTTTGAAGCTAAATCAACTCCATTATCAGGTGAAGCGAAGCATCTTCCACATTACACTTCAAGGATTCGTAAAAATATTGAAAGTGCTATCCATATTCTTAAAATCGGAAACCCGATCAGTGAATTACTCTGACAGTAGTTTCAGTTCTTCAGCATAGCGACCGTATTTAATCTTTTCGGGAGTGGATATTCTTAAAAAATTAATAGAGTTTTTACTTCTGATTTGTGTTTCCCACAAGCGAATTTTGTTTTAAATAGCTTTAAGATGACTGTACAGCTGATTTACCAATTGCCCTTGTTTTTGAAGCTTCAATGTCAGGTCGTTTAAGTATCCTGTGATGTCTACCAGGAATACCAAGTCACAAAGCCACTTTGGATCATAAGTTTGCGGCAATGTTTTCTCTTTTATTTCCATAAAATCAGCTAGTTCTTTTCTAAGGTCATAAAAACTTTTTAGCATTTTACCTTTGCTTAGCCACCTTAATTCGCAATAGTATGTGACATCATCGTGTTCTGAAGAGAGTTCAACCAAAAATGCTTTAAACTAGCGATCTAATAAATAAATCTAATAAAATTGATGATACTTACTACCACATCCATAAGGTTCTCAGTCGAATGGACTTAGAGCACAAGTTTTGTTGGTGAATAATGCAATACAGAATTATTAAATCACATTCTTGCACATTCATAGCGGACACTCGAAATAATTTATACCACCTCAAACCATATTGCTCAAAAATACTTTCCACCTCGGCAAAAATATTTTTTTCAGTAGTGGTCCTTTGTAGTGGGCGTAAAGCCAGTAATTCCTCTGTCACTACAAATTCTTCATCAACACCTCGTACAAAAATAGCAATCGAAAATGCTTGAAAACTAGCCAATCTATCAGTCAATGTTTTTTTTTTATGTCACTAGCTATCATATCTATACGTCGAACAACAGTACGTCGCGATAAGCTCACTTTCTTAAAATCTCTCATTTTTTCTGGGCACAAAAGTTGTGCAACATCTACTAAGCACTCTTTAACAAATTCTCGCTTAGAAAATGACTTCGATGTTTTCGCCATTTTGGAACTAACTATAAAACTAGCTTTAACAACACTATCTAGATTTGATCTTTGTGACTGGAACATTTGTTGCTGTTTCCCTAAATCGGTAATGAATGAGTTTTTTTTTAATTTTATCCTTTCTTAACTGGCTCATAAATAAATTATATTGAACGAAATGCTTGCTGGAGTAATGCCGCTTCATATTGTATTCTTTTAAAACAGAAATTGTTTCAATGCACAACAAACACATAGGTTTAACACTGTGCATAATAAAAAAGTATTCATCAGCCCATTTCTTTTGGAATTGTCGACATTTTGTGTCCATTTTCCGCTTTTTTAAACCAGACATCTTGATAGATTTAAGTTAGTAATTCAATCACACATTTTTATGCTTTTCGACCAACAAACTTTTTGAAATTAAAATTGAAATAAAACTCATAATTACCAATATTTTTGCCGTACAATTAAGAAATATAGTTCACAAATATAACGTAATCATAAACTTTCATAAAAAATTAGACCTAGTTCTTTTAAATTTTTTACTAATAAACATAACTAAAACTTAAATAAATAACTTAATATTTTGTCATGGAACCATTATGTTCGATAACGCTGCGCATGCTTAAGAACAAGTCTCTTGTATATTCAGGGGTTATTTCATTCCAAGCTCGAACGATTGATTGTCGCAGATCATCTTGATTACCGGCCCGAAATCCTCCCTTATAGATTTGTTTGGTCATTTGCCCCCAGACGCTTTCAATCGGATTCATATCAGGGCTTTTTCAAATCCGGGGCAAAGTTTCGATATTATAATTTCGCAATATATTTTGCACTACTCTAGCTCTATGTATAGGGCAATTATCATGTTGAAATACAAAGTTGTCTCCAAAAACTGGCCTCAATGAAGGTAACATAATGTTTTCTAGTATATTACAATAAACATCTGCATTAAGCATTTCTTCAATCGCTGCATACACTCCTGGACCCCTAATACTAGTAATAGAAAATACCACATTCTCCCAGAAATTATGTTAATTTTCATATTCTCTTGCAAATTCCAACCTCCTTTGCTTACTAAATTCTGTGAGGAATATTTTATTAGAAGCAGCACGATTCCTTAGGTTGGGTTGATAACCGTATCCTTCTTCTTGCAGTATTTGCAGAACCTGGGAAATTGATATGTCTTATAGTACAGATTAAAAAAATAAAATTTGTGGACACACTTCTGACCCAGAAAAGAAAAATAAAAATTATCCAAATTTCCATACAATTTTCAAAATATTGCAGTGCAAAAACTCCTTAATATGGTATTAGAAATGAAAGGAACAGTGTTGCCAAATTGCCTTACAGTTCTTGATTTATGATGTAAATATCTTAAATTTAACTCTGCGTTCCCAGTGATTGAGCTGCCCCGTTTTTTATTTTATGTCTTTAATGATGATGCCTTCGGCGCCTCACCTGGTACTAACCCGGTACCGATTTACCGATTGTATCAACGGCTGCCAGCTCCGCTGGAGTTTTTGTGCTAAACGGGTTTTTATGTTATGGATTTAATGATGGTGTCTTCGGCGCTTAACCTGGTGCTAACCCTTTACTGTTTCGCCTTGTGCTCCTTTTGACAACGTTTCAACCAACTATGCAACAAAATATTATTAGTAACCCTAATAGACAGTAATGAATTATTCGCTGATAAAATGAAATGAAATTTGGCAACATTGCTTCTTGAATACGAGAAAATGGCCGATTAATCATGAAATGTCAAATGTCTGTTTAAGAATTATTTAATAGAATAACATTGAGTATTGACGTGTTTTGTTGATACAATTTAACATTAGTTAGTTAAGAACTTAAATTAAAAAAAAGTATATTATATAATAATATACTCTAATTATCTTCTGCGTGACATTTTAACATAGTTATTAATTAAGTGAAAGTAGACGTTTATAACTATATATTGCCTTACAAAGTTAGAACTATTTGTTATGCTTTTTTGCAAAAAAGTGGTTCATCCGCTTTTTTTTTGCTTAAATGTGTTTATTTCGCGGTAAGCTCTACAGTGAATCCAAAAAAAAAATGAGAATATTAAAAATACCTAATCTCTACAAGGGCCGATTTCTTCTTTAGCCTTTACTGCTGTTTGAAAAAGATTGTTTCTAAGGAACTGCACAATTCATGGTCTTGATTCGGTGTTGAAACGTTTGGACGTCCCGCCTTTGGTCTCTTAATGATACCACCATATTCTGCGATTTTTGGGTAAAATTTAAATTCGATTATTTCTAAAACAGGACGAGATACGAAGATCCGCTTTTCAGCTATCAGCCGGTTGCACAAAACTTAATTGCGGTTTAGAATATTTAACCGAGCTTTCGGATTTGACAGGCTGCTTATAGATATTCCGTTAAACATTCTAAACTTTAATTGAGCTTTTTGCAACCGGCCATATGTCTTGCAAATTTTATTTCATATTACCGTTTTTGTGTAAAACTTATCAAAGCCAAAATGTTTTTCCAATATTTTATTTGTTCTGTTGTACTTGTTAACTGGCCCCCATATATGTATTTGTATGGATCTTTTCTCACATTTTAACATCTACGCTATTCGTTTATATAAATGTTAAATGCACCTAAAAGTTTATTAAGTAGATTATAAAAATTTATATTTATACTTACATGATCTCTCAGAAATGTTTAGCAAACCCAACATTTATTTTAATGGAACACCCTGTATATTATGTGTTCATAAAATAGGCCTCTTCTTGCTGATTATAAATATACCAGGTTTAATACCATTGTCTTTAAAAGCACCTGACACACTGAGATATTCTGTATACATATACGGCGTGTCCTGAAAAGTTTTTAACGAATGGAAACTTTTTCTATTTTTATTTTATGAAAAATGATACTCTTCATAAAAAGTTCTGCTTTCCGGTAAATATTATTGGAATAATAAAACTTAAAAAATATTGTATAGGCTTGCCAAAAACTAAGAAAGTCTAAAATTGCCTGAAGAGAAAACTACCCATAAGTTTAGTTTTAGAGCAAAATGCCATAAGAGTATTCTGAGGTGTGATAAAATACTAAATTTCATAAAAAAATTCGGAAGTACTTTTCTAGTAGCAGAAAATGTAATTTTTTGCCCTTAGGTTAACCATGCTGTTGTTACGGAAACATAATCTTGCACTGTACTGACAGTGGATAATTAAAGTGTTTGGTTATTTTGTTACATTTAATATTTTTCTGTTATCATCATGCTATTTAAATTAGCAAAACAGGAAAAATTGGAAATTGTGTTGATTGTTGGATATCATTATAAAACATGTCGTAAAGCGACTGAAATTTTTAATAGACACCCAGATAAACAAATAAGTTATGTTACTGATGTAAATGTCATGACCAAGTTTAAATCCACTGGGTCTGTTGATAATACGTTTAAGAGAAAACACCAAGCCTGGTCTACTACCGAAGAAAATCAAATGCAAGTTTTGAAAATATCAAATTTACTTCCGGGTAACGCAACAAATTCAACTGTCAGTACGGTTTTACGAGCAAATAAATTTTATCCTTACTTTTATTCATTACCTGTTCAGTGCGTGGTTTCAAGGAGAAGCTGCAGATGATTCTTTCTTCGCCAGAAAAATATTATTTATCGATGAGGCGACATTAACATCAAACGTATGCTCACAGAACTGCCGCTGGTGGTGTGACGAAAATCCTAATTTTCTCATAGTGTGTCGTAATCAATAATCATATAAAACAAATGTTTAGTGCGGTATTTTGGATAACCAACTAGTAGGGCCTTATCTCTTTCGTGAAAATTTGACAAACCAAAGTTACTTGAATTTTTTAAATACTCAATTGTTTGAATTTATTGAAGAATTGCCATTAAATATCAGGCGTTCACTTTGGTACCAACACGACAGAGCACCATGTCATACTACAAAGATAGGTTCCAATTTTTTACAAAGGACCTTTTAAAATCGCTGGTTAGGAAGGTATTTTGCAATCCTGTGGCCGGCCAGGTCTCCTAACCTAACCCCGTTGAACTTTTTCCTTTGGGGACTGTTAAAAGAAAAGGTTTATCCTCACAGCTTATCACATGGAAACAGTCATCAGGCAGTGTGTACAAGAATTACACCATCTATCGTAAGAGCGGCAATAGCAGAGTTCAGTAGAAGAACCATAATTTGCATGGAATGGAATGGCGCTCAAGTAGAAGCATAATTTGTTCACTGATCATTCTTAGTTGATTTTTTTATACGATATTGTTACTTAAATGAAACTGTTTGTATACCCTGTACATTGCATTCAGATTTGAATTTCTTTATGAAATTTAGTATTTTATCACGCCTCGGAACACACAATAATTCTCTTATGGCATTTTGCTCTAAAACTAAACTTATAGGTAGTTTTCTCTTCAGCTAATTGTAGATTAGTAATAGAAGTTTTTGGCAACCCTGTACAATATTTTTTTTTAAGTTTTATAATTCCAATAATATTTTCGGAGGAAGCAGAAGTTTTTATGAAATGAAAAATAAAAAAGTTTTCCAGGACCCGCGGTATAAGAAATTTCTATAAACTATGTAATAACTACAACTTTTATCTATAACATTTTTTCTATGCCTTAAAATTAAACCAATAAGTGGCGAAATATGAGGAAACGGCCATTTCTTGGACCATACTTATTTAGAAACAAAAATACTAGCTACTCATTTAATTTTAAATATCAAAATATAAACCCTCTATCAAGTGAAGAAAATTGTAACCTATCTAGTATCAGGGTATGTTTTAGCCGTCTTCAAAAAAGCAGGAGGTTATCATTTCGTCCTTGTAATTTTTGTATGTATTTACATCGGGTTGGTTTGAACGATCTGGATGAAATACAAAATGGCGAAAATTTGACTCTTTTTTTACCTAAGAGTTTCTGAAATAAATTTCAAATGCTTTAAGAAATTGCTTTGGAAGTTTAGAGTATGAAATGTTATAAACTAGAAAAGTAATCTTGGCGCACTGATATCAAGTCATTTCGATTATTATAAATTTTAATGAATACTGAAAATATCAAAATTTATTTTTGAGACAAAACATTTCTTGTATCATTGAGTGAAGCATATAGTGGGAGAATGGCAGAACTAAGGGGTAAAAGAGGAATATTTTAAAAATATCGTGTTTCATATCATTTTCGGGTTTTTTTAATGATACGATGTTCAATTTTACTATTCATTTTAATTTTTGATAATGTGTGTTTCTGATTTCTGATTGAAAACCAATGTATTAAAATTGAAAATTGAAAATTCCGCTCGCGCCATAGGTGAACATAAACTGTCTTTTAAAATATTTTGAATTGTTAGGTATTGCCGATTCTACCCTAAATCGGTATCACTATCCGTTTTCTAAATGGAATGTCCAGTATATTATTGCATTTTCGTAATGTCTTGAACATTGTAACTTCCTTCTCTGCCATATTTATTATATCTACATTCAACTGTTCTCTAAAACATTACGGTTTGGCCCTGCAACTAGGGTTGCCAACCGTCCTCCAGCCAGAAGGATAGTCCTTCTTTGGCCTAATATGTCCTTCGTCCTCCACAGCTACTCTGGCAGACGATATTTGTTCTTCTTAAGGTTCCGACATTTTAAATTCTATATAATTCAACCAGATCAAAATTAAAAGTACTGAACATTAATATTAGAGATGAAACGGATAGTTGTTTCGCCGGATACCGGGTACCGAATATTCGGCGAGCTGTAAAGCCGGATGGCCGGATTACCATCGGAACAGTTCGGGCGGTTTCGCCCGAGAATCACGTGTTGCGCGTAAAGCGGGGATTGTCAATTATTAAGCGAAATTAGTTTGCTTACTTGCTGCAAAGTGTGCGGGCATTTGTTAGGTTATATTTACTGTTTTTTAATTTTTATTAAACTAATTATTACACTTTGTGTAATATATAATACATATCGTAAAAAAACAATTAGAACATGTCGTCAGTGAAAAAAAGATCGCCATTTTGGCAATATTTCGACATTAATTGTGAAAATAATAAGTTTGCTGATTGTTTGTTGTGCCGGCTTCAAATTTCTCGTGGTGGTGAAGGAAAAAAAGAAGGTAAGATGCGTGTGTGTGTGTGTGTGTGTTTTGTTATTTTTAATTTGCACTTGAATTAGTAAATTATTATTTGATTCATTTTGTGTATACGGATTTCGTTGTCGTTATAGGGTATAATGTAATAAAACAATAAATAAAATATAAGTGAATATGGTCTTTTAAGAATGAAATTTTGAAAACTACTGAGCAAAAGAACTAATTTTATAAGGAGAAACAAAAAAAATCATATCAGGATGTAATCTCCTTAACTTCCGTTTAATATTTTATGTGAAAAACTCACTTTCGCTATGCGAGTGATTCTAAAGGATAAAATATAGGCTAAAAAATGTCATTCCTTGACAATAAAATTGTGTATTCGGGCGTTTCTACAAAAAATTATTAATAAATACGCAAAAATATGCTTGCGGCTTTTGCAAAGTAGGGCCACTTTTTGTGAAACTAAACATGCCGCAAGCAGATTTTTCATAGCCGTGTTGGTTCGGTTAGAAAAAAATGTGTAATAAATAAAAATCCTATAATCTTTTTTCGGCAAGTATTTGTATTTGGGAGGTCGCAGGATTAAAAAAATTGAAGTAAAAAATCCAGGTCCGTATTTAAGGAAAACCTCGCATTTACAATTTTACTTCGTTATCGTGTAGAGATGAAAAAAGTGACACATTTTTTTATTAAACTTTTTTTCAGGTACTTCTGCCATTACTAATCATTTAAAGTCAAAACATCCAGAGAAGTTTGTTCTGCTAAACAAAGGTAAAGGCAAAGACGTATCTACACTGCTTGTGGATTCTGCTATTCCCGTCTCTAGTGCAAGTTCGTCTTCGACATCGACGAAAAAACAGCTAACTTTGTCAGAATCGTTTGGAAGCAAATTGCTTTGGGACGTCAATGACCCAAAGGCGATAAAATATCATTATTTAATTGCAGAAATGATTGCTCTAGATAATGATCCTCTATCTGTCGTAGAAGGAGTTGGATTTAAAAGACTCCTTCAGGCTTTACCTCACTACGAATTGCCAAGTCGCACTTATGTGACCCAAAAAATTGTTCTAGATATCCACAACAGAATATTTGAAAAAATCAAAACCAATATTCCAAACGCTGTTGCGGTTTCGGTCACTTCTGATATATGGACGTGTGTGCATAATAACTTCAGCTTTCTGAGTTTTGCAGCTCATTGGTTGTCTCCAGACTTTCAATTACAACACGGAGTTCTTGCTATAAAACCGTTTTCGGGATCTCACCCAGGAGAAAACGTAGCGAATGAACTCAATGATATCGCAGCTCGTTGGGATATTCAAGAAAACCAAATACATCTGCTTATTCATGACAGTGGTGCAAGCATGGTGAAAGGGGATCCAATGGCGAACTATGGTTCTGGCAGATGTTTCATTCATTCGTTCCAGAGGGTTGTCACTGAGGCATTAAAGGTACAGCCTGAAATAATTGACATGATTTCTAAAGGCAGACGTCTCGTAACACACTTTAATCATTCAGGTTTAGCCCAAGAAAAACTGTTGGCGATTCAAAAAGAGTTGAGTTGGCAAGAACATCAATTAGTGCAGGATATCAACACAAGATGGAATTCTACCTTCTATATGGCAGAACGCCTATTGGAACAAAAACGGGCTATATTCCTTTATGTGGCTGATCACAACACACTCGCTAATTTAACAACTCATGAGTGGTGCTTGATGGAGCAGTGTGTAAAACTTTTGAAGCCATTCGAGGAAATAACTAAAATCACAAGTTCTGGCCTTTCCTGCATATCCGAAGTAATACCTCATGTACCTGCATTAAAAAAATACTTAGACAAAGATGAGACTGCACAACGAACAGTTGACTTACCTCACATGTGAAGTTCCTTAAAAGCAGAATTAAATTCTCAGTTTTAGCTCGTTGAGTGAAGATCCGATTTACCTTATTGCAACTTTCTTAAACCCCAGATTTAAAACAAACCATTTAGAAAAACTCGAAGCTGAGAGGGCGCGAAATAAGATCTTATTGGAAAATTTAAAAATAACTTGCGATAAGTCTTCTAACAGTGATAGTTCATCACCGTCATCAACGGCAATTCGGACAAAATATTCTGCCTGTAGTAAGCTTATTCAAGTATAGGGTCCAAAAATAATGGATCATTATACTGACAAGCCTTTAAGTGCTTTCCATCATCTCTACAGGCATAATTGACGACGCTTCGCCCTATAAGGGGCTCATCAGGCCAATGCAGCCGTGTGGTAGAAATGATGGAAAACACTCAACGGTATGTTGAATATAAACGATGAAAATATTAGGCGGAGCGATATTATAACCCATAGAGTAAGAGGTGCCACCTATTGGAACAAATGCGAGGTTTGTAATTTATACCTCTAGTAATGTTTAAAAACATTAAACTAAGCGCGACATACTCAGACATTCATTGTTTTTTTTTTGGGAAGCCGTGCGATACCAATTATTTTGTTGTCGAAAAGACGGCCCCCAAAGGTATGAAATCCATGATGTCGGCTTTTTAAGCCAAAGTGTTAATAAAAAACAAAAGTATTAACGTCTGTAGATACATAAATAAGAAAGAAATTAACGGCCATTCATAAATAATGTATAAATAGATTTAATGAAAGCAAAGACAATTAATTAGAATCTGTATTTTAAGACGTTATTATGTTAGTTTGATTTTTAATATTTTAATTGTAGTTTTCAAATAAAAATAATATTTTTTAAAAAAGTGAATAGTGAAGTTTTTGAGTTAACAATTTGGCGCAGTCGCTGTAGGATCTGTAAACGTCGTGAGAACAGAAGTATTTCAACTCGTGACGGCGGATCTTAATCTCTTAATAGAAAAAGAACCGAGAAGCTCCAACTCGAAATAAATGCAGTGGAAACAGCTGAAGCAATCCTTTTGTAGCTGAAACTAGAACAAGGCAACTCAAATGAAGAATTATTGTATGTAACGAATCGCCTCGATTTTTATTCTAATTCATTTTATTGATGACTTTTCGATCATTCAATATTTTCTAATCCCTTGTGTTTTAAGTGATATTAGGGATATTTATTTTCATACATTGTGACTAATAGGATCAATTTAATTTTTACACGTAACAATTTTTACTCTAAAAGTTGCGTACTTTTAAAATAAAATTTAATATCCGTTTACTTATTTAATTTTAATATTTTAAAATGCCTGAAACAACTTCTACAAGTAATGCAACAAGTGGAACAATAATTGAAGTAGAACTCTATAAGCTTTCGGAAATATTTTCAATAGTGCCGGAATATGAGAGTGACCAAATATTTTGGGTAATTTAATTAATGCGTGTGATTGCGCATATGATATGGAAAACACACATCAAAAAACATTTCTCGTTATTCATATAAAAAACAAACTTGGAGGTAGGGCAGCCCAACTGATAAGTTCAAGAAATCCGAGTTTATACCTCGAAATCAAGCAACTTTTGAACCTACATTTTGGTGACACTGGAGATCTCACATGCTTTATCCAAGACCTTCAACGTCTTAAACAACTTCCGAGTAAGTCCCCCTTAACATTCTTTAATCTATTGCAAGTTTTAAATGCTTAGATGCATGCTAGTATTCAAACATCCCCAAATTTAATAACAGGAGAACAAAAAGAAGCCCAAACTATACTTGCTCAAACAATGGCTTTAAACACTTTGTTAACTGGTCTAGAACCTCGTTTAGGATAGCTTCAACACCTGTTAAAAAAAAATTAGACGAAATGAAACTGAAACTGATTCAAATGTTACTCGCGAATCTCACGACATCTTCGGGGATTGTTTCGATGAAAACAATAGTCAATGTCGCGATCAAGAAAAAAACCCAATTGCAAGCGAAATCGACTACTACTTGAAGACAGCTCGAATTGATCACAGCCGGGACCCTTACACTTAGTGGTCGGCTAACCGGTTTATGAAAACAAGCGAAATCGCCTGTTGCCAGCACACGCTAAAAATTTGGTCTTTATTCATCATAATTTGCCACTTGTTAATTTTGACTATTAATTTCAAATATTCTCTTTGATGTGAAAAAAGAACGAGAGGAATAATTTTAAAAATATCTTTGTATTCTTTTTTGCTTATTACTGTGGCGATTTAGAATCTAAATCTAAATTTTAAATTCAATATTAATGTCACTAATTGAAGTTTCCAGATTTAGTTTAAATATTTTTCATTATAGCGAATAATGAATATTTTTAGTTTTAAAAGGTTTTTCAGTTTATCAGCTTTAAATAAAAGTCGTCATAATGTAAGTCCATTATTTCTTGTTACTTATAGTACTTTTTGAATATCCGGTATCCGGCCGGATATTGAATTTGGGCCGGATAGGCCAGATATCGGATAGTTACCGGATATCTGTTTCATCTCTAATTTTAATTATCTAAAATAAGTAGTATTTCAGTTTTCTTTATAAGAAAACTTATGTCAAAAAGGGCTTTACCTATTTTTCTACCAAAGTACTTATAATAACTCTTGTTTTATTACGAAAAGTGTATCTGTATGTGATTTATCACACAGAACATCACATATCATTTGCAAATGTAAAACATTATTTTATACTTTTTACCTTATTTACCTATTTAGGCCAAAGATTTATCTTGTTTTTCTTTAGATTTCCAGGAAAGAAATGAAAGCTATTTTTTAACCCTGGCATCAGGAAAATTGAGAAGCAAGCCATTTTTTAATAGCTCTTTTGAACTAGTCAGAGTTTACATTGGTAGGCCCGAAACAAGTTAAAAAAATATACAGAAAAGATGCTAAAATTTTTTGTTTGCCTATATACTAAATGGAGCAATTATACAAAAACGAAGGTCAGGATATCATGTAAAAAATACTTCTGATAATTGTTTCCCTGGATACGATAGTATCTGAGAAAAATCGATTGGAATCTATATTTAAATTTCTCCCACTGACATCTTCTGTCAAATTAAAAATATGAAAGATGATTTCTTCTTTCCACGTACACAAAAAAACGATGATCAGCATAATGAATAACAAAATCGTGAATTCGTTTTTGATTTCATATGTGAAACAACCCCAGAGAAATAAGGAAGCTATTTAATAGATTTAGGACGATTTTGACCGTGTGAGGGATATTTAAATTTCTCAAAATTGGAACCCTAAGAGAAAATGGAATATCTGTTAAATTGAAAAGTACACATTTTAAGTTTTCTAAGGCCAGTAAATGTAAAAGTGGGAAAGCCCAAAAATCAAGTAATGATTGAGGACCTAAACAAAACTGGGCTTTTAATGCAATACTATTGTTTCAGGTCCTCTAAGCAAGATAATACCTGACGGAATTGATGAATAAACAATTAATATATATAATTAAAAAACGATTTCCAAAATCTGAAAAAACCGTAAATATATTAGGCAATGAAATTTGAATTTGTTTTTAGTATTTTAGAAAGTTTACAGATAAAAAACTAATTATCACATATATTTTTTAAATTAATTTTTTAAACATATAATAATAATAATTATTGTTAATTTAGTTTGTGCTTTCCCAATTTTCAGATTTTCCTCTTGACGTTTCAGTGGTAGAAGTTTAACTATAGTTTTTCAACGATTATCTTAGAAACCATCACATCAAAAAATCAGACGCGGGAACGTTGAGTCACTGGCACTTTGGTAGATTTTCGTTGATCGGAATTGAGATGACAACCTGAAATTTGTCCTGGTAACGCGAAAAATGAATTTTTATCACAATTTCAATGTTCGACTGGGTCAAAAAGACTTTACATTTGCACTAAGATAACAATTTTGTCAATGTAAAATCGTGTTTTTTGCTTTTCTGATACTATTATTATTTTTTTATATTTATAAAAATAACATATCTGAAATTGTGTAAAAAGGTTTTGTCCTCCTTTGGACTTCTCCAGAGTTGGCAATGCTACCTGTAACTGCCAAACAAATTAATTGGGAGAAAATGGATGTCATTTTATCATCTTCGTTTTTAATTATCTAGATACATATCTAAAAACTAACATAGGAACGTGGAATCCATTCTGTTCAAAGTTAAAAGCGGGAATACACATGGCAGTCATTTGCATGAAAGTTTGCCTTTAGTCACCAGCATGTGTATATGCTACAAAGCTCGCTAGAAAGAAGCGTGGAAATGTAATCATTTCATAAGGCATGCTTTTAAAAGTACTCTAGGTACTGGCAAGCTTTTTTGAACATGTGTATATCCGCCTTATATCATTTGGCAGTTACAGAGCTTCAAAGGGTCAAAAATGTCAGGTTTCAGCGTCATTTTCTCGAAAACAAAAGTTAGGTATAAAATAGATTGGCGAATCTTGTATAATGATTTTTGCAGCATTTCGTAGGCAATGGTTCCAGTAGCTACTTGTTTATTTTATTACTGACTTCCAAAATTTTAACCTAGCTTTCGGCTTTAAAGTTGACCTTAGCAACAAAAAACAAAATGTATACCTTACAGACCTATTTTTTTCATTTATTTACACATTTTTACAAGAAAGTAGGAAGAAATCATTTACATAAAGTATTATCGTTATTAAATTTATATTTGGAGAGAATAAGCTGTAGCTGAAGTATATCGAAAGTAATTTGCTTTTTCTTTATAGAAACTAATAGACAAGAATGGAATTTTTTGAACATCCATTGAATGCCTTGTCTTATCAGACATGTTTAAATTAAATTTGAATGCATATTTTGAGGATTCGAAGACAATACTCAAAGATAATGATGATTTTTTTCGATCCACCTATGAAGCTAACCTGTGAAAATTATAAGAACTTAATACCACTATTTTTTACTAGTAATGCAAATAATGGACGTTTTGACTTACTGATAAATTCAAAAGACATTGATAGTCTGAAGAATAGGTTTTGTAAAATATGAAATAAGTCTTTCAAAAGTTCAAATGGTTTAAACATTCATATATCAAAAATTCACCAGGTCTTTAGAAATAATGTAAATAGCCTACTGTATTCTTCAAGCTCGGATGAAACATTTTTGATGCAGAAATTCTTTGAAAACTTTAGACTTCGAATGTTTTTTTTGCCATAAAAAGTTTAAAAGTAAAAGTGGTTTTAATCTGCACACATCATCAAAGCATACAGAACGACTTTGATAATAACTTTTTTATAAAGTGCTTTTCACTTTTAAAGTCATCAGTTTCAGTTTTGAAGAGCTTTATCAAAGGAACTAGGCCTCGTATAGCGGAAGAATTAACTTTTTTAATAAATAAGTGTGTGAGCAACAATGAAGTTCCGTCCTGGATTACCCTTTTTCTATTCCCGAATGCTGTTTTGAAAATCCCATCTAAGTCAAAGTTTTCTTCTTTAACTTCTGTTAAAGACAACAATTATTACCATTCAGATCCTCATTGTCATTATATGAAAATAAACTTGGCAAGAAAACCAGACATCGAAAAAAAAACTACAAATGCTTACTTTGCTAAGAAGATTAAAAACTAACTTTCTGATGGAAATGTAAAGGGGGCAATAAGAATGTGGTGTCCTAAAGATACAGAGAAAAATTATTATACTTATGAGAAATTGATGATAAAACACCCCAATCAAGAAGAAAACAGAAGTTTTCCAGAAGTACCACAAGTTTCTAATTTTGATGTTGATGTTTCTATTTGTGAAGTTAAGAAAATTATTTTTTTATTTAAACCTGGTTCATCGGGTGGTCTTGACTCACTAAGGCGGCAACATCTCAAAGATTTAGTCACGGAGAAGCTTGCTAAATTCTCATTGAATTTACTATCTTGTTTGGTATCTTTTACAAATCATATATTTAAAGATTTGATTCCAAAACAAATATGTTGCATTTTTATGGGGGTAACATATGCGCTTTTAACAAAAAAGATGGTGGAATTCGACCAATCGCTGTTAATTTTTGTCTTTGCTGTTTGGTTACGAATATAATGTGTTCCCGTATTTACAATTTTTTAGGTAACACATTTCGCCCAAATCAATTGGGTTTTGGCACCAAAGTAATTCTAAAAATCGATTATTTTAATGCTTGTAGTATGTTAAATAGGGACATAATTCTTTTCATTATTTCTCAGTGCTATAAAGAACATTCACCTCTATTATTTGGTGATTACTGTATCTTATCACAAAGAAGTTTGCAACAAGGGGATGGGATCCTCTTAAGCTTCCATTATTTTGTTTAGCAATTCATCCGATAGTAGACGCTATTCACTCTGAAGTTAATTTATGGTATTTAGACGATGGAATAATTGCTGGAAATATTTATGTTGGTTTATTGTTGTTGTTGGTATATTGGGTTAAAAATAAGTTACAAAAATGCGAAATTTCAGTTATTTCTGATAAAACCAATGCTTTAATGATATATTCTAAATTCAAAAAAGTGTCACCAGACCTTTTACAGGTGCCATTTGATCAGTTCAATTTATTAGGATGCCTTTTATCAAATGGTAAAATGAAAAAGCCTTTAAACAAAAAAATTGTTGTCTTAAATCGATTATCTCAAAAATAAAATAGCTTAATAGTCACATCGTATTTTATTTACTTAAACATTCATTTGCAATACCCCGCATAACTTTCTTACTAAGATATGCTCCTTGTTGGAACACACCAACCTGTCTTTTCGACTATGATTCGGTGTTAAAAAATACTCTTCGATGTAAAGTGTCTGTGAAACTTGGTGGTCTTGGTATTCTAGATCCATCTACACTCTGTTTTTCCACGTTTTTGAGTTCATTTGCTTTAATTTCTTGACTTGCACTTTGCAATCTAGAAAAGATACCGAATGAAATACCACGTAAACAGAAGAATTTAGATTTGAAATTTTGTGGGACGCTAAGTGCAGACATACCCTTGCTGATTCTCATATTAAGCAAACATCTGAAAAAGCCGGTGATGCTGCAGGTAACGGAGAATTACAGAAATATCACAAATATAACCAACTGGAAGACCGTTTGGAATTTGTACCTTTCGCAGTTGAAACGTTTGGTAATGAAATAAAAAATTGAATTTTATTTATTAGTAAATATTTTGTATATATTACTTAATAAAAGATTTATGAAACTAAAAAATGTTGAATAAATATAATTAAAAAGATAAAAGAACACTAAAAAGTAAAAAATAGGATTTTATTAGAATCTGAAATGCAGCGCCAAACTAATAAAGAAGGAAATGAACATCATACTCGTGGTATATACAAACACTAACTACATACATGTATTTTTTTTGTGATTGGGAAATGAAGAATTAGTTTAACGCACCGGCATTTTTATAAAAATTATGATTTCTATTTAAAAGTATGTTTTCCTAATTTTATATATAAAATAGATAATTTTCTTTGATTATAAGAGCTACAAAAGTAATTAGGTAGGACATCAAACTTTGACATTCTGTATAATCCAAACAGTATGTTTTACAGGGGTATGCCAAAGTTATATTCTAATCAAGATTGCCATAGATTATATAATACCAAGAACAGAGTCAATTACATTGAGCGGTTATTTTGCAATAAGGATTGTGAGGTGCGGTTCTCTAAACTTTATCTTTTGTTTCATACAGGCACACCACGTCAACTGAATGAAGTGTTTTCCGTAAAACTGTAATAAATTTCTTTAAAAAAATGGAACCTAGACATGTATAACGGTGATGACATATCTGAGAATATAAGTACTAATATTGCCCTAATGTTTACTTGACACAGAAGGTACTGAAATAAGATATTTATCTGATAATAATGATCTAATATATTTATCAATAGCAACGCGTATATACTTCCCGAGCAAACTGCCTCATCGTATTTTCTTTTTAAGTCGAATCCCTGACCCACTTAATTTTTAAAGATATTTCGCTGAACAAATTATCCTCTATTTGTTATCAACGGTAAACGATTAGCTCTAAGGGACGCGCCATGTACATTGCATATTTAGGTTTCACGAATTTTAGTGCCTGGTAGTACTGTGGCGAATCTTGTTATAGTAGTTTAAATCTTTAAAATGGTGAGTTTTTATTACAATATGTAGTTAGATTAAAGAAGATTATATAGATAAAAGATAGCCATAATTTTGTTTCTGTAAAAACTACAAATATATATTTTTTAATGATCATTTGCTAGGAATAATTAAAATTTTCTATTTTTCAGACCTAACATTTCTCTTTTAGACAAAGAAAAACTAGTGCGTTTTTTGTTTGCGTTGAATAAATTATTATATCATTAACTTAAGCTAATGTTTTTCTCAGGTTAATTTCCCGACTTTTGTGTTTTATTACATATATTTTTCTATGAAAAAAATTATTTTTTAATTGAAAATTTGCAGCAGTATTTCTTAAAATTGACAAAAAGAAGCATTTTTATAAAAGTGTTTAAAACTTTAGCCAGAACCTATGTTTATGGAAATGTTATACAGGGTGATAAAAATGAAGAGTAAAAATACTTTATAACTTCCTTGTTATAAGACATTAAAAAAATATTAAATATAAAATTAACTGGATTTTTTATGACGAATTCAAATTTATTTTCAAAAAATCAATTGATCATCAAATAAAAAAGCATATGATAAAAGTATCAAAATTTCACGTATTTTAAATGTAGTGACCTTTATTTTATTAAATCTTTAGAATTTATGGAAAAAACTAGACAAATTTTATGTAACATGTTTTATGTAAAAATATAATCGTAAATCCAAACCTAATAGAGGCAAATGAAGCCCGTGTTCCTCTCTTACTTTTTATAACCAATCTAAAAAAAAATATGTTATTAAATAGCCATATGATATGCCCTCATGCTTTTATAAAAAATTGGTTATTAACAAATTTTGACAAATTTTCTCAAGAAATCTTGTTGCACGAATGATATTTTGATAAAGAATATCACGATGGCAATTTAAATTCTAAACTGATTTTGATTATTTTATTTACACCATAATATAATACAACTAACAAAATAAGTGACTTACTAAACAAATCAAGAATACATTAATTTAAACCTTTTTATCAACAACGCAATTAATATAAAATGTACAGTCTTATTGATTGGGAGTATTCATTATGTATTTCATTAGATACATTTGACATCAAGTTAAGAGGAACATGATTTAGCGAGACGCTGTCCTTTGGAGCGACTTCAGTCATTTCTTGCAACAAACATGATTTGGCTTTTTTGCGTTTTTTCGAGGATTTTCTATTATTTATGAATTCGTGTTTGTTATTTTGATTAATTCTTGTTCACTAACTCCTGATTTGGCTAAGCACGTCACTGCTGTTGACCGGTTTGAATGATTAGTGATTTTGTTTGTGTCCAAATCCAATTTCTCAGCAGAACCTTTTGTCCAATAGGAAAACATTTCTTCCTACTTACCTTACCTTATACCATTGCTGAGTTTTTATAAAAAATGGAGTTGAGTTAAAAATAACCTGTTTGCACACTGGTCGTTTTCTCATACGCTTTTCAAAAAGGCGGACAGGACGATGTTCAGGATCCTTGGTATTCCTTGTTAGCCACTTATTATCGACGCATTCTTTAACTCCTCCTTGTGTGGTTTTTGAAAACAACACAACCTTTCTATTAATATTTTAGGAATTTACGTAATATGCCAATACAAAACTATTAGCATGAAATATTTTTACTTTGAATAGACCAATTTAAGTAAGGCCAATTAGAAAAATAAGTAGTAGCAAAAGCTATAGTGATTACCGGTAAATGACCCGCGTCCTTGAATTTTTCGTATTTCAAACAAGAAATAAAGGGATTTGATGCTTTACCGTTACGCTAAACCAATTCGACAGCAGCAATATGATAAAATTTTCTTTGAAGGCCCTGTGGGTTATCTTCTTTCCAGAAATTGAGTATTTTCATGTAGTTATCATGTGAGAAGGGCGCTGAACTTTCTCTCCTTTTCTCAACATTTCCTTGTTGAATACGACGTTTAGTAACGCGAGCTTTTCGAGATAACTCAATCTTTCAATGGCTCACCTATTATGTTCCATTTCTTAAAGTAATATTATTAAACTTGTTTTACCGTCCTGTTCCGCATTGTTTTGGTTACCGACTCTTTGTAATCATCTCCGTTAGTTTTCCTCATATTAAATGCCCGATATGCAAGGGATTCGTTTAGTTTATTTAGAGAGATGTTCTACTCCAAAATTTAATTTCTGTTCTGATAAAATAATGAAAACTGCATCCACAGTGACAGCTTCGACCTTATTGTATTTATGGGAATACTGTTTTCAGTCCCACTAATAATTTGTAATAGTTTAAAACATTTAAATCTGGCTTTTTTGTCGCACATTTCAAGTTGGTTTTAGAACTTTACAGAGATAAAATAGCACACTTTTAGTTTATTAATAGACAGTACTTGTCAATTAAAATTTGACTGCTAAATTATCGCGGAAATATTTTTGACAGATAAATTTCACTTATTAACTTGATCAGTTGCCATGGTAAATTATCGGTGTAATTTCCACAAGTGATATTCTTATTAGGTATATTTTCATTTGAAGTGTATGCATCAAATTCCGCTAAGTGAATTTTTTGTTCAAATTTACATTTTTATTTTATCCAATAAAATATTTTCCAAGCAATCTGTGTTAATATTACTTTCCAAGTCCCGCCAGAAATACGTGAAAAGGTTAAAAAACTCAATTTCAAAACCATGTAAATATTCTAAGCAAATGACACTAAATTCATTTTAGCCAATAAAAGCGCTCAATTCGAACCATCAGTGTTTGAGCCGTTAAAAAATAATATGTTATTTAGTAACATTATATTAATATATTATATTTATTAACTAAAACCGAAGGAAAGCGCTTTCGGCTTTACCCATCTTGAGTGCTACTTGTCAGAGAAGCACAGGTTACAAAAAAAAAAGAGAACATACATGGTCAAAAACAACAATATAAATATTTGAAAATGTATGTCACAACACAATATTTTTAATTACATTGAAACCCTAAAAAGGAGGAGTAGTTTTTCAACCCTTTTAGGCGATCAAGTCAAACATGGTATTAAACACTCAACAAGTTTGCTATTAAGCACTTTTACAACTTAATGTTAAAGTTTTACACTTTAACACCATATGTGACTAGAGACTAGAGGGTTGAAAAACTACCCCCTTTTTTAGGGTTTCAATGTAATTAAATATTGTGATATGATATATATTTTAAATTTTTATATTGTTGTTCTTGTCCATATATGCTCCCCTTTTTATTGTAACCTGTGCTTCTATAATAAGTAACACTGAAGATGGCGAAAGCCTTTGCTATGATGTTATTTAATAAATATTTGCACGAAATACAGAGTTTCTACTTTTCCATTTATTTTTTCGCGGGCAAAATGTACTTTATTCAGTGCTTATGAAATAAGGTTTTTGATTAATGGCGAAAGGCGATAAAGTTAATATTAGGTTAGCTACATCTAATTTTTACCACGCTTTTATTAGCTTCACTTCTCTGTTTGTCTGGTTCAAATCTTATAATGAATTTTTCACCCACATCCACAACAAATGATTAACTTTAAATTTGATGGCAATACATTTTGACGCACAAGTATTAGTATTTGCGATCCGATTCGATTGAAAATCGATATCTGGGGATATCTAAGAGCGTAAACTATAAATTTTTAGTCAACATTTAGGAATTTCAAAATTCCGGTCGAATTTTGTCATTTGTGTATAAAAATGTCAATATGAAGCGTGATGTTTTCTTAGAATTGATAAGTGAAAATCGTGCAGCAGAAATACAAAATGCAAAATTAACCTGCAATGATGTCATAACTAATGCTATTATTTCAAAAAGTAACTTTGAAACAATAAAGAAAATAAACTCATGCAGTTTTCAAGCAACACGATCTTTCAGAATTGTTTAATTTTATGCACTTATACATAAGGGGGTATTATGCACTTATACATAAGGGGGTATTAAATAGTAAAAATTTTACATTTTTAGTCAACAAATCAATATTTAAACACGATATGGCAGTGCTAACAGTAGACCGATGTAAAATATAAATATATATATATATAGCCATGTGGTAGAGATGATGGAAAACACTCAACGGTGTGTTGAATGAAAATTTTCCTTCATCTCTACCACATGGCTGCATTGACCTGATGAGCCC
The DNA here is from genome assembly GCA_030620095.1 of Kuschelorhynchus macadamiae. Lineage (NCBI taxonomy): Eukaryota > Metazoa > Arthropoda > Insecta > Coleoptera > Curculionidae > Kuschelorhynchus > Kuschelorhynchus macadamiae. The sequence continues at coordinate 140,759 of JAUTXW010005193.1, read as the reverse complement.
CATATAGGGCAAAACGTCATCAATTGTGCATGATAGAAAGTGCTTAAAGGCTTGTCAGTATAACAGTCCATGATTTTTGGACCTTATACTTGAATAAGCTTACCATAGGCAGAATATTTTGTCGGAATGGCCTTTATTTTCTTCCTTGTTTATAAATCTATGGAAGTTATAATTTTGTCTCTTATATATCCAACAGTATCAATTATTAAATGTCTAACACATGTTTTGTTCCCTCATTTCCTTTAATATTTGCAGTTTGGAGTTAGCAGGAATTGATTCTATACACCTCCTATATTCATTAACATATTTTCTTTTTCTAATCTTTGGAGATATCATAAATTGGTATGATAGAAACATCAGTTTCATTTGTCCCTGTTAGGTATAGATCTTTCAGAACGCCTGTTTGAAGTTTAGAAAAATTTGATTTTTAACAATGTTTCGAAACCGAAAAATATTTTTACATAGAACATGTTATTTGAAATTTGTCTAGTTTTTCCCATAAATTCTAAAAATTTGGTAAATTATAACTTATTACATTTAAAATAATAAAAATTTGGATAATTTTATCATTTTCATTTTCTGTTAGATTTTCATTTTTTTTTCGAAAATAAATTTAAATTATTCATTAAAATACCAGTTACTTTATGTTTACCATGTTTTTCTATATATGTAACAACGGAGATATAAAGTATTTTTACTCTTCTTCGGATCATCAGTACTCGGAATTTAAAAATGTTTGACGATGTTCTACGATTTAAGACAATAGATATCTAAAAAATTGGTCATTATGGTCAGTTGACTCTGCTACCAGCCTATATTAAATACTTGTAACAATTTATATATAATTTTTTGAGCAACCATGTATAGGTCTAAAAGTTTTACACGTTACAATTTTGATGACTCTGTATTACATATTAACAAAAAAAAAAATGGAATTCATGTACGTATTTTGAAGCATTATAAAATTTAAAAAATATTTTTTTAACACTTAGGACAACATATTGCTATATATTTTAAAGTCAGGCAGATAACTAAAAAAATTGGAAATTTATCTCGAGATAGATATAATTTTCCATGCATTATGTACTTATATTCCATTCTGTATTTTGGATTACACTACCATTTATACTCATACCAAATAATACAAATTTATATGCAATAACTAAAATTATCAGGTGTTACAAAAGTAAATCGCTAACACTGCATAGTTGAGGATGCAAAAGTGCGTTTACTTATCAGATCTTTTTCACGATATGAATTTATCATGGCAAATATTGTTATTTCTTAATGTGAAAACCATGACCTGCTTAACTCGTGATAAACTTTTTGTCTGTCGGTTAGTTAAAAGGATCGTTATTTACAGGTTACATAATTTAAATATTTGTATTTTGAGCAAATATTTTTGGTTGAGACTCAATGGGAGGAGGTTAAAATTGTATGAAAGTGCAAAATTTCTAGGAATATATTTCATAGTAAGCTCACATGGAAACCACACATTTAGAACCTCATATTATCATCCCATAAAGAACAAAATATTTTAAAAATCTTGTCAAGCCGATCGTGGGGTGCCGACACAAATATTCTTTTGATAATATACAGAATCTTAATTAGAATACGAAATGACTACGGCTCCATAGCTTATGATTTCACGTCAAACTCCAGCCTAAAACTTCTGGACACGATTCGTAATTCAGCTACATGTATATTCTCGGTACCTTCCGCACAAGCCCCGTAGAGAGTGTATTGGGCCAAGCTACAGAACCTCCCCTGAGACTTCGAAGATCCTACCTTGCCTTGTCATATGCTACCACAGTAGCAACCAACCCCAATAAACCGACCCATCACAATGTTTTGCAAACCGTTACAATACTCTTTACACTGTTATATCAGATCCGGACCAGCATTTTATGAATTTTAATTAAAATTACTATATTTCGCAAAAGAATATAATTTGTTTTCGTTTTACACGAGAAGCTTAAAACAGACTGAACCTAAACTTTGCATATCTCACATCCCAGACAAAGAAAATATCGTTCGCTTAAACACTTTCATAATAGTTTTTTAGTAAGTCCTTATCAATATAGCAAGAAGGTATCGAATTACACAATACTGTCGCGTCGGCTTGAGCACGTAAAAATAAATCCATTTAACATGAACGAATAAATCGATACCAATCAAATCGTCAAATTTCATTTCCAACATTTTTCCAGGTTGAGCGCTCCTTACCCCCTTCATAGGCCATTTGAAGTAGAAACACCTCATAACTTAATTAAATCGGAACTACAGTTAATACTAAATATTCTACCTGAAGGAGACAAAATCTATACCGATGCGTCCAAGTCCACCAAAGGAACGGGTGCCGCTATAGTTACCCCCAACTTCAAACTCACCGAATATACGAGTACGTACACGGCAGAACTTTACACAATATTTCAGGCTTTAATTCATGGGTGTCCCATTTTGGGTAATTTTGCGGGGTATCTCCGTTATTTTTAAACATAAAAAGTTGAGATTTTCGCGACAGTGTGCTATTTTTGCGTAAAACTAAAGATGCCGTTAACAAAATTTGTATAGCCCCTTTTAGTTTTTAAGATACAGGGCTAAATTGAAAAGTTGCATTTTCAGGCACCCCTCGTATCTCAACTATGAGATAACTTATCGAAAATGTGAAAACTGCTTCTTATATAACTCTTCCCGTGGAACTCAATTCCGCCTTCGGAATTAGTATACAGAGTGAGGTCAAAAAGTTATCGGACCCTACTTTATTTTTTTAAATGGAACAACCTGTATATTCATACACTATATAATTTGTTTAAATGCATAATTTAATAGTAGGCTATGGCTATTGTTTATGACAACAAACAAAAATAAATGTCCAATATTTGTCTATCTCGTCGGTTTTTGGATCGACTTTTGGTTTATAAAGCAGTTTATAAACGTTCTTTTGGTATTTTTGTTTAATTGATATATATCAATTTCTTCGAATAATGGCAGCGTATGAAAATTATGAAAAATATGATATGCTGGTATATTTCATATAGAGTAATGAAAATTCTGAAGAAGCCTCAGAATTATATTTCCAAAGGTAAGTAAGCTATTATGGCTATGAAAATCTGTATTATCATTATAAGTTTTTGCTTGTTAGACATCCAGAAAGAAGGCAACCGTTTTTTGAGATATTTGCTCCTTTAAAAGCAAATTTATTTGAGCACGGATCATTTGTTTACCCGCGTCCTAAAACATACAACAAAGAGAATAGGTAAAGAAAGAAGATAGATGTTTTGGGATATATACATGCAACACCTTCGTTCTCATGTAGAAAAATTGAGAATTGGTGTGCCAAAAACTGACGGTCAGAGGATCTTGAAGAAATATAAGTATGATCCATACAAATTTAATGTAGTGCAACATTTGCATCCTAGCGATGCCGAGCGCCGGGTACTGTTTTGCCGGTGTTATTTGCAACATATCGATGCTAACGATTTATTTGGCAGACTTGTTATCTGGTCAGACGAATGCTTTTTTTCAAGTGCGGAGTTAGATTTTTTATGGGGCTATGTACATATATATACTTTATACAAAATGAAGTATAGTAATTACAAAAATGTGCCAATTTCGCATTAGAGAAAATGGTAGTCAATTTAGACATCAACTTTAAAAATTTGTTTTTTCCTTTTTTTTAATAATGTTTTTTTTGTGCTTTTTATATTGTTACTTTATGCTATAAAACTGTTATTACAAAACTGTATAGGTATGTTTATATAAGAAGATACCTATTTGCAAGGTATCCAATTCTTAGTTAGCAATATGAAACTTTTAATTGTTTATTATTGTTATTCATAGCCTTGTATTAAATTATGCATTTAATTTTCTTTCTTTTAGTTTCTTAAGTTTCTCACAGTGACACAAATTGTGGTTTAAATAATTTTAATTTTTCTTATTTCAATAATTTTTATTGTAATAAAGCCAACTTACAAAGTATAAAAAAATCACCTCCATTAATAAGCTAAATACTGGCAATGGAAATCCGTTGCACAGTGGTATAAAAATTAAAAGTAGGGGGACATTAGAGTTTAAAGATCTGAATGGCTTTAATAATAATTTTATATCATATTCTATTGTTATAAAAGATGCAAAATTCATTTGTTCTAAATCGCTAAGTTCTTCGTTTAATGAAAGGTGGTCATCCATGATTCCTGCTCTGCTTAGAGTGGCTGGAATATCTACTAACATCAATACCTGTATCGGTAGTTTTTAATTTTTCGTTTCGGTCAAGGTCTTAGACTTGATATAAGAGGATCTGAAGATATAAAAAGAGCATGCAATAAGTCTTCTAAATTTTGTCTTCTGCCATTTTTTCTAGTACTATGTTTTCTAAAATAGCGACACTCTTTGCGTCTAGCTTCTAAAGCCTCTTCATTCAACTGCCCTATTGACAACAAAAGAGTGTCCATCATATTTGCTCCGTGAATTTGTATTTCGTGGACACTGGCCGCAGCAATTAGCAAACCTCTTTTTTCTTTGAATTTGGTAATGCCATTGCGTTTTTTTTTCCTTTAAAAACATGCCCATTCTCCTTCCCTCTGACTTGCCAAGTTTTAAAAGGCAACCGGTATGAAATATGTAATATGCATTAAAAAAATCTTATATGAGCATGTAGAATAGATAATCCGTACTGAAAAGTGGTATGATTGCAATGCTTCTTTAGTACTAAATCAATATTATTTTTGCAGATATAACAACTTTGAGTTGATGGGTTATCAGCCAAAGTATTCGCAATTTTTTCATCAAGCATTGTCATTAGAAGTTTATGACTTACGGACACATTCTTGTCGTCAGTTTTAGTAAAAGTATCGGTCAACGTAGCTATTTGATCTGCCATGTACTTGTTCTCGTGCAGTATTACATCGTATCCTTCTTTAATAAATTGGAATTTGATTTGAGCACAAAATCGAGTCGAAGAAATTCGCGGATTTTGCCATACTATTCTTGCAGTATCACCAGTATTTAATTGCAACTGTAGAGGTACTATTGATGTCAATAACATGTCAGAATATGTAGCTAGCTAGCTAGATCATATTGTTCTAGTTACTTCTTTTATCATATGGTTAAACGTTTAACCATATGGTTTAACAAGTTTTGTAATTTAACTTCTGCTTTAGTTTCGGTTACTGCTGTCTCTTCAGAGTAACAATCTTTTTTGCTGCAAGTATGTTTTCATATGCAGGATAAATATTGCAGTTTCTATTTTTTGCAGTCTTGTCTTAGCTTCATATATTGTGCCTTAGTCAGTTTAGTATTAATTATTAAAGCAAGCGCCTCCTCTGGTGTGTAGGAGGTAATTGATTTTGTCGTATTTATTTTTTTGATGGCTCTTAAGGATCAAGGACTTTGCTGTTGCAGCTTTTTTTTATAACAGCGGCAACATTCCTTTTAGCCATTTTTGCGTAACTTGTACTAGCAACAAAATTCAGTTCCTCCGGACTATATCTAGAGAGTAAGCATTAGTGCGCCTCCATCACGCAGGCTAGAAACATCGTTTAAGCTCGGAACCCCGGAGACATAATTAGTAATAGCACGTGTGCTAGAGAGTAGAATGGGAAACAGCACGCAATCTATGTATGGGTATTTGCCATGTGGAGAAATATACACATTATGTTTTTAGGATATTTGTTTTTGACGTTTTGTTTGCATGTATCCTAATTCGTTTAAGCCTAAAACAATTAGTGACTTCAATTAAAAAACAAAGCCGATTTTGAGGTAAGTATTATAAAAAAATTATTATTTAACAGATTCATTGATATAAACTAAAATACTGCATGGCTTTTTTATTTATTAACGTACAGGTAATAAGCTTATAGAAAAAAAATTGTTGAAAGTAGTTTTAATAAAACTTATTCTTAAAACGATAGTTTCAATATTTAGGAGCCATCCATAAATTATGTCAGTTAAGGGGTGGGAGGGGATCAACAAAGTGTGACATCGAGTGACAAGGGGGGGTTATGAGCTTCGTGACGTCACATGTATAAATATATTAAAACTCTAACTCTATTCTAACGAAAAACTTAAAAACAGTGCCCATTCTTATCATGATTATTATAAGGTTTAAATTGTTTGAAACACATTCACTTTTTAGAACGTGGTAGCGCCGCAAGTCAAGGGCGACTTTACGGGAAGGGGGCTTCAAATATTCACATTATTTTCTGTGTAATGCTAGTAAGGGAGCGTTTTTATTTACCGAAATGATTAAAAACTTGGCTGCGGAACATTATGGCACAAAAACGAAAATTAGGCGTTAATGAACTAAAAGCAAAACATAATATTTGATGCATAAAGTTAAATAAACTGCTGACCTTAAACAAGTACATTTTTACGTAACATTCAAAGTTGTATATTTCTAAAACGAAAAAAGATATTAAAATGCGGTTTTTAGCCCTCTCTTGTAAAACGTATGCTTATTACCGATTATAAGCGTATAGCTTACCGAAGCTAAAGATGTATTTATACAGAGTAGTAAACAAGACTACAAAAATTCTCAAATTTAAACTGTTCCAAAAATTTACAAAAACCATTTTTGTTTTCTAATTGCTAGATCAGCTTAATCTATACATATATAAAATCGTTTCTCCAAACTGAATCAGAATTTCTAGCCCGCGTGCCATAACTACATATGATGCTAGCATAAGTGCCGTTACTAGCCACGACTTCGGAAAGTCCGATTTTCTAGCACACGTGCTGTTAGTGTATATGCGATCCGGCGACGTTTCTAAAAATTGGTCTTATTGTTGGTTTTGGTGCGATTAAGTTTTTATCTATATGTCCCCCTAATTTCGATTTTTATACTACTGGGCGTTGCCAGCAACGTTGCTGCAGAAACGTATGCACAGCTCTACAAAAAATGTAATCAAATTTGGAACCCTAGACAATCAAAAGCCTACGGGAAAGAAACCAAATATCCAATCAATAACACGTAGGACGAAAATGCCCCCGAAGATGGTTTACAATATAATAAATGCTATGTACCCAGTAATATAATTACTAATTTGTAAAGATGTATTTAATAGTCACTAGATTGAATTTAAAATATTGATAGGTAATTAATTAGCCAAGTCCAAAGCTAAATAAGAATCAAGTGATGTCGCCTATTGTCGAAAATGATTATTGTCATAAATATTTAAAATATCTAAGTTAAGTGTTTATTGAACACCCTGTATATATTTTTTAAATATATACAACGAACGAACAACCAAGACACATTTTGGAAAATTGCCCGCTCCTCTCGCAGACTGGAGAACTTTTCGTATAATCATCTCCAGACACATCCGAATACACCCCAAAAATACACATTTCTTGTTAACCATGAGTATAATTACTGTTGTAATTAATAATAATTTGTTGTTTCTTTTATCGATTTTTTATTTATTTCTAAAACGACTGAGCAATTAAATTTTTATAATAATAATTGAGCTTAATCTTCACTACATACCTGCTTCGTTGCCTTTTTTTTTGTTTTGTAAAGTGATATTGATATTTTTTGGAACGACAATATGCGTCTGAATGAATTGTCTGTTATTTTCGGACGCCCTCTATATTAGTTATGCTCGTAATCTAATAAGTTACTTGCTTGTGAAAATATATATCTAATATATTTTAGATGGGAAATATTGAAGTGATGACAATATAATCTAAACTGATGGTTTCATCAGTTTAACTTAGTGAAATACGTAATGATTAAAAATTTTAATGACATCATTTATTTGATATCTGGAGAGATTTCAAATCAATAATTTACCTTGTCCTAATATAGGTCAGCCAGATTACACTTGATTTCACGAGCCTATTTTTTATAGCACTTACAACATATAGTGTTCTTTTTTTTATAAGAGTAGTAGCAGAGGCGGACTGGCACTAGAAAGCAGGCCGAACGATGTAAAGACCTACTAGGCCAGTTATGTTGATATACAATATATTTTCGTTGAATATTAATATCCAGTTAATATTGTAATACGTGTTATCACTATTTGCTCTATATATTTTATTTATACATATTATATCATTTTTTTTAAAAAGACACCAAATGGACTTTTTTTATTGCTCCAGGAGGTATGTACACATTAAAAAGACAGGTGAAATCTGATGCAAATCCAGAAAAGGAGTGCTCGAGAGATCCAAGAAAATTATTCTCCTGTATAAATATTTGTGACTCAAACACCTTATCTATATTTAAAACTATATCCAACCATTCGATCCTGATATGCTCTTCCTAAGTGAGATTAAAACCATCCGTAAAAACGCAACTAATCAATTTTACTTCTCTGCATGAATTTCATTCTATCTGAACGGTATTCTGTCCTATAGAAAGCGTCTACCACAGTGAACACCACACTTGTTAGAACAGGTAGTCTCGAAAGAACAAAACTTAGAAATAAGATGTCAGATTACTACTACAAAATTTGATAGAAAAATATTCTAGTTACGTCTTAAAATCAGTGGCGAAATTGGCGTATTTAAGGAAGGGGGGGTTAATCCCCCCCCCCTTAGAGTCAGTCTTACTTAAACAAAAAATAAAATAAGTAGACGTTCACAAAAAGTAAAGAACCTTTTTTGTTATTCGTTCATTCGTTCAATATAAAAAAAAACAGACAGAGCAAGAACCTTTTTTTCTTGTTTAGTTTTTGAAATGCGGCGCAACAATTGTTTTCTTTAAGTGGCGTATTTAAGGGAGCTTTGGAGAGAGGTTAAAAACCCCAGAAGAGAAACCAAAATTTTAACAACTTAAGATTTTTTTTTAATTTTACTATCGGTATCATTTAAATTAAAATACCACACATTCGTTATCGTGAATGTGTAAGAAACATTTTGCTGTATTATTATTAATAATTTTAAGATATGGCAACAGTTGTGCTATTACAGGAGCTAAGCGGTGTTTGGCGGCACGCGTAGTCATTTTGTCATTTTATGTTGTCTATTTTGCGTTAGATTTTCTGCTGTTTTGACTGTTTAGAAAGATAATTTAGTAGCAAACTGAAGTTAGCTTGAACAAATTTATCATTAAAAAATCTAAATTACACAACACGGTAATTCTAGAAGGCTCTAGCTCTAATCAAGCAAGTACGTCAAGTTCTGTAGTTAAGGTAAGGCTGTTTTACTTTTGTATGGAATATTAACACGTTCTAATAATTGGTATTTTAATTACACTTGGGGCAGAAGAAACAATGTTCTACACTGGACGGTGATGGCCATTTTAGTTCATTTATAGAGGTAAGATTTTTTTTGTATACAAAATTACTGATAATATTTAATTTAAATTAAAACACTTGCTGCTGATTTTGTGAGCCTTATTACTGGTAAAGTACGTTAACATTAATTTGCAGAAAATTGTATACTTGAAAATAACTAGTTTCTATATTACTTTACAATTTTACAGATTAATGATCACGAGAAAAGGAAACATTCTGGAAAAAGATTGGACACCAAAAAATAATTACAAGTTTAAGGAATTTAAACCCTAAAATGCGATCTTAACTAGTTGACAGAAAGGAAGGAGCTGGTATATTTATCTTCTCAAGATGGTGCTTATTGTAAATATTGTTCCGTATTTAGTACTGCTGTTGGAAATCAATCATTACGTCCAGGATAGTGACTTATCTTTTTAGAAACTGGAAAAAGGCTAAGGAGGAATATGCAAAGCACGATAAAGCTTAGTATCTCTTAAAATGTTTGGAAAAGAGCCAACATCGTCTCTACTTGCGATGAGTCATCACTAGTAGTTAATTTTTGTAGTTAAAGATTATCTGTAAATTCATTTACGGCTTGTTTTTTGCATTCGTTTTTACAAGTAAATTAGAACATTAGTAGTTTCTAACTATTTCTGTACATATTTGTGTTTGTGCTTTTAGTTTTGAGACTTGTGCTATAAAACTTTCGTCAAAATAGAAGTTTGTGGTAATGAGGTTAACACTTAAATTCTAATAAAAAGTGGATTTTCAAAGAAATATTTTAATTTAGAACAATTACCTTTACTTATTATGTACCTAACTGCAATGGAAACTATCCGAAAAGACCTAAGGTTCATTTTTTGGGTTGCCAAAGGACGAAAAGTCGAAAGAAGTGGCTTCATTCAATAAAAAGAGACGGTTTTACTCCAACCAAGGTATTCATAGCATAATATAACTGTTCGCTTTACTGCCCTAACCTCTTCAGAAACCCAACCATTCATATTAAATTTATGTGGCCCCAATTATTTTAGTGGAAAGCAAAGATTACAAAAGTAGTGAAAAGTCTCATGAAAAGATACACATTTCAACTCAACTAGATCAGCCTCATACATATTTTGCCAAATTTCTTGTGAAAGGTAATTATAAAAGGTTTGATGTTTATCTTGATTATATATACGTTTATCCATCTGCACTGCCATTGAGACAAATCTCACTTCCACAGTCTGAGCCTTAGGATCAAAACACTCCATTTTGAACCCCATTTATTTCAAAATTAATAAAAGTATTGTCTAAACAATTCACTTTTCACAAGGTTGGGCTGTGTCTAAGCTAGGTGAAACCAAAAGAAAAAAATAGTTGAATTGACTCAATTTTACTATAACTATCAGCTACTTTATCAAAGTCTACATGGAAATCTCTCGGAACCAAAATTCTCACATTGCCATTGAAACTTTCGGCCAAATTTAATATATAGTACATTAGCAAAATTCTCGATTTTTGCAGATTCTGATAACAAGAATAGAATCAATCTAAATTTATGTAACTTTGTATATTTTATATAATTATTATTCTTCTATTTTGAGAAAATCTTATTAACTTTTTAATATTATATTAGTCTCTTTTCGGTAGTTTAAGTTGTACATATGTATGTATGTATATATTTGTGTATCTGTTAATTAGTCTGTGAATAAAAGTATGATAACAATGTAGATGTTATTTCATTTTGTTAAAGATATTTGGCATGTTAGTCTAACGTAACAAATAATAGAATATTATTTCAGAATAAGAAAATCCTTCCTCTGACAGGAAAGAAAAAAGGTTAAAAAAACTCTAGAAAATTCGTAAAAAAACTGGTTGTTTCTCTTTTCAACTAATTTTACAGAAGCAGGATTTGTTGCGTTATGTTTTCCTACAAATTGTAAATTTGTTAGACACATTTTTTTGTCATGCAGCTACATATGAAACTGACAAAAAAGCACTGTTTACGCTAGAAAGTGCTTTTTATCACAGTTTTTCAAAATACAGGGAGGGGGCAAGTGCCTACCGCCTTATGGACGCCCTTGGTAACTGTATTCAATAGAATAGCAGTGACATTACTGATAAGCAATTTATTTAAATGGCGTGTATAATCGATGATTACCACAACCACTCATAAAACATTATATCCAACTCCTAATAAGCTAAAAATCATTAGGCTGGGATGTTCGATGGTGAAAATTTAAGAAGGCTGGCAACGTACAAAATTAAAAAAGTTACGAATTAATATACCCAGTGAATGAATAATTATTAAAAATGAAATATATATTACCTGTGAGCTGTTTATATAATGAATAATGATTATTTATCATACAGGACAGAACCAAAATTCCTGGAAGTCAAACGACTCTTCCTTGCGACTAATCAGGTTTTATTTGGCAATTGGCCTACTGTTCTGGCATATTTCAGAATATTTTTTTCCAAAAACAACCATCTATGGTTTTTAACCCATCTGTTACGGATATATTGTGATATGCAAATATTAGCAATGTAGCCATATGATGACACAACAATTGACCTCTAGAGCAATTGCACATGGATTCCTCAATGTCATTCATCAAGTTTAATCTGCAAGTAACAAATTCAAAGATATATTAAAATCAGTAACAATGTTTTCTAAATAAAATACCGTTTTAACACATTGAATATTTTTTAGAATATGAATATATGTCTAAAATGAATAAAGAGCGCTTACCGCAACCTTCTAAATACGATGTCTCTTATACTTGCAAGAGCATTCCCTTTGTTTATAGGAAGTTCCCCATACGTCTTTCACACGGTTTGAATCTACCGATCTTCGCAAAAGTTTGAATTATTGTTGAGAACCTGATAACTGATTTCGGTGCCATAATAATCTAAAAAGTAAAAAAGGAATCATAGCCAAAATACCATATATCTGTTATGGGTATTTAAGTAAAAATCAGGCTTTATTTATTAGAAATCGACAACATACACTTGTAGTTATTCGTAAGTATACTTACATGTTGTAACGGTGTACTGTCGTGCGTTACGGTCAGACAAATTATCATGTTAGTAAATCTATATTTTTTTAAGTAAACATATTTAGTATTTAATAATTTAAATGTTTTATTGCTTACAGACCTATATTGCGCGTATTAATTTTTTCTAGATTCAGTTAAGCTTGCGGTTGGACGTAAATAGGCTAATTATAATTATTGTGTATATTTAAGTTGTTATATCACTATATTTTAGTATTTATTTGAAGCTAAGGATGCATGAATTCTTAAATTTCAGTGATATCATTTATTTAGTTTTGTTTGGATACCTACGAATCTCCCTCGTATTTGTATAAATTTGGCAGCCAATAGGCGACACGTTGTTCACCGCGTGGTGTAGACTAGTTTTTGGCTTTCCTTGTTCCTCTTAAGGCAGATTTAAAAATGCGTTCTTGTCGTACACTCAATATTGCTTACTTCGTTGGCGAATAATTGCATGTATGTCGTTGATCATAGTAATTACAAGGGGATTTGATATTTAATATTATTATCGTTCAATTGGGAAGATAACATAAAGATTAAAACTTATTTTCTCTAGTTATTTTTCTGTTAATTTTGGTTTGTTGAATTATATTATTTATATAGCTTATAATTAATTGAGTTAATTAAATTGCTCTAGTATATATTTAAGCAATAGTTTTTCTTTTCATTTAAAATCATTTAAGACATACGTTTACTTTGGGGTTTTAGTTGCGCCGTCAGCCCAGCAAACCTGTGTTGAGATTTGGCTATCCTATGTTAAAAAAAGGGAACCTTTTTTTGAATTCTTGTTTCTCTGCTAAACGTATTGGTTTCACGTTTAGCAAGCCATTTTATCTTCAGAACTTTGTGCAAGTCGGAAGCCATTTTGACGGGTCAAACTCTTGAAACGTAATTTGTTAGTTTTTCCCAGAGTTACATCAGTCAGGTAACGCATTAAAATTTGTAATTACATTATTGATTATTTAGATTAATTTGTTCAAAATTTAAGTGTGAATTTTTGTATTAAATTTTTATATTATATTACTGGATTTCGATATCACGCCATGCCATGCTGACGCCTATTTTTTTCTTTTCCTTTCAGCTCTACACCGACTTGTCCTTTTGCCTTGCCTTTTAGTTTTCTACAAACTAGCTTTTTTTAAAAAAAGACTATTAAAATTGAAATCTAAAATTTCATGTCATAATTTTGTCTTATCCATTTTGAATTCAGTACTTCAATTTCTGGATAAGTTTTTATAGCTAGCCTAACCTAACCTAACTAGTCGCCTTTAGAACTAGCCACTAGTTGCTAGAAAATTTTTTGTTGTCCACCACAACTATATATTTAGGCTCGCCTAAATTAAATATTGGATAGAATTCCGTTCCCAATTGCATCTTAAATTCAATTTTGGTTCCGAGAAAATAAGGTCATCCCGGATACAATTCGTCATAAATCCTGTTCGAGAACCATTGAGGGAGAGGAGTAGGTAGGCGTTAAAAGAACTGATGCAGCCTTGAGCCGTCCACAAAGGTCGTGGGTTCTCCACCACGTGACGCAGCTATTGAGAGTTTTGGTGAGAAATTTCCATTTTTTTATTGACTGTAAAATTTTATTAGTTTATTTCAACCGAAAATTTGGTTAATTCATTATCTTAACAGTGTTTAAATTATTGGCCAATTAGGGTACATATAATTTAATATTAGTGACCGTAATTTTACAAATTATTTCACAAGAATTTTCCTTTTAATAATTGCTAATTATTTTTAAATTATTAAATAATTCACCAGCTACGTTGATTTTGAACATTTGTCTTAGTGTAATTTAATTATTTTGTAATAAATTTGGTAACTTGTTGTTTAAATAGGTTTTTTATTTTTTTGATAAAGTACAGTTAAAAATTTCGGAAGAAGGATTTTCCGCAAAGTCCGTCTTATAACACGGCAGCACATTTAATTCTTTTTTTTATTGCGGATGGCGCCCTTTTAAAAATCTTACTTAAGCTCCGTGTTATAAGACGTGTCTTCTGAAAAGTATATTGTATGCATTAAATTATCGAAAGGGACAGAATGAATAATTAAATAAGTCAAAATAACCCCGCCTGTCAACTCTTGCCAGAGCCGGCAAAAGGAGCTGTCGTGCCTAGGCCCTTTTATGAGGTTTGCCTAGTAAAATTATGTTCGTTAAAACACCCATACGTTACAATGTAACAAAAAATTCACTTGAAAAACCAAGAAAAAAGAGCTTATATTCCGAATAATCAATGTAAACAAACTTCGAAAAGTGAACATGACAGTGCCTAACATATGGCCGACGTGACATCACTACTCCAGCTGTTCATTGCGGGAACAACTACTTATGATGACTCATCGATGTCAGCTTCCAGGATTTCTAGTTAGAGTCGCCGTTGAAAAACAGCCAATTTTCTGTCAAATTATAGTGATCATAAAAGTATTGACAAACAAAGTAACAGAAAACGACAAATTAAAACTAATAGGGAAACACTTAAACTCATTATAACTTCTGTAATATTTCTTCCAAGCCTTGGCATTGCTTTTAGAGGTCATCGTGATTCAGGACCAAGCAATTTAAAATAACCAATTATAAAGAATGGGGGAAATTTTAGAGCATAGAGCGACTAACCATGATTTACTTACCATTATGGCGACATTGCCTGTAACAACTTGTACTTGCGAAACATCGTTTTCATCTTTAAAATTTTTGAAAAGCTACCTAAGGAATTCAACAGGCGAAGAGAGGTTAAACGGATTATCCATGATGTTTATTCACGAAAATGTACGAATTTCGGAAGATGAGGTCCTGGACGAATTAGCAATGAAACGTCGAAATCTAGATATATTATAATGATTGTATACGTGGTACATTACTTGTATAATGTAATAAAACAGGATATTTTATGTTTTTTGATCTATTTTTGTTTTCTTTAAAGCTCCTTTCCCCCCAGAGAGAGATATATGAAACAAGTAACGTTCATCAAAGCGAGGACCTTTTTTTTCGGCGTCTATTTGTGTGTATTATTCAACTTTATAAATCAAGAAGCAAGGATCTGATGTTGAAGGAAAATTAGTTTGATCCCTGTCTTTTTAATTTAAACCCCCACCAGAAGCTTTAGCCTCGGAGTGGCGTAACTACAATTTTGGGGCCCCCGCATCATTCAACAAAGGGCCCCCTTATGACTTAAAAATTTAAAAGAAAGCCATTCATAGTTTTGCCTAATTCCCTTCTAAACAAATTCAACACCAGGACGGTAAAACTCATGACTAAAATAGTTTTCCTTGGTCTCGTAAGGCCCCCCCTGCGGGCATGGGCAATTTGCGCTCTCCCGGTCGTCGTTAGTTACCATACTGTTTAAAGTATTATATTTTTATTAAAATCGGATATCATTAATTTCCTGCACCCTAATTTCTAAAAGTTGTGTGTGTTATATACAAAAATATTAGCCGTAGCATAAAAGTAATATATATTATACTTACCTTAAATACATCTGATAACTCAGTTATAACTTGGATCAGATCTAGTATAGATTTCTTTTATTATTTTTTTTTTTGGTATATAAATCGTCCCCTATCTCACGTACTGGCGTAACTCGCATTTTGTAAATTTTTCAGGAGAGAAGAAAATAAAAAACTACCTGTATTAAACTTGTAGTTTTTATAACTATGATCAAACTGATGGGAAATTCTGAGGGTATGGGGCATTTATATGTTGTTATCTTATTTCACTGTTTGATAGCTAATTTTTTGTTTAGTTTTTGAGTTTTTTGAAAAATATGTAGAAACGTCATTTTGTGAGATTTTCTTTTCTTGACATATTGGATATAAACAAACATCAGGTAGTTCTCGGATAAATTCACATGTCTGTTAACAAATCTAATATTGGTAACCATTTTGTATAAAAAAAATATATCAATCAACTTTTAAAATAACAACACCAATGCTATAATAAAATGCCTGTTTCATGCAATATCATGTGATAACGACAAATAAAACTGCCGAAATGCCGGTTGTCTTATGACAGGTGTAAGTCCTGAGCACAGGGCAACTAAGTCTTTGTATTTATTTTTAGCAATATTTCCAGGCTCACTGTTTAAAGAAGAAATCGAAAAACTACCTCTAAATCTCTTTAGGGTAATACCATCGTATTCATCCTGGAAATGACTATTTTGCAAAAGTGTGATTCAACTTTTGGAAATCTATTAATATGTTTCTTAATTTTGAATCTTATATTTGCTTTCATCTCCTTAGTTTCCTGGGTTCTTTGTCGGCCACCCCTCTTGTTGCTTTCCATTACACCTACTTCGTTTATTTTAACCAGCGCGGTTCCACACGTTCTTTCATTGATACCAAAAGTCGATAGAGAAAGTTTCTTACAAACCAGAACAGGTTTTTTGTCTATGGTTAGAGTGTAAGTTATAGTCTTGAGTCTACAAGATGTGTCTTTCTTTGTCGTCTTTCTTAGTGTATCCGTAACATACAGGTGACGAGCTATAAACTGTCGCTGCATGACCGCGTATGCTGTAGATACGTCAGCTCTCTTTTTCAAGCAAAGCAAATAAATTTCATGCACACGAAGGAACGTAACTGCAGTTACGTTTGTACGTGAGAAAAATTTGGTATTAATTGTCAGATACGTCGAACCCAAATACCATCACTGCGGTTATACCGTGAGAGGTACAGTTACGGCATTTCGTGAGATAGGAGTCGAAATAATCTTCAGCTTACTAGTGACAAAGCCGTAATAAAGAGATATTGACACTTGCCCGATTTTCTAATATTTCTTAACAAATTTATATATAATATATTAAACCAATAATATTTTCTTATTATTTAACATTTTTTATAAAAGCGCTCGGTGTAAAGTAGTACCTCAATCATTCTTTCAGTGTTACCAACCTGACCAAAAAATATCATGGCCATACATGTATATAGCGAATGAGATATGTGTGCATTTTAATACCCTCTTTGGGTCTCTCTTCCGTTTTCAGCACCTTTAAAAAACAGGATAACTTCTAAAACTTCTTTTAAAAAGCCGGTTTTACACGGGCCAAGTTTTTGGGCAATAAATCGGCCCGGCCAAATTCTTGGATAAGAAATTGCACACAATTTAGAGTAATTTTATACCTACCAAATATTTTCACCATTTCTTGAGTAGCGCAAGGTCGCTAACAATTTAAAAAACTTTGTTTTTCTTTTTTTTTAACTACCTAAATTATTACCTATGTACTTTTAAGATGAGTTCAATATTCACATTCAATAATAAACCTATATTAGCAACATCCCTTGCTATACAACTTCACAATATAAAGGTTGGTAATAGAGAAGAATGCCAAATGTCACTAAAATTTCACCAAACCTGTCCAAAACATAGAGCTAGATCCAAATTATTGGCAATAAATTGTATGCAAGCAATTGTAGACTCGTAATTTAAAATTCCCTGAATACTGAAAAAGCCGTAAACAAAAAATACACCTTTTAATTGTTTAATTACTCATTGTTCGTTTTGTGCAAATGGACGTTTATTTCTACATGTGTTGCAATACAATGCGTGTTAGAATAAAACATTAAAATGTATGCAAATAATACTTAAAAAAATCATATTGGAAAAACTCAATAATTTCATTTTCCTGGCCTCCAAGAAATATTATTTAAACCATGAAATGATTTCTTAAGGTTCCCACTGTCAGCCCATTCGGAATTCAAATAATTATCGTCATCATTTTCGGCCAACTTTTTTAATTCTTCTTGTCTTCTATAAGCATGAAGCATAAGTTGTTTTCTTTGCTCTTCGGACATTATCGGCTCTCGACCTGGAGGACCATCTCCACGCTTTGACAATTTGATTATAACCTGTAAATTGATTATTATTGGTATGCGGTATTTATGAAATGACTTAAAAACTAAACGTAACTACATTTAAAAAAAAAAATGAAACCGACTTGTACTAAAAAGTGAAAAATAATATTTTAAGTTGAAAATTTTACTCTGTGATGTCTGTGCCAAACTAACAAAGACAGTAAGACCTTATACGCTTAGTATCCATATTTTTTTCCTGAAATAATGGTGAACGCGTAGTATCGAGACGCGAGAGTAGAATATTAAAAACTTCTTGCAATATATCTTGGCGCAAAAAACATTCTGCCGTTCTTAACATTTTTTTTTAATATCCTTGCTATGGAACTACTCCGGCAATATCCTGAATATCTCCTGAACCCCTGAAAATTTCATCTTTTTTATGGGACCATTCGGCACTATCCTGAATGTCCCCTGAAAATGTCATCCAAATTGGTTAAAACATCGCGGAGTAATCAATGTACAAACATAAAATACATTCAAACTGATAACCTCCCTCTTTTTGGAAATCAGTTAAAAATTATAATGAGGGTAGTCGGTTAATATCGTTTTATTCATACCGAATGTTCATTTGTCGAAAATGTCAAGTAAAATACCAGATTTTGAGGTTGCACATTTTCATGGTCACCCTGTATACATAAAATAACATAACGGGATAGCAAAAGAGATACCTTTAAGCAAATGGGGTCGCATGTATATCACACATCTCAATGCTTTAGTTTGCAAAGGGTATTTAAAAAAAAATGTAAATTTATTTATAAAACTCGCTGTCTTTATCGTCCTTACCCCTATGTTTTTTTGTATTATTATTACAAAAAAACAGGTGAACGGATTTTAAATCAAAATATATGGGGCCCCCAAAGAAACGTCCTCTACAATTTGGCGCTTGACTCATCAAAATCGACCAAGCCGTTTAGACAATATGCACGAACCAACATAAAAAAATACATAGAGGTCGAATTAAGAACCTCCTCCTTTTTTGAAGTCGGTTAACTATAAGTTCTAACCAAACAATATATGAGCTCATAAAAAATGTCTATCTTTACTGTAAGAGGAAAGATGTGTGTATAGGCGAATTTATCAATTTTCTTTTATTTCTTTTTATATTATTATTATTTTTATGACTTGTTATCTCACAGTATTCCTGTGGTTGTATTATATACTGACGGGATTATACCAAGTCAGTACAAAAAATAAAAATAAAACAAAGGAAAATGTCCGATTTTTGGATGTTCCTGTGAATGTCTGTATTAAGTCCTAATTGAGCCAAATGCGGTATAAACGTTGTTGGGGTGAGACCTGTTACTGATATGACGAGAGGAACAATGATGACTCTTTCCTGTTTCGACAGCCTTTTTACTTTCATTGCCAAGTCGATGTATTTGGCGATCTTCACACTGTATTTCGCTTGGATGTTCTCGTCGTTGGGGACAGCCATGTCAATTAAATAAGTGATTTTCTCTTTTTTGGATTGAAAGGTGATATCGGGTCTGTTTGCGGGGATTGCTTTATCTGTGTGGATGTCAATGTCCCAGTAGAGCTTGTAGTCTTCGTTTTCAAGTATGGATGTTGGTGTATAATGGTAGTAAGGGTCTGTGTTCTCCGTTAGTTTGTATGTTGTGGCTAATGCTTGATGAACGACCTTCGCTGCTGAGTTGTGTCTCGCGGTGTACTCAATTCCGGCCTTTATCCTACATCCACTCGTTATGTGATTAATGTTTCTCTCGCTGGTGACATCTCCAACACCTTTCGTCTTCAATGGTTGTGTCCTTGATGATGTGCTTTCGGTAGTTTCTGGTTGCTATGACTTTGTCCTGCATGGCAAGCGGGAAGCCTTCCGTTTCGGGGAACAGCTGCCCTTCTTGTAACCACGTATATGAAAGCTTTTTATGTATATGGTCTTGCTTTATGTGGTATCTGTGTCTTCCGTGAAGTGTTTTTTTAGACCAGGTGTTCATCTTTTCTAGTCGCGATTGGATGTGATTGTGTACGTCTGCTGCGTGACTCGTTTGAGACAGGTCGAGCGGTGTGTAATTCTTGTCTGCCTTCACTATTGCCTTGTGGAGGTTCGTTTGTTTGTTGTGGAAGAATTTTCTGAGTTCGTAAATTTGTTTTTTATTAAGCAATTGGCCATCTATAATTCCCCTCCATCCTTCTTTTCTGTCGATGGTGAGTCTTTCTTTGCATGCGTTGGCATGTAACTTCTTGTGTTTAGTGAATTCAGAACGTATGAGAATGTGAATGTTTTCTATGTTTATATGTAACCATTTAATGATACCAAACGAAGACGTAAGAATAGGTATGGCGAAGGTGTTAATAGCTTTCTTTAGATTTCTGGATTTCAGTTTTGTTTTTAATAGCTTGTAAATCTGGTTTTAAATTTCGTCTTGAGCTCTGATTTGATATGAGTGTGGTTAATATTGGTGCTTGATAAAAGCCTAGGTATCTATCTGTATGTTTCTTCTTTGAGCATCTATAGTTTCATTGTTGTTATTATTATTATTTATTTTGACTTGTTGTCTCACAGTATTTCTGTGGTTGTATTTTATACTGACGGGTTATACCAAGTCAGTACAAAAAATAAAAATAAAATTTTATTATTATTATTATTATTATTATAGAAATTGACCATCAATTTCTCAATAAATGTTGGGTTCCAAGCTTATCCCAGATGCGTGCATCAAAAGGAGTGGGCTGGTTTCTATTAGTTCTATGTGTCTTGCAAAAATTTTCTCACTATGTGGCAAGTACTGAGCAGGACTACCTTCTGAATGTCGATGAAGGTGTTAGTATGCAGGCCTATGATTTTCAGATTCTGTTCTAGTGTTTTTGGAACTAGACCAGTTGATGATACGATGATCGGTATTACATGAACCTTATTCAGTCGGCACATCTGCTGTATCTCGATGGCCAGCTCCGCACATTTGGCCTTTTTTTCTTGATATTTATCCAACACGTTGTTATTGTTGGGTACAGCGACATCTACTAAATAGGCTGTCGTTGTTTACTTATTTAACAGTACAACATCAGGCCGATTGTTCGTCACCCGTCTGTCGGTGATAATTGCCCGGTCGTAGTACAATTTGAAGGCAGTATTTTCAAGCACTGAACTTGGTTGGCATTTATAATAAGGCACAAAGGTGTTCAGGAGCCTGTATTTATTGGCAAGCTTCTAATGTATGATGAGTGTTTGCTAGGTAAGTGCAACCAGATGTTATATGGTATATAGTCTCTGATCTCTCGCTACATTTTCGACACGGACCGGTCTTTGATGATGCATTTCGTGTAATTTAGTGTGTTAATAACTTGGTCCTGTATTGACATTACAAATCCTTCTGTCTGTGAGAATGGTTGTCTATCATCCTTCAGCCCACTGTTGGATGTTTCCTTTCTATATGTGGCTGATTCAAGTCATTGTAATGTCGGCCGTGTTCTTGTTTGTTGGGGTCTGAAAGTGACTTTAGGATGATGTTGTCACTTGCGAGATTAAGTGGAAAGTACGAGTTGTCAGTTAAGGTCACTATGCAGTGGAGGCCTGCGAATTGGCCAAGTCAACAACATGCTAGAGGAATGTTCATTCTTCCGAAATTCTATAAGTGTTCCTAGTTCCTGTCTCGAATCGTCAATTATCTTCTCAAGTCTCTTCTGCCATATGGGTTTTTGTTAGTGTGTAGCTTCGCCTGTTTTCTTCTGAGAATGCACTTGTTGTTTATGGCATCTAAGGATGACGACGGCACAGCAATAAATGACTGTGTGGAGCTTCTCAATGGTGTCATACTCCAAACTAAACTCTACTAGGATGGTGTTGAAAATCTTGTGGATACTGTGAGTCTCCTGACTAGTTCTAAGTTTTGAGAGGTTAGGTCTTTGAGTTGGATCTAGGCCGTTAAACTCAGCAATAGATTTTTGGAGTTCGTTGTATACTGATATTTTTTCATTGCTCTTGTCCTTTAGATTCGTTTTTGCCTGTGTTTTCTTCATTTCGTACTTCCTTCTCGGGTTGTAGGCGAAGCTATGGGCTCAACGCGTTCGTTCAAGCTGCACTTCTCCTTTAATTGGTTCCAGAATTGATTCAGCCAAAAGTCTATTCCGGACAATTACTCGCCGTTGGTCAGCAACGCGTTGATGTTCTGAAGATCCGGGTATTTCTGAAGGAAAGACGAAGAATATATAAGAAATTGTTCTACAGAAACAGATTCAAAGACCGGCAATACCATAACCGTAAGTCTGAAAATTCCTAGATTAAAACAAGATGTCATACCTACACAATTCCCAAAATATCCTTCCTATTTATCCACAACTGTAAAATTGCGCAGAAGTCGTGCTGACAAATTGCGCGAAATGGAAAATCGAAATTTTGCAAAAGTAATTAACGGCAGCCGAACTGAGTTTGAAACTTTTCAAAAAGACGTTTCCTATACTAGTTTTAAAAAGGTTCTTGTTGTTTTTGACTCATTTCAGTTACCCGAGTACTGGTTAAAATTTAGTGATCTACAAAATGTTTACATTGTTTATATTAGAATATTCTCCAGGCTCTGTAATTGCATATTCTGTAGTTATAAATTCTGATTTAAAAGTAGAGAGATATGCAAATACTCCAAAATGACATTATATCTAGTCAAGTACCTAATTTAGAGACACCTTTTTTTTCTAATAATTTAAATGAAGTCAAAGATTTGTTATTTAAAATAGACAAAAATTTGCAAAACTCTGAAACCATATTTCGCACTTATTAGATTGTTTTAATGCTAAAACGGCAAGAAACTTATGGCAAAATACGCGGCCGCCATGGGCTGCAAGCCTAGGCAAGCTCAATACGTTACCTACATATGATGACGTTGTTATTTCGGTGTTATTGCATAAACCCTATAACAATACTATAAGTGTCCAATCGTGTATGCCTTATACAGGGTGCGTATATCTATCTATATCACACCTAATTTGAAACCAATCTATTAAGTAGTTTTTTCAAGCTGATTTTTTAATTTGTACCAAAATGTTAGCAGTTTATACTTACGTAATAGTCGATGTTTATGCAAAAGGGTGAGGTAAATTTATATAAAAGGTAAGGTAAATTAGATAAGTAGTATTTTAGTGATATTTTTTTTTACATTTCACTAATCCGCCATTTTGTTCCACCATATTTTATATTTGCCAGGTCATTCCCATATGACCCTTAATTTCTGACCAAGTCAATCAGGTATATAAAATATGTTTTTTGGCATCTAGGAACTCTAGGGACACTAGAACGTGAAGATTATAAAAACCTGGGGGCGTGATCACGATTACAATACTTCCCTTTTATAAGGGAAGTACTAAAAAACGTCATTTTTATTTCCCTCCATTCATTACAAGAGATGGAATTTTACCCAATATTATATTGGGATGCCATTTTATTTTGACGTGTCGAATTCGCGTTCAAATTTTACCAGTTTATCCCCTTTACCACACTTAATTTTTGTACAAAATTTGAGGTCCATTCGATAAGTAGTTTTTTTGAAGGAACTCGTTGTTCCTTAAAATGTTGTAAGGCGGACATTTTGTTCCGCCATATTAGAGTTTTACTAAAATGTTGCCATTTCATTCCTTGATTTTTCAGCAAAATTTGAACTTAATCGAATAAGCAATTTTTGAGTTATGCTACGTACATACAGAATGACTGTTCGATAGACCGACGAAATTGAAAATTATGTGTTTCGGCATCTAGGGACCCTGAAACGTGAAGATCTGTAAAAATATCGGAGGAAAGTAAAATACATTAGCTATTCCCAAAGAGCATTTAACTATTGAGTTAGAAAAGGTGAAGAAATATCCAAATATGCACGGAAAAACAGACCTTACCTTACAGTTCTCTATTTTTCCCACATAATCTCCAAGTGTCTTCCCTTCTCTATACATTTCTTTACCACAAAACCAAACTTGTGCGGTACTAGGATCAATGACTTCCAGTGATGCTTGGGTTCCGCTCAAATCCTCAATATTCTCAAATTCCATGCGAATAATATCATGAGGTGGTAATTTCATAGGGTATACGATTGTAACCGCTCCCTTCAAAATGTTTAAAGCTTCCTGAACTATTTTCATAGTCAAACACTTATCTGAAACGAACATAGTGCCTTTTATAAGTTGAGTATTTGTAAATTGGACATTGAAAATGTGACATTAAATTTGGAAAAATATAAATTATTACAACGGACCAGACACTAATAATAACATTGAAAACCGATTTCGGTAGTTTGGATCAAACTTTTCATTCAACTGATTTATTTAAATACATTTATAGACTTATCTTATTTTTGCAAAAAAGCGGGTAGCCGATAGGGCAGTTTTCAAGCTATGGTGGAATAAGAAGTGTTGAAAATATATTAGTAAATACTTATTTTATTTTATTGGATTTAATTATTAAACAAAAGGGAAGGATGTTTTCATCCATTATTATTTTTAAAATTTGAAAAGGGGCGGTATAATATTTATTTCATTTTTAAACGTTTATTATAATTTTATCTAGTCAGTCTACAAATGCGAAGATTAGTTAAGGAGCCCATACTTGTTGACGTATAAAAAACAAAAGTTTGACCGAAATCCTTTTTCTATTTATATAGTACCTTTTTTACCCATTAATATTATTGAATATCTTTCAGAAATTGCTTAGAATTTTTTATCATTCCAGTATTATCCCAATACCTGTGTAATGTTCTTTAAAGATTTTACTCGATCCATTCTAGATAACGGAAGCATGTTTTGCGGGTGGGCTTGCCACAGGATCGCCGTAAGCTCGCGTGCAACGCAGAGGAGCGAAACCGAAGGTTTGAGACTGCGTTAGGAAAAAATAAAAAGAACATTTTCGTTTATACAACTCGAATTTTTAATTTTAAAACAATTTGCAACGAACAAAGCACAAAATTTCCTATAGAAGAAAACGAGATTCGATCCATCTAATATTGATTCCATATTATCAATTAAGACATTAGTTATTATTTTTAATATCAATGAGGATTGGTGTAGAAATTTACAGAATTAAAAATCGGTAAACTCCTTTACCCGGAACTTCCCTCGTTATGAATCTTTTCTTTTATTAGGTTCAGTACATAGCCATTTAGTAACACATATATACTGTCTTTTCAAAATATTTATTAGTTGCCATTTTCATTGGTCATACGTGCGGCAACGCTGTTAGTGTGTTTGTTTTGGTGCTGCATAATAATTTATAAATAAGTATTTTTTTTTTAACCAAATAAATTTCGGAAACCATGCATATAGTGAATATATGTTGCAACCTACAACTGTAAGTAAAAGCACCAATTAATATGCTCACTTATTAAAAGAAATATATAAACATTGCTATAATCTGGGCTAACCTCAGGCAGAATTTCGTCGCAGCGTTGCCAGATTTACTAAATTCTCCTGATTTGCCTGTGATCGTTTCTTGAGAAATATTATTTGCTGACAATGTAAATTTGTTCAGTTTTTTTTTTTTTTTTTTAACATGGCCCAAGATATCAGTAATAAGGATCAGCTCGAAGAAATTAAGAACTTATTCGCAGAGAACCACAACACCCTAGAGCGGTCTCTGGATACGTTTAGGAGTGATTTTTTGTCTCATGTTGATAGTCTAAATAAAACCATTAAAAACTTGGAACAAGAGAATTTGGAACTTCGTAGCAGACTGGAATTTCTAGAACGCAAGGCAAGGAAGAATCATTTGGTCTTCTTTGGGCTACCGTATTCTGAACTAAAAGGTATAGGACTTTTGAACTGGGTATTACCTCAGATTAAATCGCTCTTGGGGGTCACTTTAAGGTCTGAAGAAGTAACGAACATCTACTTTAGAGGACGTCACGACGGTGACAGGAAAGCATTAATTCTGGAGTTAAGCAACCATTTTACAAAGGGCCAACTTTTTAAAAACGCTCACAAGTTGAAGGGAAGGGGAGTGTCTATCGCTAACGACTTGTCAAAGAAGGAACAGGAAATTAACAAAGTACTGGTCACCCATCTAAAAGAAGCAAGGAGCAAGGGTCTTACCGCATCTATAAGAGGCGATAAAATATTTATTAGTGGTGAAGAATTTTCGTACGAACAACTTATAAACAAAACAGTACCCAACAAAGACCAAGAATTTCTCTTGTCGCCTCCACCTCGCAAATCATCTAGTGCTCCTGGTACCCCAGTTATTCGTCCGAACATTGACGAAAGTAAAAATATAAATATCCCCGACCCCGACATAGAAGCCCACATCGAGGTATCGGAAACACTGTCAGCGCGAAATATCAGAGTCGGAGCCGAGTCGCCGGTCCTCGTAGTAAGTGTAGATTCTTCTGAGGCGCACGCTGTTTTATCCCTCCCAAGAACGAATAGTAAACAGCGACAGCCGCCGCCAAACAACACAAGCAAGGTTGTCAAACCGGTTTTACAACAGCCAACGACGCAAAATACAAGGAAGTGTCGTCTGAATAGCGCTGGTAGTGGGACATTGACGTCGTCCCCGTCGAACGCGACAAGCACTAGAAGTTCCGCACGCATACATACCAAGGGTACAAATATATAGTTTTTTACAACTTTAATTTTAGTGGTTTTTTTTTTGCTTGGTGTATTTATGTATTTGTGAGTCTAATTTAGAATTTACAGTTTAGAGGCACCAACAAATACATACCATTTTTTATTATATTTTAATGTGTTAAATGGATAAGTTTTAGTATAGGCTTTAAAGAATTTTACAATTTTGTTATGATGGACAATCTAAAAATAGCCCATCTTAATGTAAGGTCAATATTTACTGGGTTTAACGATCTTATTCAAATGGTGCAAGCGGGTAGCTTTGATGTGCTGGCTGTCTCGGAGACTTGGTTGTCTGGTGACTGGGATGGTAATGCTTTTAACATACCCCACTATAAGTTAATTCGTAAAGATCGCTTAGGGCGTGGTGGAGGTGTAGCTTTTTATGTAAATTCAAAATATAAACCTGAACTTATCGACATTACCTGCGATCAGTCATCCTTCGAACAACTTTGGATAAAGGTGAAATTTTATTCTAGAACCTTTGCTTTTGCGGTTTTCTACAGACCTCCGAGAACAAATATTCGCAGTGCACTAGAACAACTGGGCGACGTGGTGTCCTTTGTTCTGCCCTCCGTCGATTATGTTATC
The DNA here is from genome assembly GCA_030620095.1 of Kuschelorhynchus macadamiae. Taxonomy (NCBI): domain Eukaryota; kingdom Metazoa; phylum Arthropoda; class Insecta; order Coleoptera; family Curculionidae; genus Kuschelorhynchus; species Kuschelorhynchus macadamiae. The sequence continues at coordinate 113,512 of JAUTXW010005193.1, read as the reverse complement.
TGTCTAGGTGACATTAATGTAAATCTTTTAAGCCTCTGCAACCCTGTTAGCGAATGTTTCAGTGCATTTGGTTTTCAGCAGGTTATTGATGAACCAACACGTGTCACTGGACTTTCAGCTACTCTCTTGGATCCCATTTTTGTCTCCGACTTTGCGATTGTTGGAGACTCGGGCGTATTGGATGCAAGTGCGGTGTCTGACCATCATCTTGTTTTTTGTGAGATAAAGGTTAAAATAAACAAATTTCAACCTAAAATTATTTGTTATAGAGATTTCAGGCGCTTTGATTTTAACTATTTTTATCAGGATTTGTCTTCACTTCCCTGGATAAATATTATCCATGAACCATCTATAAATAAAAAAGTAGAACGATTTACAGCAATGATATATTCTTTATTTGATCGACACGCTCCAATAAAAACAGCCCGGGTTACTAAGCCTAAGGCTCCTTGGCTTACCGAGGGCATTAAGTATGCTATGAGGGAGAGGGACGCAGCGTTGGCCAGATTCAGGGTTAGTAAATCTGTGAACGATCATGCTCGTTACAAACTTTTGCGAAATTCTACCTTGTCTCTGATTAGGAGAGCTAAAAAGAATTATATCAGTAATATCGCAAAAGAAAATAACAGCAAAAAGACATGGAAAACACTATCAGACTTAAATGTTAAACATAATAGTAAAGGTGCGATACCAGAACATTTAGTTGATACTGAACAAATCAACAAATACTTTTCCTCTGTTTTCCTTGATAGAGACTGTAAAGACCTTATTAATTACTATAACGCACTAGATTCAAATTCTGACACGAGCTTTTCTTTTACGATGGAAACAATTGAATCCGTTCATCAGGCCCTTCTTAGCATCAAATCAAATGCATTTGGTTGCGACAAAATTTCTCTGCAAATGCTTAAGTATTGCAGTCCGTTTATAGACCCTTTTATAACTCATTTAGTAAATGTGTGTCTGGAGAGTGCAACCTTTCCAGATGGATGGAAGTTGTCGATAATTCAGCCGATCCCAAAAACTAATGCGCCTGAGACCCATAGCGATCTTCGTCCTATTAGCCTGCTGCCTGTCTTGTCCAAGATACTGGAGACAGTTGTTTATCGGCAAGTCGCCGAATATGTGTCCCGTAACAAAATTATACCCCAGAATCAATCTGGGTTTAGAAAGGGTTTTGGTACGGCGGCGGTACTTTCCAGCGTTCTGAATGATGTTGTGGGAGACTTAGACTCTGGGAAATTATCCTTGCTGTTGTTGCTGGACTTCTCAAAGGCTTTCGATACGATAAATCACGCTTTGCTGTGTGCTAAACTGAAATATTATGGTTTTTCGGAGGATGCATTGCAGTTTGTGCGTTCTTATCTCTCTGGCAGATCGCAGAGGGTGGTGATTGGAGACATGGTCTCGTCTGTTACACCTGTTAAGTCCGGTGTTCCTCAGGGGTCGATCTTGGGTCCCCTTCTTTTCATTGTGTATACCGCGGATATTTTAAATAATATTAAACTATGCTCTTACAACGCATTTGCAGACGACACACAAATGAGATTTGCTTTTTATCCACAGGAACTTCATGCTGCGGAATACATTGTAAATGGGGAGCTCGCCGAGATTTATCGACTTTCATATTTACATAACTTAAAACTTAATCCTGATAAGTCTGCGGTTGTGGTTTTTGGAGGTGCACGTGCACGGGGGGCAGAGAAGACCCTTGCATTGCATGTAGGGGGCGTTAAGGTGCCAGTCTTAAATTCGGCTAAGTCGCTTGGTGTTCTGGTGGATAGAGATCTTAAATTTGTGGATCATGTTAGTTCACTGATGAAGAAATCATTTTTAAATTTAAGATTATTGTACTCAAGTAAGCATATCTTATCAACTAATCTAAGAAAGATTTTAGTAGAGTCTCTTGTCTTGTCTCATTTTAACTATTGTAACTTTGTATGTGGCCCTTTTCTCAACACCAAGGAACAACAAAAAATTCAAAAAGTACAAAACTCTTGTGTCCGTTTTATTTTCGGTCTTCGAAAGTTTGATCACATATCACCCCAATTTAAAGAACTTCGCTAGCTCAACATGAACAACCGAAGGAATCTCCATTTCGCGGTCTTTGTCCGTCGAATTATGCTTACCTCTATACCAGCCTATCTTAGGGAAAAACTTATAGTAAGAAGTAGTATTCACGAACGAATTACTAGATATAGAGAGCTTTTGCTTATTCCTAGGCACGTGACTGCCCTTTTTCGGAGGGGGTTTGCATATCAGGCTGCTCACGTCTTTAATAAATTATCAGACCATTTTAAAAACATCTTCAATGTCGAATTATTTAAAAGAAAATATAAAGCATTTTTGCTAAATCAACAGTAATACCAACAATTGTTTGTGTGGTTATTGCTGGTTGGGTTTTATTCTCACTTACACTGGATTTGTGGGTCGTTTGTTGTTTCCTTTCCTCTCGTTTTATTTGTAGGTTTAGTTATGTATAACATATGTTTCAATTACTTAGCGTTTTGTCTTCGATTGTGACACTTATTTTTATCTCAATGTATTTTGTTATCATTAAGTATATATTAGTGGCACTGTATTGAGGGTTAAGTGTAAGAATAGCCCTGGGCTAAACTTCGCCTTCAGTGCTGCTGCCTATTAATTAAATTTATTTTATTTATTATAAAATTATATTGTACACAATTTTTTTTTTTTTTGTTGTTTCTCTAATAAAGACGTTTATTATTATTTTATTCCACCATATTGAATATGTACCAATATTTTACCAGTTTCTACTTATGCCACACTTGATTTTTGAATATAATGCAAAATAAATTAAATAAGCAATTTTTTAATCCGGCTTTTTAAAAATTTCATTAGACTGGCATTTTGTTGAATTCATACTAAAATTTTATCAGTGTACCGATATATCATATTTATATCTGGTGCAAACATTTCATGTTTCATGGCCATTCCCTCATCTTGAATTCGCACTACAATTTTGCCAGTTTATTTCTATATCACACTTAATTCTTGGACGAAATTTGAAATAAAACTAATTAGTTTTTTCAGGCTAATCTTTTCATTTTATTAGGCGTCATTTTATTTTGCCACCTCGGATTCGTGCTAAAATGTTACCAGTTCATTCTAAATAACTTGATTTTTGTGACATTTAAGGTAAATTGGATAATTAGGCCTCCATTTTGTTGCGCGATGTTGGATTTTTACCAAAATATTACTAGGTCATCCCCAATATGACCCTAACTTTCGACGAAAATTTCAATTTAATCGGGTGAATTTTCCAGCTATGTCGCGAACTGACAGACAGACAGGCCGATGGACTTGAGAAACATGTTTTTTGCCATCTAAACTTCACCAAAACGTGAAGAACCCCGGAGTGTGGTTTTTTTCTGGAATACAAACATTTTAATTTGCCACCATTTTATACCGCCATTTTGAATTCGTACCACGATTTTATCAGGTTTTTTATATCACACTTAATTCTTACAGAAACTTTGAAATCAATCTAATAAGAAGTTTTTCAGGCTAATATTTGAAGTATTTTATTATGCCTCCATTTTGATTCACTATCTTAGATTATTACTAAAATTTTACCAGTTCATTCCTGCATAAAAGTTGATTTTTGTGCAAATTTTCAGGTTTTTTTAGTAATAATTTTTTGAACATTTCACTAGGCCGTCATTTGTAACCTTTTAACAATGTATTAAATTTTAGTTTATGAAATTTCTGTTGTTTTATTACAAAATTAAAATCAAATATACCTGGGTGTTTCAAAACACATGCGCCAACGTTTAAAGGGAAATTCTTTGTAAGAAAATAAGATGAACATTTCATATAAACATAGGTCCGCAGATGTTTAAAATTTAAAAACAAATATGGATTTATTTATTTATACCAAAACCATAAGAGCTATTTGATTAAGATTTGTAGCAACCTCATAGGTATCTAAGGGCTATAATTTTAAAGTATTCAGCAGTTTTTACTTTAACCACAACCACGGGTAACCATCCTTGAATTCCTTTAAAAAAATACACAAGAAATGTCTATGTCTATGTCAAAAGTATTTTGTGATCGATAAGTCGTTTTCGAGAAAAAAAAACCAATTCTATTTTGATCCATGCCTCTGGCATGCAGTTTTAACTACTCAAAACCCTACAAAAGTAATTCTTTGGATCATTTCAAGAAAATTTTTTTATTAAATATATGTCCGCAAATGCCATCTTTCTGAGATACAGGATGCTAAATTTATAAAAAATAATTTTTTTTTTAAATTTTAACAACCTGTATCTCAAAAATAGGGCATTGGCGCACAGATATTTATTAATTTTCTTTTTCTACAAGGAATCACTTTTCTAGAACTTTGAGAAAATCTAACTCCAACTAAAACTGGACCAAAGGTGCCACAGGCGTGCATCAAAATAGATTTTTTTCTCGAAAACGACTTGTCATATCAAGCATTTTTGTTGTATTTTTACTTACCCTAAACAATAAAGCTAGAAGTTTTTTGAAAAAAATGAGTGGCGTATTATTTTTTTATTAAGAAAGTCAGGTTGTAATAAATCTTAATCAGATAACTGTTACTATTTCGGAATTACTAAAGACATGATAATTTTGTAATCTCTTATTTTCTTACAATTTCGCATTAAACGTTGGAGCATGTTCTTGAAGCACCCTGTATACTATACGAAAAATTTTGAACTGTAAAAAAATGAAGCGAAAAATAGAATTTAAAAAACGTACGTATAAACTAAGTTCTTATTCTTAAAAATATTATTTACATAACATAATTAAAGGGCGCCCAAAATATTCCCGGCACGCGGGCGCCGATAACCCTTGCGGGAACGCTGGCTTGCAACGCCTTCAAAAAAATGATAGGCTGTAGTATACATGTTAAAATTGGTACTGGGCGGTCATCGTTGAACATCAGAGCAACCTCTTCTTTCAGAATGCGGTGACCAACCTCTGTCAACCAGGGGAAGTAATTTGCCAGGAAAATGGATCATTAAAATCGGCAATTTTATGACAATATTTTTATTAAAAAAATAAGTTAACTAACTATATCCAATTTGAGAAAGCCCTTTTGGAAAACTAAAAATTTTCCAATATGGCTAATCCATTTACGGCAACAGCAGGTATTGAAGAAATTATTCACGATCCTAACTCCTATTTCACTTATCAACATGTTAATTTAATTGTTCAAAATTTCACTGACTGACTTTTATTAATTAATAAAACACTCAAAATGAATAAATAATTGTGGCATTTTTATAAAATATATACAGATGGCTTTAAAAGTGAAAAGAGTGTTGGGTGTGCTTTTTCCAAACCAAAGTTGTATGCAATTTAAATGTGAACAGTTTGCTGCAGAAATCTTAGCCATCTTAAAAGCACCAAAAGATGTTAATATAGACAATATTCTCTCTTAAATTGTAATCCTTTCTGACTTTCAATCACTTTTGCAAGCTTTGGGAAATTATGGTAATTTCAAAGGTGCTATTATTGCAAATATATTAGCAATCATTCTAATACTGTATGGTAGCTTTGGGAAATTATGGTAATTTCAAAGGTGCTATTATTGCAAATATATTAGCAATCATTCTAATACTGTATGGTAGCTTTGGGAAATTATGGTAATTTCAAAGGTGCTAATATAGCAAATATATATAGCAATCATTCTAATACTGTATGGTAGCTTTGAGAAATTATGGTAATTTCAAAGGTGCTAATATAGCAAATACAGGGTTATTCACGCAACCCGTTCATTAAAAGTTTTTGATGATGCCATTTAGATAAAAATTTCAAATTTTGGGATTAAGGTAAGGTCAAGGGATACTTCTTTTTTGAAATATTTTCAACTTCCTGTCACTTCCGGTTTAACCGGAAGTTGGTATCAACTTGCTTATTTTAAAGGGAACACCCTGTATTTTATGATATTTTTGGATTATACGGAGAATTTTAATGCTATTTTATGTCGCATGTCCTATACCTAGGTTCAAGCGTTCTTAAGATATTTGACCTTGAACCGAAAATGAGCCTTCGGGGTACCAAATTTTAAAATCTCATATTTTTGTAAATTTTGAAGATATAATCTTCATATTTTGCATTTGATCAGTAAATAATCTTAGGTTTCTATTTTTTTTATTGAATTTGTCTATTTTTATACAGGGTGTCCTAAATTCAGCGGCAAACATTCACATTTTCAAAGCTGCTAAAATCCGTTTTTTTAAATGGGACACCCTATAACTTCATGCACTATCAAATGTAGAATTTCATTTTCTATCGAACTGTATTAAGGTTCCCTATACCTATTCGTAACCATTTTCGAAATAATTGGGTTTTATAAAAATATCGTATGTATTTGCTTAAATGTTTATATGTTCCAATGGTGCGCCATGAAAAAACAATTGAGATCCAATATCCAATATGACAGATGATTAGTATGCTTTATTTATCGAAAACTGTCAGTGATAAACTAAATCTTCTAAATCGAAATAGAAGAATACTCAAACGCTGATATTCTCAATCTATTTTATATTCATGGAGAATGTTATAAAATTTTGGAGAGAACGTGTCGTGTGTTTAATGAACGTCACCCTGATTTGCCGCCAATGAACAAGACAAAATTCAAGAGGATTGAAACGAACTTTTTGCGTTTTGGCAAGGTTAAAGTTACAAAAAATGTTCCGAAACCAGTGACAAATGCCGAGGATAACGTGATAAATTGGGAATTTCTTCTTCATCTGTCCAAAGAATCTTGAGCGAACATCATATGCCACCCTTATTCCTTCCAAAACGTGCAAGCCTTGAGACCTGGTGATGACGTCCGACGAGTAGAATTTTGCGAATTCATGTTTTTGAAAATTCAAGAGGACCCTCAATTCCTTCAAAAATATTTTGGACCGATGAAGCGAAATTTTCTAGAGAAGGAATAACAAATAGAAGAAACAAACATTTCTGGGCAGCAGAAAATCCGCACGCTTTACGCGAAACGGGTTCTCAAAAGAGGTTTAGCTTCAATGTTTTCGGTATAGTATTAAATGATCAGGTGCGTTACTGTATTTATGAAGACAATTTAAACAGGGACGGTTTCTGAATTTATAGAAGAAATTCCTATTGGTGAGCTGCAAAATTATTGGTATCAATTAGATGGGGCACCAGTACATAATTCCGCTGCAGTTTATCTCCAATTATCTCGAATTTTTGAAGATCCCTGGATTGGTCCCAATGGCCCTTGGAGATGGCCCCCGCGATCGCCTGATTTAACACCCCTAGACTTTTATTTATGGGGATTTATCAAAGGTAAAGTTTATGCTTCCCCAGTAAATAACCAACAAGATTTACTGAACAGGATACGAACAGCTTTTGCCGAATTAGAAAACGGACACATGCAACGGGCCACAGCAACTGTACAAAGAAGAATTGAAATGTGTCTTCAAATGAACGGACAGTATATAGAACATTTGTTATAATTCAATTTTATTATTTTATTTATTTATTGTTGATTGTTAGATTGCTATAATTTTTAAGTTCACTAAAACAAGTTTAGAACAGTCTCGAACTTAATAGATATGGTTAAAAATAATGTAAACAATTTATTACATTTTTTATAACTTTAACTTTTCCGAAACGAAAAAATTTCGTTTCAATCCTCTTCAATTTTCTCTTGTTCATTGGCGATAAATGAGGATGTTTTTCATTAAAAACATGGCACGTTCTCTCCAATATTTTGTAACATTTTCCGCGAATATAAAATAAATTGAGAATATCAGCTTTTGAGTGTTATTTTATTTTAATTTAAAAGTTTCAAATCAGCTGTCATGTTGAATAGAAAAGCACAAGAATTGTTTTTCCATGGCTTACTACGGGAAGGTGTAAGCATTTAGCAAATACATATGATAGTTTAATAAAAATCTGATTATTTCGAAAATGGTTACGAATAGGTATAGGGAACCTTAATACAGTTCGATAGAAAATTAAATTCTACATTTGATAGTGCATAAAGTTATAGGATGTCCCATTTAAAAAAACGGATTTTAGCGGTTTTGAAAATGTGAATGTTGGCCGCTGAATTTAGGACACCCTGTATAAAAATAGACAAATTCAATATAAAAAATAGAAACCTAAGATTATTTACCGATCGTCTGCAAAATATGAAGATTATATCTTCAAAACTTACAAAAATATGAGATTTTAAAATTTGGTACCCCGAAGGCTCATTTTTGGTTCAAGGTCAAGTATCTTAAGAACTTCTTAAAAATCTTAAAATTCTCTGTAGAATCCAAAAATATTATAAAATACAGGGTGTTCCATATAAAATAAGCAAGTTGATACCAACTTCCGGTTAAACCGGAAGTGACAGGAAGTTGAAAATATTTCAAAAAAGAAGTACGGCTTGACCTTATTTTAATCCCAAAATTTGAAATTTTTATCTAAATGGCATCATCAAAAACTTTTAATGAACGGATTGCGTGAATAACCCTGTATATTAGCAATCATTCTAATACTGTATTCAAAAGTTTTATTTATATAAATTAAAGGATATACAGGATTATTAGGAAATGAAAATGGCAAAAAAGCAGAGAAAGATGCTTTCATGTTGGGAGAATCATTGTCAGGTATCCCTTCTCTACACTTATTTCCAATTGCGAAAGAAATGTATGGCAACATTTGAAGACAAGAATTTAGTAATTATGCTCATTGTAACCCTAAGGTGTATACATTAATTTTTCCTGAATTAAATACAAAACCTTTGGTTCCCAGGATCAAATAACCTCGATATTTGTTAGTTTCGTATTTTTGATTTTTGGTAGGACACGGAAACTGTAATAAGCGCTTATAATAATAAAACTGAGCAATAGCTCTCTTTGTACTTGTGACAATGAAATAACTGACAATCTAAATCATAAAACAATTCACGATCTAAATCATAAACTCTTTAATTGTGGTCATAATAAACAGACAGTTGGTTATATTTGGTTCGAACTTGGAAGAGTCCACTTGCTGCCAATAAATAATTTAGAATGTATCCGTAAGGTTGTCTCCAACATAGAAATTAAACGTGTTTTTGTAAAATATTTGAGCAGGGTTAGAATCTAGAGTTTAGTCTGATTACTCGTTTGTTTTTTACCTATATATTTTTCAGTCTTTTGACGCATGCCCACCTCTCCTGTATAATTTTGTATATCATATATACAAGATATTGAATTGGTCCCAGTATTGTGTGTGACCTTGTCTTGTTCGTTTGTTGAGTTGATTTTAGGGAGGGATGGAAGTTAGTATGACTTTGCACGTGATTAAATAACCCAAATAAATTTGGAGATATATATTTAAGGTTTATTCAAACTAAAGTTTGTCTGGACTAATAGGTTTTTTGGAATTTAAAATTGCAATTGAAGATTTCAATTTTGATTTAATATTGGCTATCTGATGGTGACGACGTTTCTCTGTTTGCTATTCCGGGTTATCGGCTATTTCATAAGGATAGATTGGGTAGAGGCGGAGGTGTTGCAGCTTTTGTTAAAAATAATTTAACGCCAGAGTTACTGTCTTTTGAATTTAATGTAGCACACTTTCTTGAATTCTTAATTTTTAAAATCAAATTAAAAAATAAATATTACGCTTTTTGTGTTTTTTATCGTCCTCCAAATACTAACTTTAACTCCATTGCAAATGATTTTGACAACATTTTTTCCAGTATCTACCCTACTGTAGAACATATAATATGTTTAGGAGATTTTAATATTAATTTATTAAACTTAGATAATCCCTTAGTTCCTCTCTTTGAAAATTACAACTTGATACAAATATTAAATGAACCAACAAGAATATCGAGAACTGCCGTGACACTTTTAGATCCTATATTTGTAACTGATGAATCATTAATTAAAGAATTCGGCACTATTCCTATGGATAATATTTCAGATCATTGTTTAGTATACTCTTATTTAACAATAGAAAAACCTTCTGTTCAGCCGATGATTATTACTTATCGTAATTTTAACAATTTTGACGTAAACTCATTTCTTCATGATCTTCATTTGCTTCAGTGGAACGATATATTTTACGAAAAGAATATAAATAATAAAATAAACCTTTTGAATAAACTTTTTTTCCCACTTTTTGACAAACATGCTCCATTCAAAACGGCCAGAATTACAAAGTCTAAGGCGCCTTGGCTAACACCAAATCTTAAAATTTTTATGAAGCAAAGAGATTAGGCTTTACGGGAATTTAAACGAGCCAGGACTGCTGTTGCCTGGGAAAATTATAAACGCTTAAGAAATTTTACTGTTTCGTTAGTAAGGCGGGAAAAGAGGAAATATTTAAATGAAGTTTGCGCGGAAAAAAATTTAAGAAAAACCTGGAGATCTTTGAAGTCATTGAAGTTATGCTCTGGTAAAGATTTTAGTATTCCAGATAATCTGGCCGATCCAAATAAGATTAGTGATTATTTTGGTGAATTTCTTCAAAATATTTCTGATTGCAGTTTGAAAATTAATTTTTATCGGAATAATATTTTTAATGATCAATTGAATTTTTCTTTTAATATGACTACTATTGCAGAGGTTCACAGAATAATTCACGAAATACGTACTGAAGCTGCTGGTGTTGATGGCATGAGCGTTAAAATGTTAAAAATTTGCAGTCCTTTCATTGACAAATACATTACCCATATTATTAATTGTTGCATTGAGACTAATTATTTTCCGGATTAGTGGAAAATTTCTATTGGAAAACCTTTATCTAAAACCAAAAATCCAACCAAACTTAACGATCTCAGGATAATCAGCATTTTACCACTTCTTTCTAAAATTTTTGAAAAAATTTTATATAATCAATTATTCAATTACTGTATTGTTAATAATATAATTCCGGAAACTCAATGTGGCTTCAGAAAAGACTTTAGTACATCCGTTGCATTGGTTGGTTTAACCGATGATATTATGACTGCTGTTGATAAGAAATTAAATACTGCGCTAGTCCTCCTTGATTTTTCCAAAGCTTTTGATACTATTAATCACGAACTTCTGCTATCAAAACTAAAATATTATGGACTTGAGGAACCCTCAGTTAATCTTATAAAGTCATATTTTTCTAATCGTTATCAAAAAATTTTTTGTAATGACATATTTTCAGATGAGGTTCAGATCTTGTCAGGTGTGCCTCAGGGTTCGATCCTTGGACCACTTCTTTTTATTATTTACACTTCAGATATTTTGAAATCTTTAAAACAATGTAAAATTAAGGCGTACGCAGATGACACTCAAATTTACTATCATTTTAGTCATGAAGACCACTTAAATGCATCAAATATAATAAATGAAGATTTAAATATATTACAAAAACTTTCTTTTGAACACAACTTGAAATTAAACCCTTCAAAATCAATTTTAATGCTTTTTGGCCCAAAGAACCACAGAGATTTTTTGTGCCAAAATCTTAATATTAATATTGACACTATCAGACTTCCTGTGGTTGCGTCTGCTCGTAACTTGGGAATTCTGTTGGATTCCGAGTTACGGTTTAGGGAATACGTTAAAATATTGATTTAAAAATCGTATCTGTCTCTAAAGGTATTGTATAAAAGCCGTCAAGTCCTTAGTTTTTCCTTGCGTAAAATGCTTTGCGAATCCCTAGTTTTATCAAATTTTAATTATTGCGATTTTGTCTATGGTTCTTGTCTGGACATGGCAGACAAGAATCGGATTCAAAAAGTTCAAAATACATGTTCGCGCCTTATTTTGGGACTAAGAAAATTTGACCATATTTCACACACTTTCAAAGAACTAGGTTGGCTTAAAATGGATAATCGTAGAACGCTACATCTAGGCAGCTTTTTAATAAAAATTTTAAAAAACCCTGTGCTACCTTCATCCCTTAAAAATAAGTTTATGTTACGTTTAAATATCCACTCACGTAACATTAGATTTTGCAATAAATTAACGATGCCTCATCATCAGACCGCCATGTTTCAGAGATCTTTTACTTATAATGCCATAATACTGTATAACTCATTACCCTCTGAGCTAACATTGTTAAATGATATCAAATTTAAAACTTTATTTAAAAAACAACTCTTTAATATTCAAAACTCTATTTAAAATTAAAATTAAATTAAAATGTCTAAATTACTATTATTTTTATTTACAATTCTGCTTATGTCTTGTTTCTCCAATATGGCAGGTATGAACATGACTCCTAACACTCGTAACTTTTTTTTTATGTATTTTAATATAATTATTTGATTTGCATGTTAAATTTAGATTAATATTTTAACTGTATATCCAGCAAAATAGGGTTCAGTAGAGTAGCCTATTTGGCTAGACTGCGCCCTGTTTTTTTCCTGGATTTTTTTTTTATAATTTTAAGCAAACATTGTAACAAGTAAGAAAATAAAAGTCATTTATTATTATATTATTATTATTATTATTATTAATTAATTGTTTATTAATTGTTTACATAAGATAAAGTAATTAACAATGACATCATTGAAATAAAAACTGCTAAACAGTAAGCATGTTTGAGATATAAATTGGACCGCAGGTCCCTGGTAGAGGCAGACTTTGTCTTGGTTTCAAATCTACCTTTCCCCTAGTAAACCTTCGAGCCCCAAGCCCACCTCAGGCGAATCAGACCTTCTCCTACTGACTGTCAGTGGTTCCTAAAACCCAGAACCCTCTCTGGCAACCATGACACATCCTTCCTTAACCAAAATAACCTAGAGTAATTAACCAAGTTGTCAGTATGTTCCCAGTAACATTAACAGGAATTGTTCTATAGTGTATTCGTCAGTATAAGCTCTTAAGCAAAATATTATATATTTACTGAACGTCCGTAACAAAATATATTGGAAATGTGGGCCAAACTATATATATATATATATATATATATATATATATATATATATATATATATATATATATAGTGTGTGTGTGTAATACGCCAGTGGTATTAAATATCTTTTTCCACAACTGCTAAGGAAATATTCAAAAATACACACCCAACAAGTCCTGAAAATGAACCAGAATTTTTTAAAACATAGTTTAATTTAAACTTAATATTTGAAATTATAATATACAATAAGTACGTGTAAAAAGTCGCACTATCATAATTGGAGTTCTAGCATTCGCCTACGACTCGTGTTAAAGAAATGTTACACATATACGAAGAGCCAACCTTCCGTACTTATAATATTTACTACTCTCTATTTAACCCTGAATACGTGGGGTACTTAACTACCCCCTCAAAACTACTGCTACTAATTTTAAGTGCGCAATTTACTAAATTCATACATTTTGAAATTGATACAAACCTTGAATAGATAAATTTTTGCTAATCATGTCTTTCGCCTCTTTAACCGACTTAGTTAGCACGTCTTGCATCTCTTTCTTAGGCTGTTTTCCATTTCGTCTTCCAACTGGGTCTTTATTGATCGAAAATCCACCGCTCGGTATGCATTTCTCGCCCCAGTCATCATTTAGCTTTAATTCTTGGACTTGTTCTTCAGTTAAACCCATAATTTCTGATAAAATAAAATGTTTTATAAATACTTGTCGTTAACATTACCATAGTTTACCAAATTAAAATGTCTGTAAACTTTGACATTACACACTATTCTAGTCTAAGCCGGATACCAATCCACGTAGTGCTTCCGCGTTCTAGTGCCCAACCTTGTGCTAACCCGGTGCCCATCCATTCCGTTTTAAATGAATCTCAAATACAAAAATAAAACAAATTCTCAATTAAAAATGGCCATTTTAGCAATTTTGTTGTTGTGAAATAATATTATAAATTGAGAAAAAAATGTACTAATTCGATATTCAAGTTGTGTATTTAGTCGATTTTCTATAAATTCCTAAATGAAGTTCAGCAAAAGTAAGAAACTTCAGATTTGTGATTAGCGCCCCAAATTTTACTAGTATATCAAATTTCGTAGAATCTGCGATGATAGGAGAAAGTAAATATTTACCAAACCCCTTCCAATAAGATCAATACCACACATAGCGGGTTAAAAAGTTTATAAAAATTGGGACGTAGTTAGGAGATTATTTATTTAACAGATTGTATTGCTAGTGGAGGGTGTTAATGATAATAAATCGTCTTTATTTATATGTTTTTTTTACATAATTTTAGTGATAAAACTTACCCGGTGGTAAAAGTGTTCCATGTTTTGCAAGTTCCTCAATTTCCATACAAATCCTGCTGATTTTAAGTCGTCCATTATAAATCGCTGTCACCTGTTTCACGAGATCATCAACATGAGTAGATAATGGAATTTCGAACAAAAATTGGCTTTGATCCTTATGTTTAATATGGACAATGACCATTTTTAGCAGTTTATATGGTTTCCCAGATCTTGAGCTATAACGTCAAAAACTATTGTCATCGACAATATAAAAATATTCTTTAGTAGGCCTCTGTTTGATCAATATATAGTAACTGTTGCCATAGGAGCACTGGAATATGTGTTTTTATGAAAAGCCATTTAGTCCATTCATATTAACATAGATAGAAATAGATGGGAATTAAACTTGTCTAGGGGTGTACTTTCAAAATCGAAAGAGTTCCCAAGCAGCAAGTGGGAGCTTCCTCCCTTAAGCTCACCCACAAAGTTCAATTTGGCAGTTTTTCTCGAAATCTATTCGTCCTATAGATAAAACTATAGTCACGATAAACGTTCGCCATAAAATTCTGCAAAAAAATTTATTTTACCTATAATGTTTAGAAGAGGGGTCTTCAAGAAATCAGGTGTTAAAGTTGGGGGTGAGTTAACTAACACGGTATATCACGTATCTTAGGTATGATTTCGGTACGTTGTGATTTCATTACTGTTGGATTATAGAAGAAGGGCTTTATAACGGTATATTATTAGTTAAGGTAGAGAAGATAGCCTTTATTGACCAAGCATCCCGAACGTATGGGGGCATACAATGTGCTAAGTTATCAAAGATCTTCGCTACCGTGTTTTATACATTATTTTTTTCACTACTAGCGCTTGTAAAAATAAATAGGTACCTATTATTATGTTGTTTGTAGTAAATTTTTCACAGTGACAGGTGATGTTATATTTAAATTATCTGACAATTTTATTTTGCGTATATGAACAAGGGCAAGTGACACTGACAGAAAAAAATTAAGATATAACTAACTAGGAATAGCAACGAATTTTATCTACCTAGGGCGCGAACAGTTTTTTCTTATGTTTCTAAAATCTGCAATAATGATCGGTTCTCCGACTAGGAGTAAAAAGAGGTTTTACTACTAATAAAAAGCACTCGTTTCCACACCACCACTGAAATAAAGTTATTGGCGCGATTTTTTTTAGAGTGGTTTTTCCTAGAAACCTAATCCACTAAGTCGAAATAAATTTACAAATCGTCTTCTGTAGTATCTACAATATCTGTAAAAATCTGTATTGGTACAGGTCTGGGCACGGCAATTTCTGCACATAGTTGTACGACGTAAGTCTGCCTTAGTACAGCTGTAACTAACCTGCTGGACACTCGAACTGCATAACGTAATTTTTTGGGGTATTTTTAACGTTCGATATTTCAAAAACGGTAAGCTAAATTGAAATGCGGTTTTCGACGTCAGCTTACTCAAGGTGTGTAGATTACAAACTCGACTGGTGGATCGCCAGATATGATGGGAAAAGGTTTGTACAGGGTGTAAACTAAAACTCTGCATTTTTTACAAAATTTCATTTAACGATATTTTTTACAAAACAATATTTTATTTATTGTCATATACACCAAAATAATCTGTGATTAGATACAAAAAAACGATTTCTCCCGTTTTTTGAAATTGCCATTTTTTCGGAATATACAGGGGATTTTCAAAAATTTGTACATGGGTTCACAAACAAAATCCCAACTCACTAGTGATAACTCAAATCAAACTCACTGTGGTATTGTTTTCATTATTTATGACACTGCTATTAGGAAAAAATACAATAATATTATACAGGGGTCTAAAAAAGCTTACAGTTGATTTAATTATTAAAATTTCATGATTTTGCACATTTTTATGCATTGAACATTGAAAACTAAAGAAAGTATAATAAAACGTAAAAATTTTCAATCCCGTTAGTTGATTTACATAAATTAGAGTATTTTACCGAAACGGTTTTTTAAATTCCATCCTAACCTCACTTCCAAAGAAATTAGCGGTGCAAATGTATAGCGCTACTTTTCAACAATATTGTAAAGTGTTTTTTGAATATATTCGATTTTTTAGAACTGAATGATTATTATAACGAAATTGTAGCATTATTATACCTGGAAAGCAAGTACCAGTAGCGTTTTATAATAATTTCATAATTATACCGGGTGGCCAAATAAGCGTGCAATGTACTGTATCTCGGAAACTACTGATTTTAGAAACTTGCTGTAAAATTTTTTTTTAACTGTAGTGGCCAAATAAATGCTGGAAAAAATTTTTGAGTTTCTAAGATGACCGCTAGGGGGCGTAACAGCAAATGAAAAATACATAGAAATGCCGATTTTCGCTGGATTTTTTATTATTTCCGCTAAATTGTAAGATGGAAGGTTTATGGCCTGTGCACCGTCTAATCTTAGTTGGCGTTGCGATAAAAATGTCATGGATTCCATGGATACGACAAAATGCTTAATTGGATATTCTTCCTTGTTTGTCATTTTGACGTACTGTTTCTTAAACTCATATTTTTACATTTTACTTCGTGATTTTACCTTTTATTGATTTTTATTTTGTTTGTTTTTTGTGTATTTAATTCATATCTTCTCGATGCGGAGACTAACTGCTGCCGAAAGGCAAAATGCCCTTAGGCTCTTGGACCAAGGCATGTCTCAGCAAGAAGTCGCAAATTTATATAATATGAACCAAAGTCAAATTTCGCGGCTAAAAACAAGATTTGAAAATACGGGAAACGACGCATATCGGCACGGTGGTGGTTGGGTGAGGAAAATTAGAGGAAGGGCAGAAATAAATTTAGTACGTAATACGCGCCAACAAAGAACGAAGTGTTCCAGGAAATTGAACAATGAGCTGCGTCGTACAGCTGAAGTGCATGTTTCTGATCGTACTGTAAGGAGGACATTACACAGAAACAATTTGAGGTAAAACTTTATCATAGCAAGCATTAAATTTGCAAGGTCCAATTTTTATCTACATTTAAAAAAATCTTATTCAAGAAATTCCCAAACCATGAGTAATATGGAAATATCTGTAACATCGAAAGCAATTTATTATTACAAGTAGAGGTCAACAAGTACGAACTAAAAAATAAAATCAAACAAATTTTTTAGAGCACGACGTAGAGCGAAGTGTCCTCGTTTGCTACCACCTCATCGTGCAGCACGGTTAGCATGGGCCCAAGAACATCGAGATTGGACCATCAATGAGTGGAGAAACTGTTTTTTTTGCGACGAAACAAGGTTCAACCTCATTCATTCGGATGGTAGAATTCTTGTTTGGAGAGAGCCGAATGAAAGGTATGACGAGGAAAACATGGCACCTCAAGAAGCCTTTGGAGGCGGAGGCATTACAGTTTGGGCGGGGGTAATATACAATGGGAAGTCTGATATTTTCACTACCAGACAAACAGTTAATGCTGTAGTCTATAGGGACGATATCATACTTCCCATTTTCGTGCCATTTGCCGCAAATTATGGACACGATTTTCTTTTGGTCGACGATAACGCACGGCCTCATCGAGCGCAAATTGTAACGGAGGCTTTGCAGGTCAATAATATAAATCGTATGAATTGGCCTGCAAAGTCTCCAGATTTGAATATTATAGAGAATGTGTGGTCGCATTTAAAATTATTAGTGAGATCAAAAGATGTTGCCCCAGAAACCTTGAACGAGCTGTCCGAAGCCACACAAGAGGAATGGAACAACGTCCCCCTAGATTTCATTAATAATTTAGTGCACAGCATGTCTCGGAGATGCCTTGAAGTTATTCGTCTGCGAGGAGGGCCAACCAAATATTAACATGGTTACGTTTCTTTTCTTTCTTCTCCTTTCTCTTATCCCAATCCTACAAGGGTTATTTTTTGTTTTTTTAAGGTGTCTAAAAATGTGCCATCGTAGTTAGGTACACTTAAACTATCCAGGGTTTTTCACATCTGGTTTATCACGAGTATCAAATACCTCCATTGGTACCGACTTTCATGACCATCAGATTTTGTTTCCTATTCTAAACTTTTTCTTCGCTGTAGTTGAATTAGGTTAACAAATAATTGTTTATTATATTTTAGAATTTTAGAGTTGAATACAGGTATACTATACTATACCTGTGGGTATTATAATATTGAGTGGAATCCAATATGTTACAATATACAGGGTATTGAAAGATGCTTAGTTGGGTTATGGATCAAGTTATAAATGCAAGCTATAGTCCTGTCGATGTTTCGTTTTATTTTCAAGACACTATAAGATCTTCAAAATTGTTGTAACATTTTAAAAACCTTATATAATTAATTTAAAAGTAATCCAGGTGCGATTACTACCTTGGTTACTACACTAATTATTATTAACGTCTTTGAATGTCCTGAAGATCCCTTAAAATAAAGCGAAACGTAGACAGGTATCTAACAGCTTTCATTTATAACTCGGTCCTACATACCTCAAGTAAGCACCTTTCATAAATTCTCTTCGATCGTTGAAGGAATAAAAATATTATTTAATATACAGGGTGCTTCATAAAAAATCTAGAATTTACCGCTAATTTTTAATTGAAGCGGACCTGATAGAACATGTCTCCTTATGTGACTAACCAAATTCTTACTAAGACTAAGGTCTGCTGTTTAGTTCGCCAGAAACCATCACCATGAGACACTCTGTAAAACTACGAAATTCCTATAAAACGCTACTGGTACCTGTTTTATAGGTATAATAATGCTAGAATTTCGTTATAATAATTATTCAGTTCTAAAAAGTCAAATGGATTTAAAAAACACTCTACAATATTGTCAAAAAGCAACACTGTCCATTTGTGCCGCTACTTTCTCCCAAAGTGAGGTTAGGATGGAATATAAAAAACCGTTTCGGTGAAAGACTCTAATTTATGTAAATCAAGTAACGAGATTGAAAATTTTTACGTTTTATTATACTTTCTGTAGTTTTCAAAGTTTTCAATGTTCAAAGCATAAAAATATGCAAAAACATGATATTTTAGGAATGAAATCAACTGTAAGCTTTTTTAGACTCCTGTATATTATAATTGTATTTTTTCCTGATGGCAGTATTGTAAATAATGAGAATAATACAACAATCAGTTTGATGTGAGCTATCACTGGTGAGTTAGGATTTTTTTTGTAAAACCATGTACAAATTTTTGAAAATCCCCTGTATATTCCGAAAAAATGGCAATTTCAAAAAACGGGAGAAATTGTTTTTTTGTATCTAATCATAGATTATTTTGGTGTATATGACAATAAATAAAATATTCTTTTGTAAAAAATATAGTTAAATAAAATTTGGAAAAAAATGCAGAGTTTTAGTTTACACCCTGTACAAACCTTTTCCCATCATATCTGGCGATCCACCAGTCGAGTTTGTAATTTACACACCTTGAGTAAGCTGACGTCGAAAACCGCATTTCAATTTAGCTTACCGTTTTTGAAATATCGAACGTTAAAAATACCCCAAAAAATTACGTTATGCAGTTCGAGTGTCCAGCAGGTTATTTCCACAATCTTCTTTTCAACAACAGGTTAGTAATTTTAAAATAGAAGTACTATAGAGAGATGACAGCATTACAATTTTTTTACCAGCCCCGTAGCTCCGGCTGCAAATGTTGTCCACGCCACTTGAAGGTAACTACGACGGGAATGCTGTTGTAGTGCTGTCGATGTGGGAGGTAACTTTGAAAGAAAACGGCACTGTCCGCTTGGGCAACAAATTGATTAAAATAATTAAATCTTTGCTCACTTAGACTGCCGTCTAATAGTTTAGCCTTATAGAGCTTATAAATGTTTCCCCAGCTTGCTCAATTTCTTTAGGAGTTGAATTGATATTATTAAAAATCTGGGTTACACTATCAAGGTCCTTTTCGGAAAAATCCTGACGTGGTATCGCAGCCACTAATAGCATGAATAAATAAAATAAACTTTTTACACTTGCGGACAATATTAGATGACTGCAAGTTCTTCGAACTGTATAGCCGCTTTTTAACATTACCTTGAGTTTCTTTTTGAAATATGATATCTCTGTCCTCTGGGGCAAGTGCAATAATTAAAACAAGGCGGTCAACGTCTTGACCAACCACTACGACTTGTTCGGTTTCCTGACATTGCTGTTTGCCCTTTCCAAAAAATCCTGACGTGGTATCGCAGCCACTAATAACATGAATAAATAAAATAGACTCTTTACAATTGCGGACAATATTAGACAACTGCAAGTTCTTCGAACTATATAGCCGGTTTTTAACATTACCTTGAGTCTCTTTTTGAAATATCATATCTCTGTCCTCTGTGGCAAGTGCAATAATTAAAACAAGGCGGTCAACGTCTCGACCAACCACTTCGACAGGTTCATTTTCATGACATTTGCTGATAACAACAATAGGTAACAATTTCGACGTCAGCATCATCTACTGCTATACATGTGAATGCATTTTGGTTATGCAGATGATCAGCAAGCTCTAATATAAGTCGTTCCTTATTGTTAAGATTTGTTTAAAAATTACGTTGTGACTGATGCTTATTTTAAAAAAATATCAGGCGTAGAGCGTTTTAATATTCGTCTCTGACGTTCGACACTTTTTGTGATGTTGCTATTTTGCGCGTATTCGTCAAATACAACTGTTTTAGGTTTTTATGAATCTGTTTTGATTTAGACGATTAGGACTCAAGGAAAAACCATCAAGGCGTCTAATTCTACATCAGTGGTGGTTTAAATCTTTTTATAGAACTTGTTAAAGCTGTAAAACTTTTTATAAAAAACTTCTTAACTTTAATTCAACCCTAATGAAATCACGAAGTTCCGAAATCATATCTGAAATACGTGATTATACCGTGTTCGTTAACTCACTCCCAGATTTTACACCCGATTTCTCTAAAACCCCTATTCTAAACACTTTAGGTAATAAAACCTTTCCTATGCGGAACTTTATGGCGAACATTTCTGGTATAATTTTTGTGAGACGTACGGTGTTCAAGAAAATCGCAAAAAAAACTGCCAAATTGCACATTGGGGATGAGTTGCCTCTTGGGAACTCTTTTGATTTTGAAGGTGTACTCCTTGAGAAGCTTAATTCCCAAGTGGCAAAACTTATATATATATATATATATATATATATATATATATATATATATATATATATATATATATATATATATATATATATATATATATATAATTTTTTTTCTATCACGCTATTTTTTAACTAATATCAATATAATTGCACTGGAACATAATTACCGGAACAAGTAGAGTTCTGTGAATCTACTTTGAACAAAAAAGGGTTAGTCCGAGCCATCAGCATCGCTTCATGGAGCAAACAGATAGAGTATGGAGATATCACATTCTGTGTATTTGACGCAAAATACGTCAGAACACGGGTAAAACGGCGATATAAATCTTCTCAAAATATTTCGTTTACTTTGTGCCAACCGTTTTAACGTATATACTACGAAAGCTTTCATGGCTGGAGTCAATTAAGAAATCATGTTTCTTGAGTTTAGACCGTGTCAATGTCAGGGATCTTCACTATACAAGATCAAAACACTAAATGAGCTCCGATGAGCAGAGTTCAGGTTCATACCCGACCTGTGCTCACCGACGCGTGACTCTGATGATTGATTTCCACTCATGATGTCATAACGTATTACGTAACCCACGTTCTCTAATTTTTTGTTTATAATAAACCCGAGGCTGGTGCAAGAACCTTGGTATCTTTTACATTATTCATGTGTCTTGTTGTGTGCTGGTATTCAGCAACATCGAATTGAACAATGTGTTTCTTACTTATACTTCTTTCATGTTCCTTAAGTCTAATAGACACAGACCGTCCAGTTTCACCTATATACACTTTTTTATAGAAATTTTATAAACTCATTTTGATTGCAAAGTAATTACATCTTTTGGTGTCCTTAAGCATTGTCCAATCTTTTAGTGTATACTAAAGATTGTGCTAAAGATCTTCGCAGGATTCTTGCAATTTAATCCAGTACTGGTTTAGATCTGAGATTATTATAATATATAATCGAACGCCTAATATATTCAGTGCAATATTCGTTTGATTTTAAAGCTTCAATCAGTTTTTCTAATTGTCCGGAATTTCAGACGATGATGAAATGGATGATGGTGAGAACTAAAATTTAAATATCTATTCGTATGTGTCCGTTTCCGAAACAGTATGAGCTAGTGTGCCTACAACTGAGTAAAGTATCACCGGGATCTAAAGTAAAATCTTTAAGCTTTTCTACGAAATGTCTAATCACTAATCTAAAAATCGCTGCTAGTTGACGGAACAGCGCAAAAAAATCAAAAATTCCCTGAAATTGTAACATGACAGGCTTGGTCATGTAAATTGCAATACAGAGAATAACTGAAAAGAGACGAACTGAGGTTAGCTGAAACGTAAAACGAACAGGATCGAAAAAAACGTTTCCAGTGACCTTTGAAAATTTCGATGAAGAAGAAGAAATTCAGCCAAATAATATTCCACAATTAAAAAAAGAAAATCATGGAAACGAAGAAGATGATGACTTATAATAGAAGAGAACGTAGAAGAAATAAATACAGACGAAGATTTCGATTTTAACGAATACTTTGATGCTAGTAATGACGAATATATTGAATCCAAATTATTGTGCGAATGTTCAATTTTTTAACCGCAGCTTCATACGAAAGAGTCATAAAAAGTGAGAACTCCTACAAGTAGAAAGCCGCTATGAAGGAAAACATTATGTGGAGCTTGGTGATACTGCCCCAAAGTGCGAGAGTTATCGACAATTAGGGGGTGTTTCGTTTAAAGACAGACGTAAGCCATAAGACATACGTAATAAAGCGCGTCTAGTTGTACGCGGATTTATACAACAAAAAGGAATCTGTTATCAAGAAAGGTTCACGCCGGTTTTTCGTTACGTTTCGATTCGAGTGTAGCTCAATCTAGCTACGAAGACTTGTAAATCGCGAATTTGAGCGTGCAGACCAAGTTTTTCTATGGTGCCAACAGGGATTATAACAAATATAACCCAAGCTTAGTCTATCAGCTAAAAAAGAGCCTTTAAGGACTGAAACAATTCCCGGATGTTAGAATCGTAGATTTGTTTCTTTTTTAAGTCAATAGAAATTTGAACAGATAAATGTATCGGTAGTTTCGAGAACGTGAAAGTATATTCAGCAATATATGTTGATGGAGAGCCATGCGAAACGGAACAATCATGATTTATTTATTAATTTATTTATTTCACAATAGGGATAACAACAGATTACAATCCAAAATTGTGATCCACTATATAATTTCTTAATTTAGCGGGTATAAAACAATAACAAATATAAGTACATATAGTTTATTAAACGAAAAAATGATTAACTAATATTTACATTCTATGCAACTTAAGCCTATACTTAAAACAAATTAATGACAACTCAAAAAAGTTTATGTCATTAAAATTCCTGTTGAAAAAACTCAACACTCTACACAGAGGTGAGTTCTGACCAGCGTTGGTCCTACGAAAGAGAATATGGAAAAGTTCGGTATATCTAAAAGCTCTATTGAACACGTTAAATTGAACCTGTGAGGATATCTGTAGAGCAAATGCTAAACCCTTCATTATTTTAAAAAGTATTACTAAATCAGCCATTTTACGCCTACACTGCAGCAATAAAATATTAAATTGTGTCATAAGTATTGAATAATCTCTATCTATAATTACATGATTAATTTTAAAAGCGACATACCTTACGAACTTATGTTGAACAGATTCTAATCTGTTTATATAAATTTGACACTGCGGATTCCAAACAATCGATGCAAAAGAAAGTTTACTATGAATGAAAGCATATATATATATATATATATATATATATATATATATATATATATATATATATATATATATATATATATATATATATATATATATATATATATATATATATATATATATATATATATATATATATATATATATATATATATATATATATATATATATATATATAAGTTTAGTAGGGCTGTTGGATTATTGAAATACCTCGTATTTCTCTTCCCATAATTCCCAATAATCGATTGGAATCATTTATTATTTTTTCTATGTGGGATTTAAAAGCCAACTTGCCATCCAAAATAACATCGAGATCCCTGATTTCCGAAACTTTTTTTTTAATCTTTATTGGTAATTACGTAATGAATTAGATTTTTATTACGGCTGAAAGAAATTGCGAAGCACTTGTCTAAATTAAAAAATAAATTTCTCGTCTCACAGTAGGCAGAAAACCTCTCCAAATCCCCCAGCAATTCCAGACAGTCCGCCGGTGTTCGTATGTATCGCGCGAAAAAGTTTTAAATCGTCTGCCTAAAGATAAAAATGAGCAATTATTTATATATAAAACAAAAAATACTGGACCCAAATGACTGCCTTGTGAAACACCTGAGGAAACCTGGAATGAGTCCGAAATGAAACCGTTCACTGCCACCCCTAGAGACACACCGACCTCAGGAAGGCGATCAATCAGTACTTGTTGACTGATTTTGTCGAAAGCCTTACTGAAATCGGCGTAAATTGCATCCACCTCCGACGAGCACTCAACGAATGAAATTAAATTAGTTTATATAACTATATTCTTTTCTTCAACATTTTCCAGTATTTTAGCATTTTTCCATTTTGATGGGAAGAGACGTGTTGAATATATTAATTAACGGGCGTAACAAACCTAATTTACATTTTTTTATCAATATGACTCAGATATTATCAGGGTCCATGCATTTTTTTGAATCAAGGCGGTCAATTGTAGATAGAACATCAAATTCTTGTAAGACAAACCCGCCGTCATCAAAGTCTAATACGTTCTGATCAAAAGCCGTCGAGTTAACATAATAAGTTTTAAAACATTCCGAAAATAGCTTAGATACGTTTTTACCAGTGTTGGCTTCAAGAGTCCCATAATATACAGAACTGAGTATACACTCCGCTGTTTTTTTCTTGTTTTTTATGAAGCTATAAAAATCTTTAGTAATATTGTTAGAGATGTCATTCTCCATACCGCGAATATAGTCATTGGAATCATTTTGCATGAGCTGTTTGGATAGTCGGCGCAAATTCGAAAAATTTGTATAGTCATTTTGATTTTATAAATTTTGTATTTTTTATGAACCTTTACTATCCGCACAATTATCTTTAGCGTTTCAGCTCTAAAGTAAAAAGGGAATCCACGTTTTCTCTTATATTTAGGAACATAATTATTTATACAGGCATTCAACACAGTGTAACAAGCGTCGACATCAGAATCAACATTGACAAAAGTTTAAAGGTAATTGCCTCATAGTCGGCTTTATTAAAGTTAAAAAGAGTGCAAGCATTCTGGTTGAGTCTCCTGAAGATGGCTTTATTAAATTCTGTTGTTTATATTCTTAATATTATTAAACTGCTTGAAGTCCATAGAGAAAACAGTGTCAATAATTTTAGAGCAACTGTTATCAACATTATTGGGTTCTAAGAAAGTTTCGTTATAGACAGTACGCAATTGTTGGAAAGTTGAAATCGCCCAAGATAATAGTACAGCTCTTACCTAGAATTTCTTCATTTTGTTGCATCTTACTTAAAAACGAATAATATGTTAACATATCCCCAGGGGCAGGTAGACACAGCACATGTAGATTTTTTCACCAGTGTTGGTAGTTAAGGAAAGCCACAAATCCTCCGCATCAGACTGAAGAGCCGGAACATGGCACACCTGATATGCGGAATTCACCGCTATCATAACACCCCCACCATCAGATTTTATAGACCCCTCTGTCTCCCTATCACGCCTGAATACCTGAAAGCTGTTACTGAACCACTCACTATCACTTATGCTTTTGTTGAGCCAAGTCTCGGTAAAGTACAATATGACAACAACCTTATGTTTTGCAAGTGCTCGAAAAAGTTAATATAAACTCAGCAAAATCGTTGTCTATACCAACGAGAGCCTGATACAGCTTATTTGCTGTAAATCAAGTCGGAAGTTTCCTTAATAATTGGAATGACGAACATTGGTAGGCAGTGCAATGGATTTTTCCTGATTTAAAACAAACAATCCATTATAAGATTGTTTATTCGAAAACCCGAAACACAAAAGGTATACGTTACACAGACGTCGATTATACGGGATACATTGAACTAGAAAATCAGTCACCGGATACATCTTTCTGATAGTAAAAGGATCTATTACATGGAAAATGCCAAAAATAATCTGTTGTAGCTCAATCGAAAACAGAAGCCGAATACATAGCTTTGGCCCTTAGTTGAAAAGAAGCATTGTGGTTAAAATCCTTTCTACAAGAAATTGGTGTTCCAAGCCCAATAATGAAGATTCTTGTGGATAATCAATCAGCGATTAAATTAACCCAGGTGCATCAATTTCAAAGCAGAACGAAGCATTTGGATGGTTTGTGTGGAAAGAGTGTGAAATGGCAACATATTTAGAAATTATGTGTGATGAGTTAGCAGATATTTTGACATTGCCGCTTACAATAGCCATTTTTAACAATTTGCTTCGATAAGTTGTCAAATTGCCTTTTTTGTGCGTAATTTGTAGTCACAATGTAAACTACATATTTTTTAGTATACAAGTTATGGTTTTTGTTTGTAGTTGAGACAAATTTATTGACTATTGACATAGTATCGGAAATGTGTGCCAACCGTTTTAACGTATATTTTATCTTTAATACAGTCTGCAAAATTTAACGATAACCTTGTATGTGTTTTTGCAGAGCCAGCAAGAAAGCAAAGCTCTCTGTTCTTATCAGTATATTTAAAAGTTTGTCATTTTTAAGCTTTGGTAACGTATTATTGTTTTTCCTGGATAAGAATTACCCTATCTTGGCAATCGTAAACCATTGCGTAGCCTTTGCCGACCAATAAAAAATAAAAATGCAAAAGTAGTCGACAGGGAGATTAGCTTATTACACCTTTTTTACTTATTGCTTATTCCAGTACCATTTGAGAAAAAAGTATAATAAAGCAGGCAATATTTGCAATTTACGGAATTCTGTTATAACTTCTGGAATGAGATAATAATATATCCCTGTAGCTAGCCTCATCTAAATTTTTTGTAATGGCTTGAATGATATTAATCATAGAAATATAATAATCTTCGATTTTTTCAACATAATTCCACAAAACTTTTTTATATCTAAAATATCTTTTTTTAGAAAAATTAAAAATCTTGTTCCCCATTTTTGTTTTAGCAGTTTTATGTTAGGTTAGTTTAGGTTAAAAGTGAGTGGCTCAAACCTTCACTACGACTCTGTGGTCTACTGTGGCTATGTTTACACTTCCCCGAGCAACTCTAAGTCCTCAATGAGTCTTATTATTCCCTTTGGGGAGGTATTCTTCAAGTCCTCGGGCAGCAGGATATCTCTACTGAAAATACAGAACCTGATCCTGGTAGCTACCGGGCATTCACATAGCACATGTCTGGCTGTCTCGACATCCTCCATACATAGGTGGCACTCGGATTCGTCTTTAAGCCCCATCCTGTGCATGTGATGTCTTAGACCACAATGGCCAGTGTATAGGCCTACTGCTGTTTTGAGCTTAATTCTGTTCATATTTAACAAACTTTCTGTTATCCTCTTCTTCATAGGAAAAGGGATAAATGCCTTTGCATGGGACAGGCCTGGCAGTCCAAGCCAATAGAGATTAACTTTTTCCTCAACCAGGTCCAAAATTGCGCGCTTGGCCGTTTCGTGGGATACTCCTAAAGCTGGTTCAGGTCCCACGAATCTCGTCTCTACTCCTTTATTTGCTAGAAGATCCGCAGACTCATTTCCCTCCAAACCTGTATGTCCTGGTATCCAGATAATAGCAATTTCATTGTCGCTCTCCAGGCCAGCAAGTTTAAGGGACGCCTGACTATCTGTATTGTTTGTTGATCCTGCAACATTCTAACACACAATTCGATAGCATGGACATCTGTTTGGAATATTGAGGTGTTATTTCCCAGGCTTACTGAAGATCAACTTTCGATCTTACCCCATGTATTCCAGCTCCTACACCTTTATTGGTTTTGGAGCCGTCCGTGAAGAGGCACATTCACACAAACGCTCCTTTAAGTAGATCAGATTTATTCTGATCCCACTCCTCAGGGAAGATCACGGAGTAGGGTTGCTGTGCACTAACAGTTTTTGGTAGCAAGTCCGATGGCATTCCCAACATGTAGTGGTTTTTCACAAATATAAGCATGTTGGTAACATGATGGAGTCTGTATGTTGTCCTCATTGCTTCCCCTTCCACAAATAGGTGAAGTGGTGGAAGTTTCAAAAGGAGCTTCATGGCCGCCGTAATTGACAGGCAAGCCTGTCTCTGCAGTCCACTCAGTTTGGCTTGGACAACACTTTGTTGTCTGTTGCTCCACCAGGCTACAGAGCTATAGGCTATCGTTGTTCTTATGACCGTTAGGTACAGCCAATATAGCTGTTTTGGTCTCATACCCCATAAATTCTCGCAGATTTTACGGCAGGTCCACATGGATAATTTAGCTTTCTGAACTATTTTATTCAGATAAGCATTCCAGTTCAGCGTTTTATCTAGGATAATTCCCAAATATTTCACTTCAGCGGAAAATGGTATCACCTGTCTCCTTAAGGAGGGTGGTCGAAGTCTCTCCAGATTCCTTTTCTTTATGAAGGGGACTACTACCATTTTTTTAGGGTTCTCATCTCTTCCCTCTCACACCATGTTAGTTTGGTGTTCAGTACTTCCTGAAGGGTTGCTGAGTTTTCCTCTTCAGCCTTTCCTTTTACTATGATGACTAGATCATCGGCATATGTCTGCAGATCAACCTCCCACAGCCAGCAGATTGTCCACCAGTAGTGACCACAGCAAGGACGATAACACTCCTCCCTGTGGACACCCTCTAGCAGCTCTAAAACTCACTGTCTCGTCCTGTAGAGATGTTGTTATTTTCCTGTTTTCAAGCATTGCCTGTATCCAGCCACATATAAGGGGTTCTACCCCTCTTTCAGTAATTGCATAATAGAGTGATCCAGAAAGAGCATTAATAAATACTCCCTCGATATCTAAGAATGCAGCAACTGCAATCTCCTTGTTTTCTAGAGAGTTTTTTATGCTCTCAACATGCTCTCTTTCCTAGAGCCTGTGTTCCTGAACAGGCTCCCTGGACAGAATCTTGTGGCCTCTGGCACTGGTGGGTATATCTGATATACCCTCACAGAACCTTTTTCACGACTCTGTTTTGGCTTTCCTGATTGCTTTATTGTAGTTTATTAAAGCAGTTCTATATTGGTCCCATTCACCTGATATTTTAGCTCGAGTTTACGAACTTCTTTCCTTAATTCATTCAGGTTATTGTTCCACCAAGGTGTATTTCTATTGTCTTTTTTAACCTTCAGTGGACAGTTTTCGCGATATGATGAGATTATGGCGGTTGTGATTTGGTTCGTCACAAACTCTAGTTGTTCACGATTATTGATTTAGGTAGATGCGTGGCAGAGATTGGATTGTAGAGACGTTTTATAGCCGTTCCAGTCTGTGCTTCTTGGGTCACGATATTTAACCTCAGGCCTGGGGCCTACTATAATGTCAAACCGGATGTGTCTATGATCTGAGCACGATGGTTCAGGCGACACCTTCCAGTCAGAAATGTTATTGCTAATAAAGTAAATAGTTAAAAAGTGACTCACCTTTTTGGTTGATGTCCGTGCTTCCCTATGCTACATGGTGTGAGTTGGCAGCACATCCAATCACTAGCTGTAATCTCTTCCGTTTGCAGTGCGGGATTAAGTTGCGCACTGCTTTTGGAGTCTTGCTCTCCCTATCCGGCAGTGAGACGTGTATCGCTGCGTCGTCTCTTGTGCAGAACTCTGAAAGTAGAAAATAATTTATGTTCTTCTTGATGAGGATACATGCTCTGGGTTTTCCCTCCGAGCTGCACTCAATTGACTTACCAAGAGATTTACCTAGACACATGACTCGGTCCGAAGTAGATTTCCAGGGTTCTTGGATAAAGGTAATGTCGACTTGCTCCTTATAAAATGCATTGCTCAGAACATGTGTAGCTGCCCTGGCAAATTTATTATTTGTCAAACTGATGCAGGCGGTTACCTTTTTCCTTGTGGCTTCTTCCCTTTTGGGGAGCCACCACTAGGTCCTCTCGATGCGGTTTGGGATCGCCAGGACATTTCTGGTTCTTGGGGTTCTTTGGGTCCTTGACGTTCCCATTGCCCCTTTTTGGGCCTTTGTCCATGATAGGCTTCCTGCCCGGAAAGGATTTGCCTTTCGCAGACTGGGTAGCCTGTTTAACGTCGCTGCTTTGACCTTTTGAGGATCCAGCTACAGATGCCTCGAGATGCAGCTTTTTGCTGCGTCTTCCGGTTACAGTCTGGTTTGCCTTCTTCGGTTCCTGCAGCCCTCTTTCTCTTGGGCGGAATGTGACCTGCCCAAAGCCAAAGTATGGTCTGTAGTCGATACTTCGTAGTGCTTCCATGGAAGCGTCATGTTTTATGTTTGTTGTGTTGTTTATAATAATATTTAGATTAAATATGGCCTGTATATATTTTTTTGTTTTTTAGTATTTTAATCATTTACAATATTAAATTAAGTTGAAAAAATTGGTAGTGTTTTTTTAACTATTCATATATTACCAAAATATAAGAAATCTATTACATTAAATATGTTGTTAAAAAATGTATTAGGCAGATATCACAATGGCATAATTTAAGGGAGTTTTTCAATTATAAATGATTTCAAAAACTTCCAATAGAACTCTTTTTTTTAATTATATTAATATTACTAAAACTGGGACCTTTTTTATTTGGCGCCTATGGTAACTGAAGTTGTCCATTAATCACACTACTCTAAGGAATATTTCGTAGTAACTGATTTCTAAACCAAACCTCAAAAAGTTCTGCTATGATATACTTACAGTAGCCTAGACAAAAATCTTTTATATTTTTTGCAGACAACCGCCAAGCATTTGGGACTCAGCCGTCTTCTGAACCAACATGTAATATGGTTATATGTTTCTCCTTACTCGATCAAGCTTTAGATAATAGGTCGATTATCCTACCTGTATTTCTTTATGGACGTTCAGTATTCCAGCGCCACTTTCGCAATCGCTATGATTTTATTTGTGATGCGATATTTGAGACCTATTTTTGCTAGACCTCTCCGTTTTTACAATAGCTGTTTTTACATTCAACCAGTTTTTTTAACAAAACTTATACTCCACTAATACTTTTTGTTCAATTGCCAAAGATTAGAGCAAGTAAAATGACTAGACTAGGCCTTTTCGTGAGAATTTTAAAATTACTGTTTGATATTCTGTTAGGAGAACTTATCTAGTCCAAGAGCTTGTGACAAAAAAACTGCAGAACAAATATAATGGCACATTGTCAATTTAAAAATTTAATTATAGCATTGCTTTGGCAACAAGACGGGGACAAAAATAACAAATAAATAAGTTTAATGCCTAACCGTTTTTGGACCAATTTGACCGGTTTATCTTATGTAGAGTGGAAAGCGATACACAAGATTATTAATTTACAAATGCCTGCCAATAACCTGCGAAATCCCCTGACCATACACCGCTTAAGAGGAGGGATACAAGATAGCCTTTACAAGAACAAAATTTATTGAAAAGTGTAATTACTAGTATAATAAATAAACAAACTATATTTGTTTAGTAATTTCCACTAATTTATTTCCGTTTCACAGCTGTTTCGACACACTGTGTCTTTTTCAAAAACCAACTTAAGACTGATACTAGAACTAGATTTTTTAACAGTAATAAAAGAATCTACCTACCCCTAGCAGATATTAGCTATAAATATTTAGCAGTGGGGAACCGTTTAGGTTCATTTGATCGTTCAATGGTTTTTTCCTCTTATTAATTTCCAGACTTTCCAAGTAATTTAATTTAATGATTTGTTTCTAATAAATGTTTTATCAGTTTTTTGTTTAATATACAGTGTGGGCCATTTTGGTGATGCATGTATTGGGATCTCGGAAACTATAAGAGATACAAAAATTATTAAATGTGCAAAGTTTTACAGAATTTTATCGGTAATTTAAAAACGCCAGCAGCGTCCTTTAAGTTTTTTGGTTTTCGAGATATTTTGAAAAAACTAAAAAGTGGCATTTTCTGTAAAGCCCTGTAACTTCTTTATTTGTATTTTGTTTCAGAATCTATGAACACTTTTTCATAGCCATTTTTTGTGCAGAAAACGGTTATTTCATTAGATTTTAATTACGACGTTTCGGTTATCCTTCACCAAACAAATAGAAATGCGATTATTGCCTTAAATAATTACGCTGATACTTACCCAGAGAGGCTACATCCAAACCAAAGGTATTTTTCAAAACTTGTGGTTAATTTAAGAACGTGTGGAAGTTTCGAACAGTCATGGCTTAAAAAGTATAACAAAGACAATAACAATCGTGACAATCAAGTTATAAATTACATTACCGAAAACCCAACTTCATCGACAAGAATAAGCGGTACAGAGCTAGACATTCCTAGGACAACACTTGGATGGATTTTAAAGAAATATAAGTACCACCCATACAAGCCGACCATTGTTCAAGGGCTCATTCAAGGAGATTTTCTAAGGAGACTTACCTTTTGTAACTGGTACATTAACAAATGCCAGGAAATTGTAAATTTTCGCAGTGCCATTATAAGGACTGACGAAATATATTTTAGTAACTGTGGGATCTTTAACAAACATAATCGTCACCATTGGACAACAGAGAATCCTAGATTGTTGGCACAACGTAGGTTGCAAATTCGATTTGGCATGAACTTTTGGTGTGGCATTTACGGTAAAATAGTTTTTCATATTAGCTGGTTTACCTGCTTTAAACATAATCTTGTATTTTCAGGTAATCAACTTATAGGTCCATTTTTTACCAGCATACTTAAACTGGTGAAAGATATTTAGATATGCTACAAAACCAAATTCTACCATCAATTAGAGATGCAGCACAATACGAATTTCATAATGTTTCGTTTCAGCAGGATGGCTGCCTAGCCCACAATTCCAGGGCTGTCAGAGACTTATTAAGAAGAACTTTTGGGAACAAATTAATTTCCAATCGTGGTCCTACATCATGGTCTGCTAGGTCGCCAGATATTACATCTTTGGATTTGTTTTTGTGGGGGCACGTTATTAAATGAAGTTTTTGAATTTGAACCTCCCGAGGCATTGGCCGTACTCGAACAGAGAGCTCAGGAAGTGTTTGCTAATATTAACAAAAACACACTTAGACGAGCGACAAATAGTGTTTTAAAAACATGTCGTGTTTGGCTTGCTTAAAATGGACAGCATTTTGTTTAATATACCAAATATTCTTTTGTGTACATGTGTATGTTTCTAGTTAAAGCTTACTATTATTTTTTCGTGTTTCTTGTGATTACTACATTAAATATTTATTAAACATTACAAAAACATATTGTTACCGTGGCGATCCAAAACCTACTAGAATAAAATCGATTTTTCAATATTTTGATAGTTTTTCTTTAGAAAATGTAAACTTGTTATACATCAATGAATAGGATTTTTCTTGTTTATTTTAAAGAGACAAAAAGTCAATATGGCGTTCAATAACCGTTTTCTACACAAAAAATGTCTGTGAAAAAGCTTTCATAGTTTTTGAAACGAAATACAAATAAAGAAATTACAGGGCTTTACAGAAAATGCCACTTTTTAGTCCCCTCAAAATATCTCGAAAACCAAAAAAGTTAAAAGCACGCCGCAGACGTTTTTAAATTACCAATAAAATTCTGTAAAACTTTGATCATTTAATCGTTTTTGTATCTCTTATAGTTTCCTTGATCTCAATACATGCATCACCAAAATGGCCCACATTTTATGATGTTTTGTGTTCTTTGATACGTTTACAAAAAGATCTACCCGTTTGACCAATGTAAACTTTTTCGCAAGAACCACATTTTAATTCATATGCCCCTGATTTTTCGTCCTTATTTGTATTAGACTTGTTATTCTTAATATATCTGCCTAAAGTATTATTGGTACAAAAAAAGCTACTTTATGATTTGTTTTTTAAGATATTTCTCTATTTTAGTGCTAATTTTCTGGTATATGTTAATGTGTTAAACTTAATATTGTCTTTAGTATTGAAATTAGGATAAACGAAATTGAGTGCTTTTTTATATTGTTTTTTATTTACAATTTTGTGTATTATGGTTGTTAAAATTGTCTGTTGACTGTGAAACTATGAAAAGCTGCCATCTTATGTGTGAATGGGTGGTTTGATGTATTATGTATTTTTATATCTATAGGATGGTTTATGATAAATTTTCGTGTTTCAAGTTCATAGCTTCAGTAGAGGGGATACTGGGAAATAGGTTTTGCACATCCAAAGAAATTAAAATAGCGTTATTTGGAATTGTTATATTTTTAATATTATTAATTAATTCAAGGCTATTTTTTATACTATATTTAGGCTTGAAGTGACAAAATTTACTAATAATTTCTATTAATTTGTTAGATACCCGGTGTGCTGTAGGTGTTACATAAGACACTACTGGCCGAATGGGCTTATTGTGTGTGTGTAATTTAATAAAAGAATATAGCTTCGGTGCTTGTAAGTTCATTAACGTTAAACTGTATTTTATTTTGTCACTAAATAAATTACTTTCTTTGATTGCATTTTTAGTCATTTTTTTAAATATATCTATCGGGTTTTTATCCATTTTATTAAAGTTCTCAGGATTTAGAAAATCTATAGTTTTTTTTCTTTTTTCAACGCAATAACCCTTTATTCTTTATCCGCCCTAGTGAATATAATATTATTTTGTACAATTTTTTCCCTAATATTATTAACTATAATAACATTTTGGATCGAGAAAATTTTTATGTTATGTTTTACTGTTTGACTTTATCACTAATCAATGTTTTAATTTACTCTGAACTGAACTTTTCGTTTTCAGATTCCGAATCCCTTAACCGTCATTATTCTCCTTTCCTTCACACTAGAGGTTTTTTCGTTATCGTGCATAGAATTTAAAAAAGATTTAGAAAAAAGCTGTTTAGAAACCGAGCAAGAAAATTACGTCCATTGCGTGAGGACACGCATGAAGCGGTATCCACAGGATTGTGATTACGATAATAACTGCTACGAATGTGACTGCGAATCGTGTTCATATAGTGAATGTGGAGGTAGGTAATTGATACAATAATTATATAAATTAGTAAACTCATTTTACATTTCTTTACTATTACAAATTTGGTAACGTCTCTCGCAAATAGAACGCTTAGTACAAAAAAAGCCTAGTAGGTATACTTTCGGTAATTAGTTGGCAAAAAAGAGTTATTGGCACTTTAATACAGCGAATCAAAAAAGCAGAAAATACAAATACGTTTTGGTTTTATCATTTCAAAATACTAATTTACTTACGCGAGACAGTGGTCTATTTAGAAATAGCTTCTGGGGAGGAGGGGTTGCAACTTAAAAAGACAGGGATCAAACTAATTCTAATCTTTCAACAGCAGGTCCTTGCTTCCTGATTTATACAGTTGAACGATATACACAAATATACGACTAAAAAAAAAAGGTTCTTGCTTTTTATGAACGTTAATAAACGTTATACTTGTTTCAGCTATGTCTCTCTGGGGGAAAGACCTTCAAAGAAAACGAACTAAGTAGTACTAACATTTTAAATGTAATAAATATTTACTACAGTGAAACCTCCCTTAACGTAAACCTCCGAACAATGGACACCTCTGCTGAATGGACAATTTTGTCACCGACCATCAGTATATGTATTTGTATTAGACCCTGTTGACAACGGACACTCTCAACACAGCACATTTAATGCCGGTATTTTTATTGCACATTATGGGCAATATTTAGATCTATGCTAATAAGCGGCGCGGCGCCTACCTATTGTAAATAGC
The DNA here is from genome assembly GCA_030620095.1 of Kuschelorhynchus macadamiae. Classification (NCBI taxonomy): domain Eukaryota; kingdom Metazoa; phylum Arthropoda; class Insecta; order Coleoptera; family Curculionidae; genus Kuschelorhynchus; species Kuschelorhynchus macadamiae. Next base: position 77,433 of record JAUTXW010005193.1, on the reverse strand, counting down.
ACTAGTTTAACAATAGGCTTATGGTGTCTGGCTTGTAGGTAAATTGCATAATAAATAGATCACCTTATTTTTATAAAATGTAGTCTTCATCAATAGAATATTTTAGTTTTGATGTTACTCTGGTGCGATCAATATGTCTTCAAACAAAAGAAAGTTTTTGAGTCTTCAAGAAAAAGTTGAAATAATCCAGTACGCCGAAAAAACAAACTTAGTGTTAGAGTATTAGGCGAAAAATTCTGTGTAGGAAAATCTCAAATTAGTGATATTTTGAGAAACAAGAGCTATCTTAACAAGCGATTCGCCGAGACCGTGAACATGAAAGAGAAAAAGAAATTTACGAAAACTGAGGGTGCTACCATAGACCAAATTGTCTACGACTGATTTTGTAAAGTACGCTCAAAAAACATTTCAATATCCGGTACAATAATAAGGGAAAAAGCACAAAAAATTGCGAAGAATCAGGAAGTTGACGGCTTTAAAGGATCAAATGGATGGTTGGAGAAGTTCTGTCAACGTCAAAATATCTCGTTCAAATCCATCTGTGGCGAAGCAGAGGCTGTAGACTTGATTCGGGTAACTGATTGGCGGACGAAATTACGTGCTATTATCAAAAACTACGCACCGAGAGACATTTATAACGCCGTTGAAACGAGCGGGAAAGCGACCAAGGAGAGACTCACCGTTTTACTTTGCTCCGCTATGAATGAAGAAAAAGAAAATGGACTGGTGATTGGAAAAAGTAAAAAACCCCGATGTTTAAAGGATCAAGAGTGGAAAAATTGCCACTTGAATGGTACTATAACAAGAAAGAATGGATGACAAGTGATATAATGTCGGATTGGTTGACGAAATTTGACCGAAAAGTGCAAAGGCAAAAACGAAATGTACTTTTATTTTTAGATAATGCCGCATCTCATCCAAAACTGGAGTTAAAAAATGTTAAAATAATTTTTTACCGCCAAATACGACAACACACATTGTCAGCCATTGGACCAAGGCGTGATTCAAAATTTTAAAAACCACTACAGAAAGTTTTTAATCAAGCGAATTTTGTTCTCCATGGAGTATTCTGAATCTACCGAACAATTGGAGAAATCCATAAATGTTGTAAGTGCCTTGATTTGGATTGTTGCCGCATGGAAAAAAGTCGAATCCAAGACCATCAATAACTGCTTCCCCAAAGCTGGATTCGACGAAATTCTCAAGGAAAACGTTGACTACGATAGTGAAGATGATGTGCCATTATCGGAATTATGTAGAAACATCAATGTATTCTGTTCCGACTTAACTTTATATTCAGAAATTGATGAAAGTTTATTCACGGAAAATCCTAACATAAGTGTACGTGAGTGCATCAGTGAATTTCAAAATAGTGAGAATGGTTAGATTTCATCTGACAGCGATGATGAAGAAATTATTTTTTCCAATATTAAGACCATTAAAGAAGCATATAAAATGTTAAGGGATATTGAAAACTTTTGCATGTTATCTGGAGATTCTGTTTTAGGGGAAACAATCTCAGAGATTGCGTCTAAAATGGAATCTCAAATGATTACAAACACATTTTTAATAATTTATTTTTAATTTTAATTTAATTTAAGTTTAAGGCAAACAACACTTGATAATATTTTTAAATAGAAACTTTTTATAAAGTAGAACTGTATTAAACTGTATATGTAGGTAGAATAATATTTTATATTAGGTAGTACATTTTTATTGTATGCATATATGTGTGTAAAAGATGTTGGTGTATACGTAGTAACAATTGTATTAATAGTTTGTAGTGAACATATTATTTTTTTACTTAAAAATAAAGTTTTTTTTTTAAATAAAATAACAATGGTATTTAATTTGTTCACTCCCCACAACGGACACCTCTATATAGCGGACAGTTTCTGTAGCACGACTACTGTCCGTTGATAAGAGGTTACACTGTGTATCAAAAAACATAAAATAACATGTATTATTCATTATACGAGTAATGTACCACGTATACAATCTTATTATAATATGTCTAGATTTCGACGTTTCACTGCTAATTCGTCTAGGACTTCATTTTCCGAAATTCCTGCATTTTCATGAATAAACATCATGGATAATCCGTTTAATCTTTCTTCACCTGTTGAATTCCTTAGGTAGCTTTTCACGAATTTTAAAGATGAACAAGATCTTTCGCAACTACGAGTTGTTACAGGCAATATCGTCGTAAAATAAATTTTTAATACACTTATCCAAAGCAATTATGGCATTAGTGGGCCTCTCATTTTGCTTTAGACTTTTTAAGACTTGATTACAAAGATTTAGTTCCCTTTTACGTTGGAATCAAGTTCACAAATCTCAATCAAATTTTCTATAGATTCACTAACATTGCAAGGAACTTCTGAATCAAAAGTTTGAAGAAGCTGTTGAAAGGGTCTTAAGTTTCTTTTTGACGGACAAATTTGTCAGCCATTGTTTGAACTGTTTGATCAAGGAATAGTATAAATATAGATCGTTTATAATATACTGTATCCGAGGGAATATTTTTTCTGTGTATTTGACGGCCTGCAATTCTTGATCTAGATATATTAACTTGATGTTTTTCGCACAGTTCAGAAACCTTTCTAAAAATGCCAGAAAATTTTTCATCTGCATTATAACGAGTATTTACTAATAACCTTTTTGGTATTTATTGCTGATTCATAAGTCCATATTTTGAATTTGCAGATACTTGCTTAATGGAATTATAAATTTAAAAACACTTTCGATAATGAAGAGGCTTGTAAAAAAATCGCATTTGCATACAGCCGCTAAAAGAAGGTGGGCTTCTGAAGCAACGTCCATTTTGTTATCTCTAGCAAAGCATTTATTAAATGTTCTAGCAGTTCAATGAAAGCTCTTACCGAATCATGCCGTTCAGTCTATCTTGTTGGGCAAAGTCTCTTTGATTTTTCAGACCGTGGTTTCTCCTGCAAGTTGTCGATCTCAATTGCGAGTAAATTTAACTTTTTGGGATACTTGACACTTTCAATAACGCCATTACAATTTTTAATCTCAGAAATTGAACACCTCTTTGAGAGGGAATGATTTAAGGAATGTGAACAGCAATGAAAGTATTGCGCTTTAGGGTGAACAACCAGATATTTTGCATTTAAGCCTATCTTGTTCATTGAGGTACAAATACTATTGGCCAAACCCAAGCCTGTGCAATCTGTCACCGGAAAAAATTGCAGGAATTATTCGGGAATAATATAATTTCCTACAAACCTAACACAAAACGGTAGTTGGTTTGTATGTACCATGTATGTTTGTTGTCTCGACGGATAATACTCAACAAGTTTTGATATAATTTCATTTTGTTTTGGAGCACTAATATAAATGCTTTTACCTCCGGCAGATAAAAAATGTTTTCTTAAAGTTTCATCTCCAGAATCTATTTTTTCTATTTTTAAGTAGTGCTCTAAAATTTGCCTCGTTTTTTTTAATGGGTTCTTTTAAATGGATTGGCCCTGAATCGCGATGACCTCTAAAAGCAATGACAGGCCTTGCAGGAAATATTGCAGAGGTTATAATGAGTTTTAGTTTTTAACTATTAGTTTTAATTTGTTACTGTCGTTTTGTGTTATTTTGTTTGTGAATACTGTCATGATCATTGTAATTTGACAGAAAATTGGCTGCTTTTTTCCAAACACTTTCAGTGATACTCAGCTTTATCAGTAGCCGTTTTCCAGTTTCTAAAAGGGTAATTCACCAGCCCTGGACGTAATGATTAATGTCCAACAACAATATTTACAATAAATACCATTTTGAGAAGGTGTATATACCAGCCTTACTTACATTTTAGGTGTCTGGGACCCGATGCCTTAAACTTGTAATAATTTTTTGGTGTCCAATCATTTTCCAAAGTGTTTTTTTTTCGTGATCATTAATCTGTAAAATTATAAAGTAATATAGAGACTAGTTATTTTCAAGTATGCAATTTTCTGCAAATTAATGTTAACGTACTTTACAGTAATAAGGGTCTCAAAATCAGCATCAGTTATTTCTGGTGGCGTCGAAAATCTATTATTCTCCTAGAGTGATTTGTTTTAAATCAAACATTATCAGTAATTTTGTATACAAAAAAAATCTTACCTCTACAACAGAACTAAAATGGCCATCACCGTACAGTGTAGAACAGTCTTCCTCCTAACCCTAATGTAATTAAAATACCAATTATTAGAATGTGTTAATATTACATACAAAAGTAAAACAGCCTTACCTTAACTATAGAACTTGGCCTACTTGCTTGATTAGAACCTTCTAAAATTATCGTTTTGTCTAATTTAGGTATTTTAATGTTACGTTTGTCCAAGCTTATTTTAGTTTGCTACAGTGGCGGACATATCACCGGCACCGGTCAGTTCGGAGCCGTGCCCAGGGGACCAAAGGCAAAGGGGCCCCCGCTAAAATTTGAATTAGACCACAAATATTGTTAAATAAGAAAAATAATTCCTTAATTTTCTATAAGTTACTATTCACTTATTTTTGGAATAACAAGGCTGCAATCTGTTTACTTTTAACAAATCCAAAGATCCCTTCCCAAAGACCCGAATCAGAAAATATGAGCTTCAGTGAAATCTACTACTCGTTTGTTACACAAAATAGTATAGTTCCTAGAGTATGACCGTGCTATTCGAAACTTATAGACGCTGCTTGCCGCCTTAATTGCAAACTATTTCAGTAGTAACCAATGAAGTAAACGTATTATGGATTGGAAGAATAGTTCAGCATAGTTGTACTGAATTGTGAGATAAAAATAAGACTGTTGGTAAAGAAGTATGATATTAAGTGAGATACGAAGTTTCTTTTTGGAAAAATGCCTACTGAATCTACGTGATACTTGGCAATACAAGGCAATGCACAATGAGCTAATTCACAGTTATGTAAAATATGTCTGCGACAAACTTGTATCTGACATATATGTAACTTTTTTTTTTTAGACTCGACTCAAGACAATCTCAAAAAAGATAAATTAAGAATTTTTGTCAGAGCGTTCAACGTTGAACACAGATTATACGTTAGCAAAAGTGGGAAAGCGCAGAGATGATTTCATGTAAATCAGCATTTTTGTTGGTCATTTATTTCAATTTTAAAGCCTATTGACATCTTAGTAACAGAAGAATAATAAGTGTGCCTATTTTAAATATCATAATTACCGTTAGGAGAGTAAAGGATTATTCCATCGTATTTACCACCCCTAAGGGGAGAAAGATGCGGGTGGCTGCAGTCCCATAAGCCTCACCCCCCTCGTCACGCCCTTGAAGGTGCATGATGAGCGGTGTTTACAATGGCGTTCAAGGAATATTGAAGCAGAGTTTTAACAAATGCTGAATTATGTGCACTGTGCCTGTCATAATATTAATTTAGCGATTTTTCTCTACACTATAAATCAATTATAATGTCTTTGGACTTAGTATTGAAAGGAAGGACCTCCTAATTTCAATTAAAGCTGAGTTAGGTATCACTCTACAAAATTTTAAACACCACCCGTTTGTCAGGAACGATATAATTAATTGCAGGAATACAAATTCGATATTTTAACATTTTAAAGACTCTCACAGGAAATGGATTGCAATCGTCTAAAAAGAAAGAAAATCAAGTAGTTTCGGTTTTCAAATATAAAATCAAGAATTCTGAATTTATACCTTCTTTATGTTTAGAAGTTTAAGTCAAGTAAACTTTTCAGTTTTGCTTAGACTTTCAATTTAACAGTAGAGATATTTAAGGCTAGTATTTATTATTATATTATTGATATTTGCTTTCAACTAAAAGAAATGTCTGCTATAATTTCTATACAAAAAAAATAGTTCTTAGAACATCGAAATGTATTCGTGAAATACAACCGAAGTAACTTTACACGAATGTGATAGCTTATGTGCTAAGTTTCCGAAAATTTTAAGTAATTGTTTTCCTAACCAGTTTGCTATGTTGTGGGGGTTGGCTTAACTTGACCTTAAAAATGATATAACAAATCTATATACAGCATAGGGGGGCCCATGAACATATTTTGCACGGGGGCCCACGGACCTTTAGATCCGCCACTGATTTGCTACTAAAGTATCTTTCTAAACAGTCAAAACACCAGAAAATCTAACGCACTAGTTGCACAGTTGTTGCCATATCTTAAAATTATTAATAATAATACAGCAAAATGTTGCTTACACATTCATGATGGACACGATGTGCTTTATTACGTATTAATGAATTTGTGGTATTTTAATTTAAATGATGCAGATAGTGAAATTAAAAAAAAAATCTTAAGTTGTTGAAATTTTGGTTACTCTTCTGGGAGGTTTTTAACCCCTCTCCAAAGCTACCTTAAATACGCCACTTAAAAAAAAAAACTAAGGAAAAAAAAGTTTCTTGCTCTGTCTGTTGTTTTTTTATATTGAAGGTCCTTAATTTTTGTGAACGTCTACTTATTTTATTTTCTTGTTTAAATAAGTCTGTCTGGGGGGTTTTAACCCCGAACCCCTCTTTGAATACGCCACTGACGCCGTATAAAGTATTAATTACCTTTTCTTACCTTTATCCGGTTTGAAAATCTGGTTACGTTAAAGGATTTGTAGTGTTCCTGTTAAAAGCGTGAATGTTATTATTATGTACAGGGTGGCCCGCTAATTATGGGACGCTGCCTTATCTCGGAGCCTGTAACAGGTAGCAAAAAAGTGAAATACAAACGTTTTTTGGATTCACATAATCTTTTAAAATATTACATTTTTATATATACAGAGTGTTTGGATTTTCGTAGACAAGTATCAACTTCTTTATTTTAAATACAACACTCTATATATTATTACAGATTCAGATAAGGCTCTTAAGACAAATTCAACGATTATTGCCTGTTAACTTCAGAAACGCACTGATATACAAACGCAGTTTTCTCAGTTCTCTCTAAACACTTATGAATACTCTGCGAGCGCTAAGGATTAAACCACTTTACCTTTTTCGCCATGTAGTAGCTTATTTTTTATTAAAAATAAATATTTTCCATTGTTGCCAAATTTTACGTATCCAAAATTGTCTTAATTTTTTTAAATGGACCACCCTGTATATTAACATAGGTCTGAATAGAGCTCTTCAAGACGAGTTGAATGATATATAATAATAGGGGGTTGTGATTCACTGTTTCGAAATTATCGGTGGTTATCTTCAGCTAATAGCCTATTTATGTTTTATCATTCCATTTTATGCACAAATTGTCTAAAATTTGAGTATTTCATGTATAATATGTAACAACGAGGCAATTATTAATTTTCTTTTTTTAGATTTTTTTACAGTGATGCCAGTGATGCCAATCTAGAAATAAAGAGTTTTACCCTTTTGGCCATGTAAGCTTAAAATTTAATAAAAATAAATAATTCGCAGTGTTTTTAAATTTTACGTATCCCTATTTTTGTCAACTTTTTTAAAAGGAACACTTATCCATTATCATAGATCTGAATACAGCTCCCCAAGATGAATTCAACGATATATAACAATGGGCTGAGATCAGTGGCGCACAAAGGAAAGAAAATTGGGAAGGAAGGGGGGGGGGTTGAAATAATCTAAAAGAGAAAAAAAAGTCTGAAAATGTATTTTATTTCCATTCCCTTTAGTGCTCTATTATTGAACATTTCGGGGGGGGGGGGGGGTGGATTCTGACCCCCGAACCCGATACATTGTTTCGGAATTGTCATTGTCTTTAAGTAACAGCCTATTTACTAGTTAATATAATTATTTTAATTGAAACATTATATGAAATTTCAGTATATGATCTTATACAATAATGAGTCCATTGCTGAAATAACTTTTTTAGATGTTTCTACAGTGGTACTTCGTTTCCTATGTCACTATATTATAAGCCGATGACATTTTATTATGTATTTATAATAAAGGTTATGGTTAATTAAAAACAATATTACTAGCACCGTTCTGATTAATTACCTGATTTATTTATTTTTAGTCAGCATATAGCAAATAATAAAGCAACTACTTTTCATTGATATTCAGATTTTAATTATTTATTAATCTTTAAGAAAACTTTTTAAACCACGAGAACAATTTTGTTTTAATAGCACATATAAACATATATAATCGTAACTAATGCTTAGTAACACAACTAACACCATTTTGCGCAATATACGTTGTGTAAATAATTGTTTGTAAATATGAAAAATTTGTCTTCATAATATGTCCCTAATTTCATAATGTAAAGAGTAGAAGTAATACAAGGATAAGAATGGTACACCACGTGATTACGCGGATTTTTTAAACTCGATATTTTGTTGCTGTGGATGGACTCTACTAAGGTAAATAGTGACATGTTACAGTAGATTGATTTATTAGTGAGCAATATTAGTCACGTACATTTTCTACCACAGCAAAATATTAGGTATAAAAAAATCCACCTTAAACGTGGTGTACCATACTTAGCCTTGTAATACAGCTCTAAAACTGTCTGTTTCTTAGCGGTCACCAAACTTTCGTAAGTGTTTACAGAACCAAGTAATTGAGTAAGTTAAATCGGCAATTTATATATACGTTTTTCTATTTTAAATAAAGAAATTGATACTTGTACACGAAAATTCAAATATCCTGTTTATATAAAAATATAAGATATTAATAGTTTAACTGAATCTAGAAGCCACACGTATTTAGGAACTTTTTTAACTATCTTTACGGTATATTATATACGCCAAACTGCGCTATCTCTAACGGCCTCTAAAATAAAGTAGAATTCCATAGCTACTCAATAGTTGGATTATAAATGTATAAAATACATGTGACTAAAATATTTTCTCTAATTTATCAAACTTCGTGTCACCTAACAGTTTTGGAGATTACAAAAAAATGGTATCAACTTAAAATAACATTTCCGTTATTTTTTACTTCGAATATAAATGTACTATTTATTTACCGCAGTTGGCTTAGGACTTAAAGTACCAAATACTCCAGTATTGCTTTTTGTCACCTTGGAAACCAATATTTGACAGTTTTCATAGCTGTTTAGTCACTTTTTATTGTTATTGTTACAGTGCATTCATTTTATTTACTTTTCTTATTATACATGTTTTTTTTAATATTATACATAGTTGTATTATTATTAAATAATCTATCACTCAGACGAAAGAAAATGCTATTTACCGAGTAACAAAAGTCCAGCGTTTGCTCTAAGAAGGTATATTACCAAATTCCGTCTAAGACGCCACCCCGAAAAAAATATTTTTGAAAGAGTGTATCGGTGTTTTAGAAAAAATCAATGTGTCTTGCAAAAAAAGCAAAGGAGACGTTATGTTTTGAATAATGAAAATCAGCTTACCATTTTACTTCATTTTGAAGAATCTCCTGAAACGTTCAGCCGATAAGCTGCTCTAGACTTGAATATTAGAAGAACAACTATCCAAACTTAATAAATGGATGGAAAGCATTATAAATATTTACCCGTGCAAAAATTAGGACATGGAGATTATAACAGAAGTTTAGAATTTTGCAATATTTTAATGGACAAACATTTTTCAGACAATATTTTTCAAAATATTATTTGGACAGATGAATCTATGTTTACTAATTCAACTGCGGTGTTTAATAGGAAAAATTTACATTGTTGGAGTAACACAAATGAATAGAAGATAAAAGAGGTAAACAGACAGGGAAGAAAATCGATGAAGGTTTGGTGCGCAATTTGGCATTCAAGAATTCTGGGGCCACTATTTTACGAAGAAAATTTAAATTCTGTAAGATATTACCAACTATTTAGCAATGATATTTGATAGCTTATTGAGAACCAAGTGCTGCCAATAGATTTTCGACATTTAATATGGTAACAAGATAGCGCTCCTTACCATAGAAGTGATGACATAACCAATTACTTTTCCAATCTTTACCAATATTGGATTGGGGAAACGGCAACCTGACGTGGCCACCTAGGAGTTTAGACTTGACACCTATGGACAGTAAATGAATTGCGGCACAGAATCGAAGAAGGTGTGAATATCCTTAATGAAAATCAGTGTGTGCAGAAAGCAACTGCATATTTAGAGACAGTTTACACAACGTGTATTGCTCAAAACGGCGGACATATTCAAAACTTTTTGCAGTAATAACTAATTAGTGTTAGTTGTTGTTGGTTTAGTAAGCACGATAATGTTTTATTAATATAAAATTTGTTCTTGTTATCATTAAAGTTAAAAAAAAATAAAACATTATAATTGAAAAAGGAATCCACTTAGTTACTTAATATATGCTGATAGAAAAGAAATAAATCAGTTATGTAATTCTTATCAACTCGCAGCTATTTCATTAAAAAATCATCATTATAAATGTCTGGTATTACCGACTTACAATATAGTGAGATTAAAAATCTGGCATCACTGTAAAAAAAATAAAAAAAAATTTAATAATTGCCTCATTATTACATAGGATGAAATACTCAAATTTTAAACAATGTATGCAAAAAATTAAATAAGACATAAATAGGCTATTAGCTGAAGATAACCACTGATAATTTCGAAACAGTGAATCACAACCCCCTATTGTTATATATCATTGAACTCGTCTTGAAGACCTCTATTCAGGCCTATGTTAATATACAGGGTGTTCCATTTAAAACAATTGAGAAAACTTAGTATACGCAAAATTTGGCAACACTGGCAATTATTTATTTGTAATAAAAAATGAGCTAAAACATGGCGAAAAGGGTAAAGCTGTTTATTCCTTAGCGCTCGCAGAGTATTCATAAGTGTTTGAGCAACTGAGAAAACAGAGTTTGCATATCAGTCCGTTTTTGAGGTTAACCTGCAATAAGTCCGAAACGGTGAATCAGAGACACATATTATTATATGTCGTTGAATTTATCTTAAAGAGCCCTATCCGAATCTGCAGTAGTAATATGTAGTGTGTTGTATTTAAAATAAGGAAGTTGATACTTGTCCACGAAAATTGAAACACTCTGTATGTATAAAAATGTAATATTTTAAAAGTTTATGTGAATCCGAAACACTTTTGTATTTAACTTTTTTTGTTACCTATTACAGATTTCGGGATAGGTAGCGTCCCATAATCAACATAGCTTGTCCTCGCAATTAGGGCTTCCGTACAGGACTTTTCTCGCAAAAGCGTGACCCTGATTATTTCTTCTCTATACTATAGGATATTTCACGCTTCTTTAGATTAAATGGAACCACTTCATTTTATCAAAATTCGCTGGCTGATGCAATTAGCCCTCTTTTAAGTTATGCAACGGACTTGGTGGGAAAGATGAGTGGTTGAAAACAGTAGTTATGGTTATATAATATTAGTGGTATTTGTATTTGTATCATAGTTGCTTACGTTTTATTTCAATAGATATTTGAATGTTTTGCATATAGTATTTCTTTTATATACCACGTAGGTATCTTTAGCTAAATAGTTAGAAAGTAAAATATCATCAAATTGGTGCAAACTTAAGCTCCTTATATCTATGTCTATACAGTTCTTTGCAGCTCCCCCAAATGCCAAAACAAAGTGGTAAAAAGACGATACTTCAATTTAAAAAAAAATTTGCAAATAAAAATACATTTGTTGCGCCCTCTGGTCTGATGGAATTTTGGTTCGATCGAATGGCATATTTAACGTATATCTCTAAAAAATATTTTCCATTTATCCAGTGACACATAATTATAGAATTTAATCTTGTTTGTTTTCATATCTTTGAATTATGTTTTTATGAATTTGAAAATATAGTAGTTTTCTATTTGAAAATTAAAATTAAGAACACGTTCTATTAAATGACTGGGTACCCAAATTTGAAAATATTAACGTTCAAAACCACGTTTCAATTTTTATAATATATTTATATTTTTTATACACAATCTAGAACAAATCTAATTATCAGCTTTTGGCGGCATCATCATTTCCATGAAATCATCCAATGTTACCACACCATCCCCATCAAGATCGGCGGCATGAATCATTTCCTCGTACTCTTCGTCAGCAAACTTTTCTCCTAAGCTTGAGATAGTATCTCGGAGATCATTAACAGTTATATACCCTTTGCCATCTTTATCAAATACTCTACGAAATAATTTATATCATTATGATTTTCAAACATCTTTCCCTAACTACAAGAAAATGAATAACTGAACAAAATCACAAATACCAAGTATGGAGTGATTCTCTTTCCGACACTTTTCTTGCTATTTTATTTATAATATATGTGTTTTTATCTTATTCTTAAAAGTTCTAAATGTACCTAAAAGCTCCTTTAATATCATCTTCGTTGTCACAATCCTTCATTATGCCTTTCATAACTGCCACAAACTCTTCAAAATCTATTAACCCATTGCCATCTTTATCTACTTCAGCGATAATGTCCTAAAATACGTATCAGATATGAGATTAATAAAATATAGGTGTCATAAAGCACTATTTAAAATTAATTAATTATCGAGTTGCGGTTAGACTGGGCAGAATTGGGATTTCTTTTTGTGTCAACGTTTCACCTTCAGTTATACGAAACAGGTTTGTGAATCTTTGCAACTCCATATTAAAACGGTGAATTCAAAAAAATGCACTAAAAAGTGAAAAATAATATTTTATTTCATCTGGAAAATTTTACTCTGTAAAAATTGTAATCAAAATTTTAAAATTTTGGAAGAAAATTCAAAATTCAGTCTTCTGCAAAAAAGAATTTCATTTCTAAAAAATGTATTTTTGATATTAATCAAAAACTAGATAATTTTATTGCGAAAAATATGGAGATTTTAAATTTTTCCGTAAAAATCCAACAAATCGAAACAAAATTAGACAAAATTTTAGAAGTAAATCAAATTGAAACTCAAGTAAATAAAACAAAATTATATTCTGACACATCAAAAATGTCTCAAGTTAAAAAAAAGAACCAGAAAAAATTCCAGTAGTTGTTACTAAGAAAATTCAAAGTAGTAAGAAAACTAAGAAAGAAGTTGGAAATAAAATAGATCCTATCCAGTTAAAAACTACTATAAAAGGTGTCAAGGTAATAGAGAAAGGTAGAATTATCAGAAGAAGAAGTACACAAAATCAAAGAATTCTCGGAAATCAAATTAAAACAAAATTATTCTGTACATATGTCAAAAATGAAGTTACCAAGATTAGTTTTGATTGGTCCAAGACGGGACTACAATAATGAGGAATTGAAATATATAGAAGGAGATGATTTCATAAATATAAAATACAAAGTAGTAAGAAAACTAAGAAAGAAGTTGGAAATAAAATAGATCCTATCCAGTTAAAAACCACTATAAAAGGTGTCAAGGTAACAGAGAAAGGTGGAATTATCAGAAGAAGAAGTACACAAAATCAAAGAATTCTCGGAAATCAAATTAAAACAAAATTATTCTGTACATATGTCACAAATGAAGTTACCAAGATTAGTTTTGATTGATCCAAGACGGGACTACAATAATGAGGAATTGAAAGAAGAAATGAAATATATAAAAAAAGATGATTTCATAAATATAAAATACAGCAGAAAAACAAAATTTACTAATAAATGTATAGTCTACATAGAAACAATCGTAAAAACCTTTAGGGCTCTAGAGAAATAAATAATATCTCTGGGATGGGATACATGTGTTTTAATGTTATGGCTATAATCATAAAACCAAAGAATGCACCAAAAAGGTTAAATGTTCTTTTTGTGCTGGAGCTCATGACTCTTTTAAATGTAATCAGACCACTTTGCATAAATTGTGAAAATGTTGATTGCAGATATCAAGCGCAAAATTCTGAATGCCCAGTACACAAAATTAAAGTAAAAGAAGCAAAAGAGAAAATTATTTATTGTTAGTAAATGGCAAATTTAGTACTAATCGAGACCATAAATATTTTATACATAATTGGTCGATCACTAAAGAATAAAATGTATAAAACAGAATTTTTAATAAATGAAAAAACCATTGATATTGCTGTCATCATGGAGATAAAAATGAAGAACAATTTTTTCATTTTCGAAATTTTAATTCAGTATTTCCGTCTAGAGAAAAAAGACATGGTGGCCTGAAAACAAGAATTAGTTTTGAAATTTTAGAAAAAATTGAAAATGAATACTCATTTATTGTTTGAAAAAAATCTCCAGAAATTATTGTTTGTGGTATACATAGAATGCCATCAGTAAATATTTCATAGATGAAAATCTTGAAAAATTAAGCACCAAAAAATGTGACTGTGACACATAATTTGTGACTTGAATATTAATATTCCTAAAGATGACAATATTGCTAACAGACTTTTAGACATTTGAACAAAAAACTTCCCCTCATATAATAAAATTTAACCAACAAGGATTTCAAATAAACATTCAAGTTTAATAAACCATGATTACTACTAACCTTGTTATGGACCAGGAAATTCAAGAAACTAAAATTCCATCATGATACAAGTATGAAAACAAACCTTAACTTTATAAAATTTAGAAAGTTTAGTGTTCAAAACATTAAAAATCAATTACTGATACTGAAAAATAAACGAGATACAGTTCAAGATCCAAACAAATTATATAAAGAAATTTTAAATATACTTAAAGAACATTCTTTTAATGTTTATATTAAAGTAAGAGAAAACTCCAAACCTTGGTTCAATCCTGAATTATCAAAATTACTTAAGATTAGGGATAATTATTTATGTATGCTAAGAAAAAACAGAACTCATCACATAGCTATTATGATAAAGATTACAAAAGTTAATAATAAAATAATAAATTCATCAAAAACAGATTAGAAAAATAAAACACGATTATCATCAAATGCAATTTTCAACTGTGACAAAAAACAATATGGGAATATTTACAGTTAATTTTAACAAACAAAATTAAAATTGGTAATGATAATGACATTGACTACCTATGGATAAATTCTAAGAAAATTGTTGATAAACTAGAAATTTGTGAGGAACTAAATAATTATTTTGTAAACATTGGTCAGATTTTATCAAAAAATATTCCAAATGTACCAGTTACCAAATACCAGTTAGAAGATAATAAAGCCTCAATGTTTCTGGACCGGAATGAAATTACAAAACGAGAAATTGAAGAAGTTGCTGAACAATTAGATTAACAAAAGGCCAGCGGATTTGATAATATTTCTGTCAAAATCGTAAAAGTGTAAAATATCACCAATTTTAAAACATTTATATACATTTTCTTTAGAATTAGGAATTTTTCGAAAAAAAAATGAAAATTACAAAAGTTTTTCCAATTTTTAAAAATAGAACAAGATTTGACTGTAATAACTATCGTCCGATATCTGTTTTGCCTATGTTTTCAAAAATTTTGGAAAATTTGGTAAAATACACAATAACAAAATATCTAGAAAAACAAGATTAACTTTTTGTAGGACAATATAAGTTTTCGTAAATAACACAGAAGTTGCAGTTACTGACACTGTTACAAATATAAGTCAAAATATTGATAATGATGCAAATGCTACATATTATTAGATTTACGAAAAGTTTTTGACACTGTATATCACGATATATTATTAAGGCACATTTATCGGTTGGGAATTAGGGGTTTAACATATAACTGTATTCAGAATTATTTGTACAAAGTAAAAATATTAAAAGTTCAATCTTTATTAAGAAACTGTGGAGTCCCGCAAGGATATATATTAGGACCTGTTATTTTTACTTCCCTCGAAAAAGAGAGGTATTGTAATCGTTAAAAAATCACACTCCGAGATTTTGTCAGATCTTTACGTTTCAGAGTCGCAAGATGATGAAAAACATGTTTTCTCGATTCCGTCTGTCTGTCTATCTTTTCGCGGCATAGCTAAAGACTACTTACCTGATTGACTTGAAATTTTGGTCAAAAATTAAAGGTCATATGGGGATGACCTGGCAACATTTTGGTAAAAATCCAATATGGAAAAACAAAATAGCGACCTAGTAAAATATTAAAAAAATTATTACTAAGAAAGTGCTTATACAATTTATCTCGGATTTTGCACAAAAATTAAGTATTATGTAAGAATCAACTAGTAAAATTTTGGTATGAATCCAACACGGCGGAACAAAACGGTGGCTTAATAAAATATTTAAAAATTCAGTCTGAAAAAACTACTTAATGAACTGATTTCAAATTTTATGCTATAACTAATTGTACTATAGAGATGAACTAGTAAAAGTGTGGTACTAATTCAAGATGGTATAACAAAATGGGGGACAAATAAATTTTTTGTAATCTGAAAAATCACCCTTTCACGTTTTACATATCTTCGCGTTTTGGCGTCTGTATGTTTATCAAGTCCGTCGGTCCGTCTATCGGTTTGTTTGTCTGTCTAACAAATGGCGGAATAGCTTAAAAACTACTCGTCAGATTTATTTCAAATTTTAGTAAAAAATGAAGGCTCATATGGGGATGATCTGTTAATATTTTGGTAAAAATCCAATATGCCGCAATAAGATGGCGGCTTAGTGAAAAGTTAAAAAAATTGTTACTAAAAAACTAATTATCCAATTTACCACAAAAAAGTGTTACATAAGAATGAACTTGTAACATTTTTGTGTGAATATAAGATAGCAAAACAAAATGGCGGCTTAATAAAATATTTAAAAAACCAGTCTGAAAAAACTACTTATTAGATTAATTTCAAATTTTGTGCAAACGTTAAGCGTGATATAGAGATAAGTTGGTAATGTTGTGTTTCGAATTAAAGATAGCGGAACGAAATGGAGGCCAAATAACATGGTACAAAATTAACTTAATAAAAACTTCTTGTTAAATTGACTGTAAGTTTTGAAGAAAAATTATATATGATATAAGGATAAACTAGTGCGAGTTCAACATGGTGTAAAAAAATTGCGATGTGTGTCAATCTTAAAACTACTTCTTGAATTCATTTTAAATTATGCCCATATCAAGTGTGGCATAAGTATAAACTGGTAACGTATTGGTAGGGCTCCAATATATTGGAACAAAATGGCGTCCAATAAAAATGTTTGATAAGACAGTATATATGTGTTCCTAAATAACGATGTACTGAACTAAAATGGTTCACACTTCACTATTCCTAATAAAAGGAAATATTCATAAATTAAACTTTAAGGATAATATTAAATTGTTTGCTGATGATACTACGATTATATATTTTGACAACTACTTCAGAAATTTACAAGCAAATTAACTATGACTTAAATCTATTATTATCATGGCTATAATCATATAAATTATCTTTGAATTTTCAAAAATTCCCTTTTTTGTTTATAAGTAAAACCAATAAAAATAAAAATATCTCCCCTTTAAGATTTTTGAATGAGGAAATAAAATATTCTAAAAGTTTAACATTTTTGGATATATATATTTTGATGAAAATATAAGCTGGAAAATACATAATGAAACGAAATAGCTTTCTCCGCATAATTGATATTTTGTATAAAATAAGATATTATACCTTTAAATTTTTAATAATTATTTATTTTTCATTAGTATATTCAAAATTACAGTACTTAATTTCAGTTTGAGGATCTGCTTGTTCAAATAAACTAAATCCTTTAAAAAATACAAAACAAAATTATTAAACGCATTGATAAACTATCATATTTAGAACCTACATCCAATTTACAAATATCCTTGAACGTGAAGTAAGGCTTTCAACTCACCTGCGTATTCATCTTTATCATTATCGTTCTTAGCTTCTCGATGATGTTTAAAAAAAATCTTTGAACACACATTAAAGTCTTTTAAAACTTTACCGACAGTAACATAAACAACTGGTTCCCGTTCAGGATGATTGGCATTGAATTCACTCACTGCCTCTCTAAATGTCTCGAAGTGAGTACGATTTCAATTTCCGTTTGCTTTTGACAACTTTTTAACCTGACAGTACTTACTGAACAACTAATATTACCATGACACATTCACGCTACCTATTTTCTATTGGGGAAGGTTAAAATTGTTAGGCAAAAAAACGACGCGTAAAATTATAAAATTTTGTATGTTGCCTTCTAAACAACTTTTTCAGATAACATTTTTCTTAAAAATGAAAATTAGAGGTAGTTTACTTTAAAGTAAAACTAGCTGTTTAATAACATGCCTTATACCATATACAATGATAACATGCATATTTGTTCTTCCTGACAGAACGGAGAACGCATTATTAAACGCATATATTGTTCAATATAACACCGAGAAACCAGTTAAAAGGGCGTCATTCCGTCATTTTTAACATTTTTTCAATATGCTTGTTATGAAAGTATGAAAGCTCTCCGGTAACATCCTAAATTTTCCTTGAAAATGTCATCCAAATCAGTCAAACCATCGCGGAGTAATCGATGTACATATATAAAAACCACGGGATCGACTTGATATCATGCTTCTTTTTTCGATCGTCGATTAAAAAATCCAGCTTACGGCATTACATAGGGCCCAGCAATAATGCGTCACGCAGCCATAGCTCGTATAGCAATTAAGTTAGGAGTTTCGGCTTTTTTCCGAGAGGATCTTTGTATAGGGCTATTAAGGCCTACCAAATGCTTCCGGATGATTTACGAGACCTGCAGAGCTCAAAGAGTTTTAGAATTGAAGTCAAGAAGTTCCTGATGCAGAAAACTTTTTATTCTTATTCTAACTGTATGTTAATGTCAATATATTAATTATTAAAATTGTAATGTAGTGAGATTTTCGCTTTGCACTAAATGTAGTGAGTGTTGGTATATGTTTCTTTATATTGCATTTTTTTCTTATTGACGCTGCTTTGTCATATTTAAGATTTTGCTGGCAATAAAAGATATTATTATTATTATTCTTATTATTTTTGTTTAGATACCGAATGGCATTCGCACTCCCTCTCCAAACAGAAGAGAACATTCACTCATCCCAGATATTTACATATAAAAAGGATTGACCTCTGATCAGGCCCTTTCCGTGTATTTGGGTCAATTGTCAATGTCAATGTCGCGAATAGCACTGCCTTTTGCATGGCCTAAAAAAGATGTTCATTGAGACCAAGGTCCTTGATGTTCTGGAGCAAGTTCTTTGTCTCGTCTATTATAAATGTTAGTTTGGTGTGTCAAAGCAGTGCGGTCCCAATAGAACGTGTAAAGATTATTTTCTAAAATTGGCTCAGGGCTGTACATATAATATGGCACTCTTTGTTCCTGCTAGAGCTGTAATTTCTCTATTAGTTCTTGGTGCAGAATTTTGGCTAATGTATGTATGTTGTATGGTCTCTGACATCCTACATCCATATCTGCAGTTGTCATTTACCACTACTACTAAGGCATCGTTATATATTTTAAGTAGTTTCTGGTTGGAATTACCTGATCTTGTATGGAAACTAGGAAATCCTCCGTTTCAGGAAACATCCGTCGCGACGTCAGCCAGTAGTTCAACGCTATGTTGTCGACATAATCCTGACTGACCTCATTTAAATGTCTGCCATGCGCAGGCTTTTCCTCAATCTCATCAGTTTCTCATCTACGGATTCGTGATGAATTGAAACTTGCTGCTCTTTTAGCTGTAAAGGCGTAAAGTTATCCGAATCTCATATAATCCGATGTAAGTCAGATGTGCGTGCTTTTTGTTGAAAATAGCTTCATAGTTTGGTAATTTGTTGGTCTAGCTGCTTTGAAATAACTGTTATATTAATCCTCTTTCGCCTTGACCCGTGGAACTGTCGTATGTTCTATAGCACTTCTTCGATGATGTTTTTGTGTCTTTGTGAGTAGAGTTCTGATCTTTCGCTGCAGGTTATTGATGTCCGTGTTGGACCACTTAATAATTCCAAATGAATAACCAAGTCAGAACAAGCGTAGGTGTTAATTGCCCGAAACAAATTTTTGCTGTTAAGTTTTGATTTTAGCAATTGTCGTATTAGTCTTGAAAAGTCGCTTATCAGTTCATCCTACTGCTTGATACACTGTCCTTGCTTTATACCAAGATATTTGTAGGTATCTCCATGTCGCATTGCTGCCATACTCTGACCGTCCCGCATTTCAAATCCATCCTCCTGAATACTGCCCTTCCTTATACTGACAATTCTACACTTATCTAGCCCAAACCACATTGTAATATCTGTAGAGAAATTATGGACAATTTTGAGCATCTGATCCAGCTCATTGTTGCCATTAGTTTTAAATCGTTCATATATAAAAGATGATTTAACTTAATTCTTTCTCTGTTGTTCTTTTTGATACTAAACCCATAACCAGTAAAATTTAAAAGGTTAGACAGATGGTTCATTGCAATACAAAACCACAGCGGATTTAGTGAATCACTTTGAAAAATACCTCTTTTTGTTGGTAGTGGATTAGTTTTAATGTCAATATTAGTATCATTCAAGTGAATAGTAGTGTGCTACGTTGACATGGAATGTTCCTGTTCCAAGAAATGTATTATACAGGGATCGATATTGTATATTAATAGTACTCTGATGAACCAGCCGTGCGGCATAGAGTCGAACGCTTTTTTATAATCAATAAACACCATAAAGAGATTTCTCCGCTAAGAGTAAGCTTGATGACCGAATCAATTATCAGTTGCTCCTTACAACCCATAAAGTCTTTAGCACAACCCTTTTGCTGTATAGATATTATTTTGTTCTGCTCACAATGTGTAGATATCCTTAAAGTTATACAGGATGTTATCAGCTTATAAATCGTTGGAAGGCAAGTTACTGGGCGGTATTTGGAAGGATCGAGCGTGTTGCTTCGGTCTTTTGGAAGAAGGTAGGTAACTCCTTGAGTAAGGAAAAATGGCATATTTTGGGGTTCCTGCACTAGATTATTAAGAAAAAATGTTAATTGTTCTTGTGTGGTCCTGCATTTCTTTAATCAGTAATTATGTATTCCATTAAGAATGCTCGTAATTTCCTCAGTCGTGAAAGGATTATACTGCATTTGATTATATTCCCGAGCAGTTATATTTTCTGCTTCAATCCAGCTTGCGCTTAAATTAGATGTTACGTAGGTAGATAATTGCTCCTTCCAACAATGCTCAACCCCTTCCTTACTAGGATATTCTGTATTGTTCCCTTCCGTATTTTTATTGACGGGTTCTATAAAATCCCTTTTCTGATCTTGCAAATAAAGCGTTAGCATGCTTTCTCTCATTGGTTACTTTATACCTTCTCAGACGACCTGCATATACAGAGACTTTTTGTCTAAGAATATCGAGGCTTTGAATAGCTGTAATATTCTCTTGACCCTGGCGGAAATGTACTCTAGTACGTTGGATGATCCATTCCACTAATCTCTCTAGTTTTGTCATTTTGAGCCCATTTACATACTTAGTTAATCTTCCAATATCCTTCCTAAGATGGTCAATTTTATTTTGCAATCTTTTTTCCCAGGCTGGCGTCCGTTTCCCTGTCGTTGAGCCTATTTCTCCTAAGTCCCATTGATTTAGTAATTGAGAGTGCTGCACAATAGATGATCATGTGCAGATATTCTAAGGAGTCAACTTCTGGAACCACGTCAGGTACTTATTATTATTAATATTTGTACGCAGATCTATACTATACATATGAGTGTATTTCAGGATAATATTTTTTTTAAATATTTTACATCATGTATTTTCATAGATATTTAGGTTCGTTTTAGTGTTGTTTCTTATTCCCCAAAATTTTATTTGATTTGCAAAAAAGACAACTCTCAAATCAGTTTTTTAAGATTTTCAAATGAATGCACTATGTATTTTGTTTCACTCCTTAATACATAATGTAAGTATAATGACTTTTTGTATTTACAAGTCTATTAAAATTCTTTATTTTCGTTTATTACCAAAAACCATAAATATGTCCATTTTATCAGTAAAGCAGTTTAAAAAAACAAGGCAGCCATGATGGAAAAACAATCTGTTTATTTAATAAAAAAATTCGTACAGAAACGCATTTTTATTTTAAAAGATGTTCAAAATGTCTTCCGTTTTGTTCAAGACATTTATTCATTCTTACTTTTTGGTGGTAAATTAAAAGAATTTGGACACCCTGTACAAAATAGGAAAAAAACTGTTTAATGTCAGAATATGGTTAGGCTTCTTGTATTAAAGTTGTCGCTACGTAGCTCGGAGAAAACAGATTTAAAACCCTTTTTTAAATTATTTTTTCCAAGCTTGCAAAAGGGTTTTTTTTTATTTTAATGTATTTCTCGTAAACTACTAAAGCAAATTAAATAAAATTTTTGGAAATAAGAAAGAACACTAAGAAGAACCTAAATGTCGAGGAAAATACAGAGCATACTATTTAAAAAATATATGTCATTACACTTTTTTGGTCCACCCTGTATATGCGAAAATATTTTTCTGAAATACACTCATATAGTATAGTATAGGTCTGCGTAATAACAAAATTCCTAACCTAATTGGTATACGAGCTATAGATGCCTGTCGCACTATTGCATGACCCTGTATAAACCAAAGCAAATTTTGACCCAAAACAAAAACATTCATTAATTGACCTCAGTAAAACCTGGAGCTTTTGGACTGTAAGTATAGTTGCTAGGAGTCAGTTTCTAAATATTTAACCAAGACAGTATTATTTACATCGACATTAAAAATTGGAATTTTTCTTCTTATTCCTATTAAATCAAACTAGATTCAAATCAAGAACATTGTTTACTCTTCTTCTCATTTAGTGAAATGCTTCTTAAAGGTTAAAGAATTAAGGACCATTATGTCAAGTCGTTAGCTATGTGTAATTTTCTCTTTTGACCCCTAGTTAGATTTAACTGTAGGAGGTACAAAAAAAGTATCAAACGTTTTTAAAAAATCATTAGAAAGTTCAAAGTTATACATAGCCAAACAGGACACCTTGTATATTATTAATTCGGTAAATGCACTCTTCTTACCGATTATAAATATACCAGGTTTGATACCTTTAAATTTTAAGACAACTGAAAAAAATTACAAAAACTCTGTCACATAAAATGAAATGCGTTAGAGAGAAAGAGAGCTTTCTCTTCTAACAATCCGTATGGTCATAATAACAGCCTCTTACGTCACAGTTTTTGTTAATTTTCTTTATTGTCTTTTCACATGAAGATATCAAATCTGGCATATTTATAATCGGTAAGAATAGGAGCATTTAATGAAATAATAATATACAAGGTGTCCTATTGAAAAAACACATTGTATATTTTTCAACTTTCTAATGATTTTAAAAAATGTTTGGTACACTTAAGAGATAATATAAGGAAAATCCTACAACTTTTGTATCTGAAGTTCTTTTGTACTTCCTGTAGTTAAATTTGTAACTAGGTGTCAAAATATAAATGAAAACCCTGTATGTTAAACATATTCAGCTCGGGTTTCACTTACACTAACTAAAACCTGTTTTATTGTTTTATGTACGGGAATTCTTCTTGATGATAAACTTGATCAAAAGCATGCGCAGTTTAGAAATTTCATGTAAATCTCTTCTTGCACAAGTACGTTTGTACTCGATTTTTATTGCAAGTTTTATACAAGTCGGGGATAAAGTTTAGTTTTTTTGTCACCAACTAAAATAAAAGCTCTGTTGAAGACACTAGGCACATTTTTCGCCTTTCTGTAAATTTTTTACGGAAATAAACATGCAATTGAGTTAAATTAAAGTTAGTCAATAAATTTTATTTTAAATATTTGCTACATCTTGCAACTGAGATAGAATGGAGGCTTGTAGAATAGTCTGCAAGAAAGAGTGCTTGCATCGTCTTGCTGTTGAAACATCTTGCTGAAATAGTCTAGCAGATTATAAAGCAAAACCAAAAAACTGATGAATGCAAATTTTGCACAATCGATTGTAGGGATAATGTTATACAATTTTGGTGCTCATTCTAAATGACAAAATCAAATGGCGTCCTAATAGAATGCTTAAAAAGTTTATAATGTTTTATTTGAAATGCCCAATTACCAAAAAAAAAACTGAATTACCGAAGCAATTCTTTTATCTGAGTATGTTAAGTCTATGTACGTATGTATTTATGTATGTTTGTAACCGTATTAAACCTGGAGTTAGACATGTTTTCATAAACAAAAGTTATGGAGGGGAAAAGTGGATCTGGATGAATATTATTTATACATGAAATGAATTAAAGGTCATACAATGTTATATGCGCGTGCGCAAAATTAGTATTCGGGAATCCCATGATTTTCGGATTGGCAAACAGCGTTAAAATGTAATAAAAAATAACACAGTAAGATAAATATAAAGTATAGAATAAGTAAATTGTCCTTCATTCTTCAACCTTCAAATTTTATAAAATAATAATTCATTATCAGTAATTCGATGAAAAAATAAGTAAAGCCATATTAACTGAACTTTCCTTGTACCGAATTTTTTTAAAAACGTTAAACAAATTAAACTTAGATACAGAATACTCTCTTATATATAAAAAAATTCACCGACTCCATTCTTATTCTCGACTATATATCTAATTATAGAAGGATCTACATTAAACTAATCAAGTCAACAAAAAAATATATTATCAAAAACGTCTTACACAGTCTAGAACGTTTCAAAGGAAACGTGGTCCATTATCAATGACCTCAAAAACAAATCAAACCCTGTGACTCAGATCTTGCCAAGGCCAAATGACCTAAATGATTATTTTATTAATGTAAACAAAAATGTTACCTCTGGTATCTCGCCAAGTTTGGACCGTCTTTCGTTTCTCCCTTCATCAATTTCTCCTTAAACATCAGATAATGTACCCGGATCAGTTTGGATTTTTACCCAACCAGTGCACCAGTGGTGCCATGTTCTCGTTGTTTAGCTACGTCTACTTTTCCCTCAATAACAACCACCCCACTGCCTCAGTTTTTTGTAACTATGTTAATCATGAAATTTTGATAAGCAAGCTGAATTTCGTATGGAATCTGTGGTATTTCTTTAAATTGGTTTGAATCTTATCTCGGGAATAGGCAACAATTTGTAAGGGCAACTGGTTCTGATTCTTATTGTAAATTGATTAAAAGTGGAGTCCCTCATCAAACCGTCAGTTTGATGAGAAAACATATAAACACATTCCCGGAAAGGCAACTACCTGCCAGAAACTCTAGGCATGACATATACCTTCTCATTCCTTCCACAGATTTAACAAAAAAATCAATTATTTACAACGCCATAAAACAATCATCTTCCAGAACATTTAAAAACAATCCCTATGTTTGCCCTCTTTCGAAAAAAAAAAAGCAAAGCGTACCTCATTGAAAGACTTTTTTACTGCGTTAATGATTTTTATAATGAATAAGTCTCATTAAAATGTTTTTTATTTGCTTGTTTTCTTAAATATTTTTGGATGTCATGTTGCTGCATTTGAAAATATTTTATAAGAAATGAACTGATCTATCTGATAGTCCGTTAACATTAATTATTTTTGTTACATATTTGATTAAAGTTATACATTTTCTTTTTTTTTGTAATACACTAATACACCCTAATTACTATATTAGTTCAGCACACTCTTTGTTTAACTTCACTTATTTTGCTTTTATAACGATAACAAAATAGAGTTTAAGGTCGCGTAATTTTATTTTTAATGTTATCGAAATTATTCACGTCGCATATGTATTGTTTATTTCTTTTTGTTAGGGTCACCTGGATTTATTAACCGCTTTGCGGCAATGTTACGAATATAACGAATGTTATATTAACAATTTGTGTATTTACATTGACCTATCGAAAAATATAATTTTTTTTCGATAAATAATTCGTTTTTTTATTTTTTTGTTTTAAGACAAATTTCTGTAACAATTTTCCTGCGACAATAAAGCATGTTTTTGTTTGTTTGTGTGTTAAATCTGTAAAGTTGTTGCCAAATATTTAAATGCCGTATATATACCTGTGTGTAGTGAAATTCTAAACAAAGGAAAATATTTACCGATTTTTGTGTTTTTAATTCAATAATTCTGACATACCAATAACTCAGCTTCTGTAGGATTTTGACCCAAAGCTTTCATGACCGTACCCAATTCTTTAGTGGATATGGTTCCATCGCCATCTTTATCGAATATAGTAAACACTTCTCGAATTTCTGCTAAAGTTTCTTGTGTTGTGTCATCGTCTTTCTGGATTGTATCGGTGGAGTCACGTTTTGAAAGTTTGAGGTACTCCGATCGTCTAGGTGCATTTTTTTGGGTGCTAGCTTTTTCTACTAAATATAAAAAAATATTCGTATTACGTTTTTCGTTTTTCGTTTTATCTATAAACAGGCAAAAGCTGAAAGCCTAAAGCTACCCAACTAACAATTTTCTAGTCATAAATAGATATAATGTTATAGTTATAAATGGCCTAAGAACGTTTACAGAACTATTTTTATAAAATAATGTTGTTGTTATTAAACGTTTTAATATTGTTTAAACAACGCCTATAAACCCGAAAAGGGCGCACCCGGCGCACCCTTGTGCAGCCATTCAGTTCTTTAATTTATTTTATTTATTGCATCCCTAACTTCTACCGGACTATTGTATAAACGTTTATAAAATTGTAATAAAACTTTGTTTGCAACATTTATAAAATAATTTTATCGAAAACAGTTAGAATATAATTTTAAAATTGTAGCAATTACAGAATATTTATTAAGCTACAATAAAACAGTTCTTTTATAATATCAGAGGTAGCTTTTTTGTCAAACAAGATATAAGTAAAATTTTCTTGTTTAATTATATTGATTGAGAATAATTTAATTTTTTAATTTAATTTCAGATAACATTTTTTGAAGAAATTTTTTGGTGTAGTATATGGGTCATATACAGCAAATTTTTCAAGCGCCACAAAAATAATGATTACTTTTTATTTTTGATAAGAAAGGTGAAAAAATTCACTTTTTGATTTTTCTTTTTTTTCAGTTTCTTTCTGAGCTGCATTGTAATTGAAAGGTCCGAAGGATCTATATCTGATGATTACATGAGTATTAAAGTAGTTCATTAATGCATAATCTTCATTGATAATTTTTAAAAAAAATATGTTTAAAATAGCCATCGTAAAATGAAGTGGAAAAAGCAAAAACATGGCTTCCATATTATACAATATTTTTATTACCCTGCTGATTCTTATAACACACTTTTGCTGTTTGAGAGCCTGAGAGAAAGCCAAACATAAAAAATAATGGTGGATCGTTTCACTTAAAACCGAACTTTTTTACTTATTCCACTATATAAGTCTAAAAAAATTAAAACAGAAACTTTAGACCAAGAGAAAAGGAATGTCGCAAACTTCAAGTAGCTAGTACACCTGGTTTAGAAATTATAAGTTTTTAAATGGGTCACTCCGCTGGGACACCTTGTATCATATATCAAATATTTCAATGATTTTATTTGAAAAATATGTATTTTCCATTTTGGGTACAAAAATTTTCTTAAAAGAGAAAATATCCTGCAGTTGGGAAGCACCTCGGACCATAGACAGATATGCAGAACAAGTTCGGACGAATGTATGTATCGATAGAAACCGACGAGGTCTAGTTCTTGTCTTGTTAATAAATAGCAAAGTTCGCCTTTTAAACCCGTCACCCTGGTTTTTTAAATTTTGAGTAATAAATCATAACCCCTAAGTTCCAAGTCTAAAACACTGTTTCATTAATAAAAAAATGTCCTCCCGCCTTCTTGCACTACCCGTACAAAATCTGAAGTCGATTGGACATCTGAAATTAGGTAAAAAATCCATTACAGTAGCGGTACGTAGGGTTTTACATAGTAAATATTCAAACTCATGTTAGACACATAAATGCAATAAGATTGTATTAAAAAATGTCAAGGAAATATACCCGGAAACCGTTCTAATAATCAAAAAATTATAATTTTTACCTTCCCTCGCAATTTTCGATATCAATTACCTCAAGGGAGGTAAATCTCTATTATGTATTACATCAGTGTCAGTTAGACCTTTTTGGGAATTTTGAAAACTTAAATTCGAAATTTAATGTCAAATTCTGCCTCTACATCGCAGATGAATGTATGATTTGATAATGAATTCCAAAATCAAATACCAAATTGACGAAAATGATATCTATGTTATACGTAATAATTACCTACCTAAAGGTATATGTAATAACTAACAAAAAAACCGATGCCAATGGAATCAATACTTCCACATCACGTTTGCAGTTCAATTCATGACACCACCCCCTCCCCACCTTCTAGTGAAGGGAGCATGTATATGATAATGGTTTTTATTTATATGCCAATTAGTACGCATAAACAGAGATAAAAAATGGAAAGGACATACAACACAATAATTTTGAACTACTCCCCCTCCCCTCAACCCCTTCGGCGGAATTTTGTCCAGACATAATCCGAACTATTCATCCATTAAGTGAAAAGCGTGTACCAAATTTTAAGCAAATATCTCAATCCGTTTGAAAGTTATCGTGACGACACACACATATACATACTTACATACATACATAAAGTTTGGCACACGAATGTGAGTCTATGAAAAGAATGTGAGTAACTAAGGAGCGGTGCAATGATCATTCGCGGTTGCCTACAACTCTGTATATTCATGGAAACGGCCTACTTTTGACATACCTACCGTCGACGTTTTAGATCTGTGTGGCGTACTTTACATACCGCTAGTCATTTTACCTAACTGCATCTCTGTACTCTCAATATAGTAGTTTGATTAAATTCACTTACGTTTCTTGTGCGACCCTCCAGATGGCGCATAAGCCCAGGGTGCAACCACGCGGCCTACCGGAATTAATTATCCTGAATTGAACATTAAAACAACATTTACGAAACAGTTACTATTATGTTGCTTAAATGCTTCCACTGCATCAGTTATAAAACAATTTACTCTTAAATATGTCAGATGCAGCAACAACTGAGCTGATTTGTGTCCTAAGCAACATCTGATTAATGTTAAAAAAAAACCTAATCTCGTTTTTTTAAATATTATTATTGCATGTTTGGGAGTAAAGTGTAATAAAACTTTTTTCAGAGATTTTCTTCTTTTTGGACTAATGCAAGTTAAAACATGTTTTACTAGATAATTAAATAAATTTAACAGTTTTAACTGGAATTGTGAATGAGAGCTAACACTTTCTTACTAATCCCGTTTTTAGCTTTATTAAACTGAAATCATCATGGCTTATTATCTAAGATATTTTTAAAGCACTTCTGAATCTTTTTGCGAAACGCACCACTTCTTTTTATTTTTTCTATTTACTTATTGGATTTCTTTTTGTGTGTTTAACATAATAAGGCTATTCCGATAACGATAAGATCAAAACTAATAATAGCATCACGTGCAAAAAAAACTATCTATTTATAAATATGTTAAAGAAAGTATTTGTGTTCTCCAAAACATTTTTTTATTTCATAATTATTAAGTAAAGCTTTTATTGTGACAGTTTTCGTGCTAATTATATAACTTTTTTTTAAGTTATATCTTAATGCAATATGCCATGCTCAGTAATAATATTACAAATAAGCGTTTTATAAACCGTTTTATAAATGATCAGCAAAATACTAATACAATATAACATAACATACTAACAAACGAACAACCTAGTGTCATCTATTATAAAATAAATTTGTTCTGTGAGCTAAAATGTTGTGTAAAATCTGTAGTATAAAAGTTTATAAGGCAGTTAATTTAGTCGTTGTCGTTTATATTTTTGCTCTAAGAACGTTTTTAAAAGTAGCTTATAGAGCAAAAGTGTTCCCAATAGCTTAAATATCTCACTGGGGGTTTTAATAAAACAAACTAGGGTTTGAAGAGCAGTAATAAAATAATCATAAAATAAAATGGTTTGGATACGTAAAAATTCTAAAATAACTTTGCTAGTTGGGTAGAGACCCATGCATCCGATTTCCGATGATGCAACCATCTGACTTCTCTCTGATTGTCTAGTCATAAGACTAGCTTTAGTTTGGGCTTGATAACGACCAGAGATACCATACTAGTCGAAACGTTGCAGATAAATCATCAACCAATAAGAGACAGTTCCGAAAAGTAAGTTTTTTTTCATATTCATGCATTGTCTATCACTTTTAAGGAAACGATAGTTGCTCGTTTCGGACCTGGTCTTAGCGAAAAAGTCGGTTGCTACGAGAAGACTAAAGTTAAGCTTATCAAGGAAGAATCGCACATCTCCTGGCTGGGTGCAGCAAGAAACGAAAACCCAATTCCGGTTGCTTTCCGCTTAAAGTCAACAATTCTTGGAGACAGAACACGAAGGTTGAAGTTATATAGTTCAGTAGTACGGCAACTCCAATAAGGTATTATCAACAAAAAAAACTGATAATTTCGTTTCCCTCACTTGAGCAATAGAATGTTCATTAATCTGATTTCTAACTAAGTATCTTTCTTTGTTTGATCGGAAGCGTGAGGAGACCGTATTTTTAAACCACTTTTGGCAGGGATGTGTACATCTTCTTAATTGCTTCTTGGTACAAATACAAAACTGCAGATCTTTTTTTAATCTGTTGGTTTTTCTCTTCATCCCCCGTCCCCCACCAAAGGGTCTAGGGACGACTTTGAGCCTAGTTGCCAACTGTACCTCTAAGATCATAACATTCTAATTAGTAAGTATTTATAATCAACAGCAAAAGTTATGGTACAAGCAAGATCCAAATGTATTAAGAATTTTTAAAATTTTAACATTTATTAAATCGAACTTTTTGATTAGGTCCATAAAAAGACTTTTTTATTATTATACAAATATATATAAGGCTTTTTTAAAAATTGCAGAACTCCGGAGGTTCTACTCTTATCGCTACAAAAACCGTATTGACAACTTGTAAGTATTCGGAATTAGCATTCAGCAGAAAGTTTAATATCTGTTCTAAAACATGTTTTCAAGAATTTTAGAAATCGAACTTTATAGCGGACTTGTCCGATAATTCTCTTTCATTATACTTTGTATATAAGGAAATTACTGGAATTACTCTAGCTATTTTAAATACATCTGGAAATATTGCTGATTCAGAGACATATTAACAAGATAGTCAATAACAATTAACTTTATTATTCATAGCAGACTGTAATAGAATTGTAAAGATGCAATTTATTCCAAGCGAATTACATTTTTATTTGGCTACCCTAGCAATATCATATTCAGGTTTAGGTGAGAGAAACACCGATAACTAACTAACCGATATTAATTAAAATTATTACCTTATTATTACATTATTCCAAAACGTATTGCTAACACGTACGAGATTTTTAGATATTACTTCGTTTGATATAATTTTCCACATGGATTTGCTTTTATTTGGGGCATTGTATAAACTGCATTTTTTGCAATTATTATATTACTTATAATAGTTACTTTACTTGTAAAAGGGAAGTATTGTAATAGTGAAAGATCACCTTCCGACATTTTTTCAGATCTTTACGTTTCAGGGTCCCTAGATGCCGAAAAACATATTTTTTCAATTCCGGCTGTCCATCTGTGTGTCTGTCGATCTGTCTGTTCACGGCATGGCTAAAAAACTACTTACAAATTTTGGTCAAGAATTAAGGGTCATATTTGGTAAAAATCCAATATGGAAAAAGAAAATGGCGGTCTAGTGAAATTTTAAAAAAATTATTACTCAAAAAACTACTTATCCGATTTATCTACAATGTTACATAAAAATCAAGTAAGTAATTAGGTAGGAATCAACCTATAAAATTTTAATTCGAATCCAAGATGGCGGCTTAATGAAATATTTAAAAATTCAGTCTAAAAAACTACTTAAGAACTCATTTCAAACTGTGTCCCATAACTAATTGTGGTATAGTGGACTAGTAAAACTGTGGTACTAATTTAAAATAGTGGATCAAAATGGCGGCCAAATAAAATATTTGCAATCGTTAAAGAATCACAGTCTCAGGTTTTACATATTTTCAAGTTTTATCGTCCCTAGATGCAAAAAAATATTTTTATCAATTCCGTCGGTCCGTCTGTCGGTTTATCTGTTTGTCTGTCAATTCACGACATAGCTTAAAAACTACTCATCAGATTGACGTCAAATTTGAAACGTGAAACGAATAGTGAAACGTTAAAAAAATTATTACTACAAAACTAATTATCCAGTTTCCTTAAATTTTGCACAAAAATCAAGTGTAATCTAGGAATGAACTGGTAACATTTTCGTATGAATAGAAAATAGCAAAACAAAATGGCGGCCTAATAAAATATTTAAAAAATCAACCTGAAAAATGCTGTTGATGACTAGCGGGAATGCTTTGTAATAAATTCAGTGATGGTCCTTTTGATGAGACTATTAAAGAAGTAGCCTTTTTTTCGTCGTTCCAACCATTGCTTGCTGCCGCAAACTGTAGCACGTACTTAGTCCAGGAAGTTGAACCATCAAATGTTGGTGGTTTGATTTTATCACCACAAACTGCTGCCGAAGTAGTAAATCTTTGCTTTTTCAAGATCTTGTACTTTTTTATCAATTTGCTTCCTTACTTCCACTTTAACTTCTTCAAAATCATCTCTAACTTTAGCCATGTTTTCTTCAATTTCTCCTTTTACGTTGTTTATTTGTTCTTTGACATTATCTATGACTTTTTGCAAGAGACATTGTTCTTTTTTAATGACATTTTGAATCCAGTTCTGCATTTGATGTTGTTCTTCCTGCCTTCTTGCCTCTTGGTCGATTAAAATTTTCTCGAGCCGATCCTGTTCTTCTTGTTTTTCTTTTTGCCCTCTAACTTCTTTATCCTGTTTTTCTTTTTGACTTTAAGCTTCTTCTTCCTATTTTTTTTGTCTTTTAGCTTCTTTATTCTGTTTTTCTTTGTGTTTTTAGGCGTTCGTTTAAAATCTTTCGAGCCGCTTCTGCTCTTTTTGTTTTCCTTTTCGTCTTTTAGCTTCTTCATCTTGCTTTTCTTTTTGTCCTCCAGATCTTGCTGTTATTTTAATAAACCCTGTTGTTCTTGTTATCTTTTACTCTCTTCAACTTCTACTTAGGGTTTTTTCTTGGATTCTTGATCGGTTGACCTTTTCATAAAAATATTTTGTTCTATTTGTAGTTTGTTGAGTTGTTTTTGAATCTTCTTTACTTGTTCAATACAATTTCTATAGGTTTCTTTTATTTTCTTTAAATACCTGCTAAGAAATTCAAATTGGATAAATCTTGCGTGGTCTTAGAATAGAACTTTCCAGAAGTTCGGAAAAAATGTCTGTCCTGATGGCCTATTATCCTTCAAAACACAATGAAACAGTCAAAACTCACCCACCTTTGTTAGTTTGGAAATAGAATGTTCTGGAAATTTCTTGAATTGTTCCAATGAGGTCTTCTTTAGGTCCAGAATTTAATGGTAAAGTTGAAATTTACGAATCTTGTTTAGTTTCAAAGTACAATGCTCTAATAAAGTCTTCTTGAGGACCAAAACACGATGGTAGAGTCAAAACTTACGGATCTTGTTGAGTCGAGAAATAGAATGTTCTAGAATTTTCTTGAAATGGGTCTGATAAAGTGTTCTAGAGGTCCAAATCACAATGGCAAAGTTTAGTTTTGAAATAAGATGTTCTGGAAGTTAGTTGAAATGGTTCTGATAAGGTTTTCCTGGGGTCTAAAATACAATTGCAAAGTGAGAACTTACGAATCTTCTTTAGTTTCAAGATAGAATTTTGTAGAAGCTCTTCGAAAAATTACTATTCAGTCACAATCACGCAGGTCCGGGAATAATTCTTAACAGTTTGCTTCTGGCTCACACACAAAAGATTTCAAAATTTGTCACAATCGGGCACTGGTCACAGTTCAAATTTTCCAATGTTCACCCTACAGTTATCACTAATTTTCAGTCAATATCTCATTTCCGACACCAATTGTTACGGGTAACAAACACTTCTTGAACAAATAATACTAACTTTTATTAAACACCAGTACAACAGAACTTATAAACATTACGCTAGCACGTCTAATATACGAATAATTCTAAAGCCTGGAACACAATGGCAATTATGTCATTCGTTTCCGTTCATTTACGTCAAACGTTATTTTTCTTTGTGTATTTTTCGGTGTTTTGTTAGATACTTTTTTGAAATATAGGTTATAAATGGTTATATTTAATTCCAACGTTATTATCACCAATTTTTGTATCTCGAATGTGTACTTAAAATTTATAGGTTAGTTTTTACGTTCAACGTTTACGGAAGGTCCGTTATGTTTCAAGCGTAAAGGGTCGTCGCTCGTCCTTATATGTGTAGTGGGAAGTTTACAGCAGTCTTCAGGAGTATTCTGCGTTGTTCTCGGAGATACGATGGCGTATAGGATGACGTGGTTGTTTAGCAAGAATCATAAACCACACAGGATAGTTACTTCTCGTAAGCGCAACGTTGGCCGTTTCTCCCCGACCGCAAAGGTCAATGACCGGGTGAATGACGTACTCCGGCCTTCTCAGTCTAAAGATTTAGTATTAGTTACATTGTTCTGTTATAGAAATTTGCCTTTTAAGCATTGTTTTTTTCAATATTCTTTAGTTTTTACAAGTGATAATAGGTCTGATAGATTGAGACAATGTTGTTCGTGCATAGTAAAACGTAATTAGCCAAGGAAAGAATTAAAAGTTACAAAAAGCACTTGCCAGGTGTAACTTTTCATAGGTTTCCAAAATTAATTGTTATGAAGAGACAGTGGGTACACCGGTGCAGTAGAAAAATGTTAGCTATAGATATATTTAGATTCTTTATTATTTTTTTATTAATTTTTCAGACAAGTTGTGTTTTCTTTTAACATATAGATTAGTTTAAATTTTTGCTCTGGATGGTTGCTTTTTTAGTATTAATGCAAATCTCAACCGTGTTAATTAATCTAAAAGTAATTTATAGTTAGGTATCAGAAGCCTCTGCAGTTATTGGATTTTTTGTTTCCATTTTCGTGGTAAAAGTAATAAAAAATATTAAGGTATTTCTTGTAATCTCTAGAAAACATTATTTTTTAATTTTGAAAAAAATATGTATGACAGTTATAACAATTATTAAAAAATCGTAATACCATGTTTTTTACTTTCCTATTTGAGAATCACTTTATCTATTTGCTTTTTAAATTAATACATTTAGTTACCTAAATTACGGAAAAATGCTTATTTCTATGTAACGATTTGGGGCATCCTGTCATAAAAGTACATAATATAACAAAACTTCATGAATTAAGAAGGCACTCATAATAATATATTTTTCTCTTGACATAATGTTTAAATTATTTCCTAATAATTTATTTTTATGTCCAAATATGAATTTCTAAAACATTTTGATGAGCAATTGATCATTGCTTATTGACCGAAATTCATTTGGCAATGTTGCTTTATTAGTTTAATATAAAATTTGTCGTAATTTATTGCATTAAAAATAAAAATAACAGCATCAAATCGCCGATGTAACTATCCTGTGTGGTTTAAGGCATGATATAATAAACAGAAGGTATGATATCTAGACGGTCTCAATTGGTTCCGGTTTGCGCAGTGAC
The DNA here is from genome assembly GCA_030620095.1 of Kuschelorhynchus macadamiae. Classification (NCBI taxonomy): domain Eukaryota; kingdom Metazoa; phylum Arthropoda; class Insecta; order Coleoptera; family Curculionidae; genus Kuschelorhynchus; species Kuschelorhynchus macadamiae. The sequence continues at coordinate 42,098 of JAUTXW010005193.1, read as the reverse complement.
GTCATTGCGTGCGTAGGTTTTTGAATTCTTTATGGAGTTGCATGTCGTTTCTAGCCTTTAGACATTATATTATCATTTTTTTCAATTAAAAACGTTTTTCTAATGAAACATTGACATATAATTCACTAAAATAAAAAACTTATGACATGGTAGTTATATATTTATTTATAAAAATAGAAAAAATACGCTAAAGAAAAAGTTAAAAGTTGTATACAATCCGACAGTATTTAATTTTATACTATTATTTTGTTATACGTGTTTATATTTAGTTCAATTTAAAACTAAGAAATACCATAATATCTGTGTTTTTTTGATAAGTACAGGGACGTAACTAAGTCCCATTTACTGAGAGAAGGTCTAATTAAAAAAATGCAGGTATGGGAGGGAATAAAACAACACACACTAAACAAGTTTAACCTTTATGTGCCCAGCTGCCGTTTATTCCTATATTATAAATAATTATATAAACAGATAAAATATAGGTTTATTCGAGTTGAAAGACTCTTTTCTTATTGAAAATGTCGACTAGTTCGTCCAGATTTACATTGTTTTCTTTTTTTATATAGTGATATGACATATAGTGATCTTTAACAAAATGCCTTGAGCATGTCCACGCGGAATTTGTATTAAATTTAGCTTTGCGTTTACACAAGCGTGTCCATTCCCGTAAACATTTTTTGTCTTTAGGGAAAGTAAAAAACCTTATATTCCTATCAAAATTATTCTTTGCCTGGTTATCCCCGTTACACATATTTATGTTGTTTAATTAACTAAATACAAAAAAATACACACAAATGCGCGAACACATTTAAACATCAACTAAAAATGCACTGAAATCATACGGCCGAAGGTCAATGACAACCGACGTTAATCACGCGATGACGTAGCAGATCGATGGGATATCATACCTTCGGTTTATTGAATCATGGCTTAAGGTTCTTGGTTGTTTACTTCTAACTAGACGTTTACAGACGTAGACGTTTGATGATACATTTGGGTAGTTTTCGCACGACCGTCACAATACAGCTCGAAAATAAGGATGGCTTTTAAACAAATACGAAATAACATGTTATTAACAAGAAAAGTAGATAAGTATGACTTATTTAAAAAACACGCTTAATTTGTTTTTAAAAAATATATTTTATAATAACAAATTAAACAGAGGATAACTAAAATTATTGAATACAAATATTTTTATGGAAATTTTATAGTAGAGTGAGTAATGCATCTGTTACAATAAACTCATAACATTTTTCTAAATTCTTATCTAATTTTTACACAAATACTGTACTTGAACTCAAAAATTACTATCACCAAATGATTATTTTTTCTAAGACATCTTGTTTTACAAGATGTGTTATTTTTTACACTAAAACGCGCACGGAAACGCTTTAAATAGATGAGGATAATAAAAATGTAGATGTGAGGTTGGATGTTAAAATGTCTTGTTCTTTTATTTTTCTCTTGCTTTTGGCCAGGGTTACGTGCTACGTCGGGTAAAATTACGACAATTCGTGAAATAGTACTCCAACTTTGAAGTAAAATTTAAATGCATAATGAATTCTCACGGATGTATGGTAAATCCACCGAGTACTTGGTACACTTACATTATTAAAATTGTATAATTTTAACCTAATTTTTAACAGTGTAGTCATTTTAAGTCATTTATGCAATCATATTCCAAAATCGATCACTTATAAACAAATAATCGCTCATTTTAGGACATTTATGCAGTCATTCTTAAAGATTGGCGAATTTCAGGTACTTTTAAAAATGACCGGTTATTTATGAGAGTATTAAGGTCACTTATACGGTCACTTTTGGTAAGTGGCTTAAGTGACGCCCAACACTGTTTATTAATTGGTTGGATTGTTCGATTACATATGGCAACAATCTTGCTCCAAGATTTGCTTTCAGTAATAAGGATAAAAACGAGTGCAAATTAAAATCAATATTTTCATTTCCTACTATAAATAAATTGTAGAATTTTAAAAAGCTACATTATTTTGAAATTGCACTTCGATCGTTTTCACGTAACAAAGTTATCGCATACCGTCGCGCCATGGGTACTAGGACTTATTGATTCAAAAAAGTATATAAATAAAATATATTCTTATTCGGGTAAAATTCATCGTGTTGTCAAGGATACTCTATTTAGAATCATGTGATATCAGAAACGTTTTAAGGTATTAAACAAATGTTTTAAAATAATACAAAAAAATTGTTAAAAGCATTTTTTCATACTTAATGGACAACAAACTATCGATTTAAATTACACTTAAAATCGTTATGTACCTTATTGTATTATTAAAGCAGAATTTTTTTTTAGTTTGCACTTGACTGATTTTTACGATTAAAAATGTCCTGTATAACTTTGATGTCAAAAATTATTTTACGGTGGAAAACTTGTGTTATATTTTCTTATTTTCCTGTTTCCTCTTTATTATTTTACTATTAAATAACTAATTTTTTATGTATTATATATCCAAATGCAATATCTATTGAAGTTATTGCATAACTTTGTGGTTTTGCTAATAATAGTTAGGTTATGACTTCTTTATCATTGATATCCCCACCACTATTTTTAATTCCTGACACTATTTTCATAACTTCATATAGTAACTCACTTAATTTTTCTACACCAGAGAAGTTCCTTTTCCTCTGCAAATATTCTAGATTAGCATTTCATTGATTCTTTTTTGCAATTTGTTTTGTTTTTACCATTCATACTATCAGATAGCACCTAGACAATTAAAATTTCCCGGTAATTTTTGATCAGAAGTTTTGCATATTTTGAGATCTCGTAAATAGTTGCCAAAATCATAACAAAATCTAAGGAGCGTTTAAAAAATCAGGAACTATAAAAGTGTTCTCAAGCCAAATATAATAATTTAAAATTTTTAGGAAATTCCTAAAGTGGAGCAAAGCTAAACTATAAAATGTAAAACAATGGAAGTAAGAAATACTCTATACATAGAAATTCTTGTAAAATTTTGTATAATCGATTATTAATTTTAACCTCCCAGAATAAGTCAAGACCTCTAGAAAAATAAAAATTTTGTACGTTTTTTTGCTTATAAAGTTTCTGTTATAAGGTATTTCGTGATTTTAACTGTACTGTATATTTTGTAGTAATTTTGGCAATTGTTTATTAGATATACACTACTAAAAGGAGTTCTTGAAAACCAAAACTTTTTGTCTTAAAGTTTTTTTATATCAGTTACAAGGGCGATGATATTTCAGGTACAAATATAATTAGGACACCCGTTATAAGACACTTTTGCTTGCATTAACATTTAGTTATTCTTGCTTGTACTGGCTTTAACTTTTTTTAGGTTGTAGGAAAATTGTATTACTGTTGAACCATTCCAAAACTATAAAATTTGGATAAATTATTTGGTTAGTGTCTATCGTTGCATAAAACTGGGTAACACTATTAAGGGATTAGCTGTTAATGGAAACAAAAAAAATAATTGCAAGGCATTAAATTACAAAGCCACTGAAACCAAATCCAATTATTTAAACTATATAGCTAATAGAAACCTTAATACCTGGTTTATTAATTGATTCCTTTTCTTCTTTTCCTTCAGCTTCATAAGAAATAAATGTAGATTTTGTATCCACACTAGCACTTCTTGACATTGTAATAGATTGCTTAATTTTAATGTCATCGTGACAATGGATTCATAGAGTTACCAACACAGAGAAAATAAAAAGGAGTTCCCTCTTGCTGGGACCCCTTTGGGAAAATCGGTACAGTTTGGTAATAATTTCGTTAGTTTTACCATATGGGGGAGTTGATCACGAATCTTAAATCAAACTTACTATTTTATATCAAAATCTACAGAATTTTTACTACTTATTGCAAATATTTTTAAAAATTAAATCAAGATATACTGATTCTGAAGCTCGATTTGACATTGAATCTTACAAAACATCAACTGAATTTATGAAAATATTTGATAATATCTTCTTTCTCAGTATAATTTATTTCTTATGTCAATGTAAATTTGATATTCTCAGACTTACATATGTCGCTGACAGAACATTATTTTTTTGAAGTCAAGACTTTGGTCAAAAAAATCATGGTTCATGGGATTAGACCAGGGGCGGATACCAAGTTAGGACACCGAGGTGATCACTCTATGGTACCCCCCACGTCCAATCCATCTTCCAAAAAAAAAACATTGTCTAAATATTCCCGAACATTCCGAGCAAAATCCGGTGGAGCACTATTTTGCTGAAATCATATTTTATCATTTGGTGCACTATTACAGAAAATCATGTTTAAATTTTTAATACAGCAGGTAATGTAAGGAACTTATGGTTATTCGGAAATAGTTCCGCAATAGCTGGGATAATTTCGGTCCTTAAAAGATTCAAATATCTTTCTCCAGTTAATAAAAAAGGGAATCTTTAAAAGTAAGTATTAGTGGATACTCATCATGTACCGCTAAATATTAAAATTGATTTCACCCTGGCCAAAATCTACCTTGCAGTAATTACCAAATAGTAAAATTTTGGGAAGCAGACTTTTCTCTTATTAACAATAAAATAAACGAATATGATTGGAAATTTATTTTTGGTTCTGGGGGCATAGATGATAATGTTCAATCACTCTACAAAATATTAGAAAATATAATCGAGACTTATGTGCCAAAAGTTATTATAAAGACATCCCAAAATCCCGTATGGTTCTCAAAACACACAATTAGATTAATTAAAGATAAGAATAAAGCTCACGAAAAGTGGAAGACCTACAAAAATGCAGGTGACTCGTTTCTTTTATCTAAGAAAAAAGTTTAAAAAAAGTTTTAAATAAAACTATAAGGAATATATTGGAAAAAGTGAGGATATTATAAAAAATGATACAAAATATTTTTGGTCTTTTGTCAGTAACAAAAGAAATAGTAAATCTCTACAAAATAATTTATCGTACAATGATTTACAGGCTTCCATTAATAGGGATATATGTGAACTTTTTCTAAATACTTTGGCAGCGTCTTATACCGACAAATATTGTATTAAAGGAAACACATATTTCACCCCTTAGGGCCAAATTATGAATAGGCTGATAATTTTACCAAACAGATATTTACCATAGTTACAATTGTCTCAATAATGGTATCCTTGACAGTTATCTGCTTGATAAAGTTACCAGCCTATTCATAATTTGGCCCTTAAAGGTAGATTTCGAACAATCTAGAAACCCATGATTAAATAACTATTATTAAAAGCTGTTGGCAACTGAATCATTTTAAAATATTGTTTACTTACAGAGATATTTTAAAAAAGTAAAATCACATTTCACTGCTCTTCACCACTTAGTGCGAAATGTCGAGAAATCCAGAATTTGATTTTTAGGTTATTATTTTTAAAACCCGTTGATGAAAGAATCGTCTGACAAATCTCATTTAGTTAAAGAGTTATTATCCTTAATATCAATGAGGATTGGCGTAGAAATTTACAATGTTAAAAATGGTTAAAATCCTTTACCCGGAACATCCCTCGTTATGAATCTTTACTTTTATTAGGATTTGTGAAGTGTGACTTAACTTAGTTCGGTACATAGTCATTTAGTAACACATATCGTCACTTGAGATCAGAACTAGTCTATGTCCAAAATCACCGGAAATTCAGTTTACGTCATCAACATACAAATCAAGAGCGCCCGAATTTAGAATTTGGCCCAGTAATATCGTAACTCCAGCGCCGATAGTTATCCCACATGAGCAATTAATAAAAATAACCTATGTCCTAGAAGCATATTTTATTTGGTGCAGAAGTAGTTTAAGAACGCATCATACTAGCATATAGATTCGACATACTTTTCGCGTAAATCGTTTTATCCATTCTTCTGTGTGTGGTCAAAAAAAACTTTGTGACTGTTAGTATAACATTTAAACTCTTGGCTATCGTCTAACCTTAGTTTCATAAGCCTATATTTATTGCAAATATATTTTTTTATTTGGTGTCGATGTTGCCCCAGGGTAAGGTTAAGTTCGTCACCCCGTTTTTTTTCTCATTAATGTCTATGTAATTGATTGTGACGGTTACATCGACATCTAAAAATCATATTTTTTATAAAAACAAAATACTAAATTGAAAAAAAAAAACAAAAAACTAAAAAAATAGCTCTTTATTAACTAAAAAACTTAAACAACAATCATATAAAATGCAAGAACTATATAGGAACTCTTAAACTACAAACTTGAACAACAAACAAATAAAATGAAAAACTGGAAACTCTTAGTATCCAGGTATACCTATAATATAGGTAAATAAAGAAAAATATGTTTAACATAATGAGAAAATACAAAAATATTATTCGTCGTCCTTACAAATAGGACACACATACATTTTTTCCTTGTGCCATTGTTACAAATGCCACAGATCCATTTAAAGCAATAAACACACGGGATCCAATCTGGGCCATTACATTTGCCATCATAGTTTTTACAGATTCCACAAAAATCTTCGCTATCGTCTGGATCAGATGTCAGTTTGGAAGGACCTGCCTCCAAATTAAAAAGATCTTAATCGGTGGTTGTGACCTTCTTTTTCTTAAAACCAATCAAAGGAAGATGTTCGTCGGAAGAACTTGCATTGACAGACTGAAGAGAGTCAATGGACTCAACAGGCTTGACAGGCTGAAGAACAGGTTCTTTTGTCTTTCTGAAAACAATCAAAGGAAGAACTTCATCGAAAGAACTTGCATCGACAGGCTAAAGCTTCAAGAGATGTTACAGGCTCAACAAGTTGTAGGTGCATTTTCTGTCCTGGCCTTTTGTTAATTTTTTTGCCTCTCTTTCGAGGAAGAGGCTCATTATTTTTAAATCCTCGAGATTCCTTAAGGAAATCCAACAAACTTTCATCAAGCATTCTTCCTGATGTAGATCCATCATCTAGGAGCTTGGGTAAAACCGCCTCATCGTTAAAAGGAAAAATGCCTGTTGTACGAAATCCTGATTTTAAATTTACTTTAGCTGTTGTAGATACACCGTGCCACATTTGATTCAAAAGACCTGGAAAATGTTCTTTTGGAATTGATCCTTTTCGTCTTGTTTCCTTCCTCCGATTATCTAGGATTATACGCCATTTTTTCTTCATTGGACCGAAGAAACTAACATCCAACGGCTACATGAGGTGGGTTGAGTTTGGAGGTAGTGGGGTCATATAAATATTGTTTTCCCTGGCACTCTGGATAACAAGTGGGGAGAAGTGCGAAACGAGGTTATCACCAATAGCGACAGTTTTTTCACCTTCTTGCCGATTTTCTTTTATGTGCGGAAGCAAAACTCCAAAAAACACTGTTCAAAGAGATTCATGTCAAACCACCCACTTTTGCTATGTCCGTAGAATGTATGATCTGGTCCGCGTTCTGTCCAATTCTTATATAAGCTTTGAGATTTGTAGACAGCAATTAGTGGTAAAAGTCTTCCTTTTGCCGTCCCGCAAACCATGATACTAACAGAAGTTCTGGGGTGTTCTTGGATCCGTTCGACTCTTTTTCTGCCCCTATGAACAAGAACCTTTTTGGCCCCCGTGTCGTCCGTTATGTTTATCTCATCATAGTTATCAACAATTTAATGGGGGGACGTTCAATAGATGTGTCTTAATATTATTAAAAAATTCAGGAATTGCACTTTGTCCCACAGATGCCTTATTTTGTTTTATATTTATTGCTAATCTCACACTTAAATTATGTCTGACTGCGAATTGTTTAACAAAGTCATAACCCGGCCTGTTGTCTCTCCATATTTTAATATCACGCCCTTGTTTGGTCACATATCCAGAAATAAGGGACGCAATATCAGCACTGGTCATGGGATATCCCCAATCACTTACAGTGCCAAGAGTTTTACTAATTAAACGTTCTTCTTCTGTTGTCGATACTGTCGGATGACCTACTTGGTTTGTATGTTTTCCTGAAACCCTTTCTAACGTACCGCTTCAATTGCTTCTTCATATTTTTTACACTAAACTGGCGATATCGCCTCCCACCTAATTTTTTTACTTAATTTCTAACCATTTTTAAACAAAATACTCAAACATTTTTTAGATTAAGTCCAATAATAATAAACGCTTGATACCTAAGCAATGACTATTGGAATCGACTGTCGTATCATTCGTGTTTTAACGTGTTAAAAATATCTTAATGCGACAGCACTTCGAGGAATTTATGATCGTGTCAAAGATGCCCCGGTCGCAATCGAAGTTTCCCTTAAGGTCGAAGTAGCCCCAGTTTGCGATATTCTATGTGTTACAGTAAGGTGGACATAAGTTACTTCTAATAAAACATTGGCAAATCATTACGGTCGTCTGATAGACATAGCATTATTCCGACTTTACGAGTTTAGACTTGCATAAGTTGTTTTAGGTAATTTCGTAGATAAGCCCGTGTTATTGACTTATTACTTACTCTTCAGTCTGTCGATGCAAGTTCTTACTACTACTAAAAGTCAAGAAGAGCAAAGTAATCAAAACACGAAAAGATACATTTTGTCAAGAAAAAGGAACCGCAATACAAACACGTAAATGTTCAAAGGATGCAGAGGATATGAGTTATAGAGTATTTACTTATTTTTATTTTCTGCCGGTTGGTGAAAAAAAGATTCAGGTATGCCAAACATTCTTCTTAAATACCTTGAGTATTGGTGCTCATGTGGTACCAAAGTACCAAATCCACATTGACAATAAAAATTTAGCTAGGGACATTAAAAATGTTGACAAAAGTAGGGGAGTAATGAATGCTCAAATATGTGTAGGTGTTTTTGATCTACACAGATTTTATCTATTCCAAAATCAGAGGCCGGACTAAACTTATTACAAGCTCAAATTATCCACATTTAATTTCACAGTTTTTAATCTGGCTGCCAAGGACTATCATTGTTATATGTGGCATGAGTGTATCACTAAAAGATGCTGTTCCGAGATAGAAAGTAGTCTCCTTATGTTTTTAACAGACCATATTGCCAAAGGTATTGAGGAATTTTGTTTCTATTCAGACAACTGTGCAGGACAGAATATAAAATAAAAATTTTGTTTTCGTTGTACAACTATATCTCCCAGAAGTATGATATTACTATAAATCATATATACCTAGAACGTAGTCATATCCAATCAGAAGGAGATTTAGTCCACAGCGTCATTGAAAAGGCAACTAGAAATATTCCAACATCAACACCCGAACAATGGAATATATTGGTAGGAACGGCGAAAAGAAAACAACCCTATATTGTACCCGAACTTTCTCAAGATTTAATTTTTGATTTAAAAGATTTTCAATATGTATTTAAGAATAAAAGATAACTTTTATTCTTAAATACTTCTAGATAACTGATATTTCAGCCGAATCTGTACAAATGACAAAATTCGTTCGCTATATTGGCGCCGCCATTTTGTTTTTTGTTGTGCCTTCTTAAATAATCCCCACAAATGTTAAAATCATCCGTCCGACCTGTTGACATTGTCATTTTGACACCGCTATTTTGAATTTTTAAGTGCTGACACTTTTAAATTTTCCTAGGCACTGATTTTCAGTTTTGGTTACACAAGTAACAAAATTCGTCGGCCGTATTGGCGCCGCCATTTTGGATTTCTAAACGTTGACTAAAAAAATTCGGATTTTTTATATACGAAAGTATATGCATGTCAAATTTGAAAATAACCGGTAATGGAAGTGCTGAAAAAGCGATTACAAGATTTGAACCAGACATACAAACATACAATCAGACGAATAGGAAGTCAATAAAAGCACGTTAAAAGCATTGATTATTTAATAAATTAGCCTGAAAATACTACTTGTTAAATTAATTTCGACTTTTGTTGCAAAAATTAAGTGTGATATAGAGATAAATTGGTAAAGTTGTGGTACGACTTTAAGATGACGAAACAAAATGGCGGCTATATAGAATTTTTTAAAAATCAACGTAAAAAATTGTTCAATTGACTTTAAATTTTACAGAAAAATTAAATGTAAAAATGAATAACTGGTACGAATTCAACATGACGTTATAAAATGGGGGCAGTGTCAATTTAAAAACTCCTTATTGAATTTATTTTAAATTATGCCCAAAAGTCAAGTGTGGCATAGTTAGGAAGAAACTAGTAAAATATTGGTAGGAATCCAATATCATGGAATAAAATGACACCCAATAAAAATGTTTGAAAAGGCAGTATATATAACACATATATACTGTGACTATGTACTGAACTGAATTGAGTCCGGGTAAAAGAGTTTTACTAATTTTTTATGGTTGTGGGTGTCATTTTAATACTTTATTCTTATATACTAGAAACAGCTAGATTAACACCTTTTAGTGTAATGTCTAACAAGACACTATTTCGTATATTATGGCAATGAAATTACACATTTTTTCGTCTATTTTTAAGATCAATTATGTGGCATTTTTTAAAAGAGAGGCGGAATATTATAAACTTTTGAAACTCCTCTTGCAAATCAAAAGTTTTTATTTTGATTCTGGATTTAAAGCGTTCTTTAAATGATACACTATTTTTGATTTGAAATGAGCCTGGTTCCTCAAAATTTAAATTTTGATCAAATATGACACATACATTTTTTATGCTTTCTTTAATAGGAATATCACTGGAACCATTAAAACAATTTTTTTAGTAAGATATGTTTTTGAAGCAAGTTTTGAACCTACTTCTAGTTGATTTTATTTTCAGTTTTAAACCATGGTCATTTATTTTTATATCTACGTCAACAATATCACTTATTATTAGAAACTCACCTTGTTATCGTTGTAATCTGATGATAAAATTAAATATACCTATATGATATAAAAAGAAGTAGACCAAGAACAGAATCTTGAGCTACTTCTGTAGAGAAATATGTCTTGAATTGTAGAAAGAAATTAGGTTAGTTTCATTTTTTTTTCTCTCTGAATAATAAGTATAAAACCATCTATGAGTATTATAATTTTATTTTGGTGTCAACACTCGGGGTTTAGGTTAACTAAAAATTTTTTTCTAGAATTATCCGTCCCAAATTTTAAATAAATCTTTAGAAAGATAGGAAATTAGCATCTTATTAATAAAAATATTCTTTATATGTAAACTGAAGTTTAATTACCTTTTAACTTTTTATAATGTTGGTATTAAAAAATAAAAAATGTTCAAAATTTAGTGTAGATATCATAATTTTTTTAGAAGCTATTAAGATGGATTTCTTTTAAATAAACCAAGGAAAAAAAGAGCATAGAACAAGGCATCTAGCATATAAGAATAAAGAATTAAAATGACCCTCTGCAGATATCAGAAATTGTTTGTTTTACCTATAGATGAACCACCCCAAATTTTGAGATTTTTCAAGTAATTCTCAAGCTTCTACGGTGTGTTACTTTATAAGAGCAGTGTATAGTGGTTAAAAAACGGATATAAGTATTTACTAAATGTTATTAAATGTAAATAAATGTAACATCATGATTAAAAACGAAACTCTTATTTCCGAAAGAATGTTTCTTACAAAAAATTATTCCAATTTTAAAGGAGCTATATGACACCGTAGATTAACCATAGACATAACAAGTACGAGCGTTAGGTTGCAAAAAGGGTCTTTTGTGTTTGTGTACACACTTACTTTCGATCGCATTTAAAAAAAAGTCAACTGTAAGTAAAAAAATCGCATGATAATCCGAACTAACTGTTTCTACAATTGTGGACTTTGGGTGCTTGTATTGTGCAGCAGTGCTATACATGTGGTGCAGAACGTGTTTTTCTATTAACATATTCATGACGGCTATGTTTTGTATAATAAACGGTCGCTGGTCATGCTGGTACATACATGGTTGCGAACGAAAACATTTTGACAACTGTTAGTGTTTAATAATAATGATAATAGTAACCAAAAAGTCTATTTATTTGCTAATTTAAAATTAAAGTTCAAAATGTCACAAAAAGAAGTATTTGAATAATATCTTTAATACTATTCATTTTCGATAAAATTTAAAATAAAAGAAAATTTATTTTTCTAAAAATGTGCGTACAACTTATAGCTTTTGATACAACTCACATTTAAAATTTAATGAGAAACTTGAACATTGTAAGACCATGAATAAATCCCGTATATGAATAAAATATGCATCTCCCTAGGGCACATAATTTCGTAATTTATATTCATTATTATTAAATATTTTTAATTTAAAATATGGAATTATGATTAACGTACCTAATTAGTAAAATTTTCCTTTTACGAATCTAAATTTAATAGCCGGATATGGCACAGATCGAAAGCAAAAGGTTGCCTAATCTATATCTTTTTTTGTGAGTGTGATAATTTTCGAATGTATTCCCTTTACTATTAACATAACCTTTACGGGTATGTTTTAACTAACAAACGTCCGCTAATTTGATACATCCGATTCAGACCTTACAGTAAAAAAGATACGTTTTACATAAGTTTGCTCCAAATACCAAATAAAACTTCAAATAAGTCTAAAGTATGGTAACGAAAAATAGCACTAAAACTAAGTGTTGTTTTGTTTCAGTATAAAAAATACAAATTAGATATACTATAATTATATCTAAAATTTATAGTAAATACTTATTTAAAAATTCAAATCATAAGTACTCGTTTTCCAAAACTCTTAATCCATAAAAGCAGGTGTTCCACGGTCAAACGAAAATAACCCTTGAAAATCCACCATCAGGACTATTTGATCTTTACGCTTCCACCGTTTATTCATTGCATTCGAATTATTGTACGTTTAAGGTTTTTACCGACTATTTGAATTTGTAATTGAGTAAGTGTATCTTTTTTTAAGTCATGTAAGGTTCCGACTCTTTTTACTATTAACATAGCCTAAACCTACAGGTTTTTTGGTTACAAACGCATACGCATAATTTTAAGGAGTCACTAGGTAAACCCATTTTTTAATAGCTATTAAAATATTTTTTGTAATAAATTACACCCGTAAAAGTTACAAGAAAAATCCTATCTATTATCAAAAACACCAATTAAAAGCCTTTAAAAGTTTAGGTAAAGAAAAAAAAATTAAAAAATTCGTGGCAGCAAAAACTAAATTTTCTAAATTTATTATCCAAATCTCTTCAATCTATATTCCATGCCGAAATAATTCACAGGAAAAAAATTACAGCTTTTAAACTAGAATTCCTAAAGAAAGAAAATGTCCTACTGCCCCTGTATAACAATATATGCTATACTTCTGGACTGAAAACTCGTGACGAGGACAAAAATTCAATCAATCAAACCCTACCTATTAACTATCTTATAATGCCAATGTTTAAGTTTAAAAAAAATACCAGTAGAGAAAAGAAAATTGAAAAAATCGCACCTGCGAAAGCAAAATGCTTTAATTAATGTCTTGTACCGAAAAGTTTCACTTAAAAAAAATGTAAACTTTACTATTTTTCCGAACAGTATAATACTGAACTTCATTACATTTCCTATGCTAAACATATACCAGCATAAAACAATTAGAAACTTTATGCCCGTAATTTAAAAAAACCTCACCAAATATATAAGCATACTGGATTATATGCTAAAAAACGCATCTATCCCGTATCCAATTAGATGCAAGTATTTTGCTGCTTTAACTGATCCTAAATATTTAATGGATTAGCACGTTTATTAAACGAATATCGTCAAATGCATGAAATCGAGAATGACAGCTAATTTTCTTAGAGATATTTTATAAAATGTATCCTTCAAATTGTAGCTACCTACTTAAAAGCATTCAAATTTTATGCTGCCAATTTTAAAAATATTCAAGAAATCCCTTATGAGTCTCTAAAATTAAATAATTTTTACTTAAATATTTATTCAATTACACTTCTGACAGCGACGAAAGTCAAGGATGAATGGATGTTTTGAAATTTTTGATTATCTCAGAGAAACCTAGAAATTGTGCTCAAAAGCGTTCACTTTTTCTTTAAATCGAATTTTGACCTATTTCTCCAGTAGCTAGAAGAAAATATTATAGAAGTTTTTGTAGCCAAATAAACGCTCTATCCTTCCGTCGGGCAATAATTCCGATTACTGTTTACAGTGAGCCCCACAGTGAGGTTAAACTTGGACTTTAAAGTTTCAACTTTGAAAAATCGCAGTAATTTAACCGTGTACGCTAAAATTTTGAAATTTGGTAACAATCTACCTACGAGTAGTTAGTTTCATAAAAAAATAACTCACACCCTAGGTGTATTAGCTTTCTTGTAATACAGGGTAATGTGAAAAAATGTACCTACCAATTTTTGGGAAACTACAAATTTTATCTAGTAATTGCACTTCCTGTATGGACTCAGAATTCTTCTCAGATATTCCATTTTGTGTATATTTTTGAACACTTTCCGATGCCGTAATCAGTTCTTCGACAGGACACCTGCTTTTTTCTATAAAAAAAAAAAGTATATCAAAAAAAAAACTTTTTTTTCAAAAAATTTAATTTTTCTTAAAAAGTCTACTTTCCGGTCATTTTTCCGACAGAGATGTATTCAGGGTTTTGTTCTCTTCTATATTTCCAATGAAAAATGTCTCTTGCGCTAGAACTCACCCAGTTCGAGCTATAGGCGCCCCAAAACAACCTTTTTTCGAACGAAAAAAACGTAAAATCACGGAACGTTCGAAGCTCAACCAAAAAATATAGGGTTCTGTAGGACCCAAAGAGCCATCGTTCCAGAAAGTTTCGACAAAAAAAATCAAGAATTGCGACCTGAGCCGTATTACATCGAAGTTGACTTTTTTGGTCGACTTTGCGGTACCACATCCCCGGTACCAAATATGGTACAGAAAAAACTGCAAACGAATCGTGTAGATCTACGTCTCCTCTAAAAACACATGTCAAATTCTTCGTCCTATCTCTAATAGCTTCCCAAATATACCCACCTAAAAGTCGAAAAACACGGTTTTCTGAAGTGATACGACCCACACCAGGTTTTCGTTCCCGAGTGTGAGAGCCATATTAACAAACGGGCTTCGCGGCCATTTGTTAACAACAGGGAGACCCAATATCTTGTGCTGTCTCATTCATAAAATCGTGTATGTTTTGATGCAATGATTAAAGTAAATAAACATTTACTACAAGTAGGTGCCACAGACACAAATATCTGTCCTCCTTAACGGACCTAATTTTAGGCATCGCTGTAAAATTATAATGACAGACTTCTTTTCGTTTTGCCGTTGACACATAATATGTCAATAACCATGAACGTATTATTTAGTAACATAAATATATTTAAACCTATTTGTACAAAGATCGTTTAACAGGCAATCAAAATAAAAATCTATTATCAGAGCGGGCATATTTAATAACATACCTATCCTATTATTTTTACATTGTCCACAAAAACGCATACATAGGCTCTTTTATTTTTGATTACTTTTTCCGAATTCAAAACAACGTACTATATCTCAGTGTTTTAAAATAATATAATGTTAGAAAAGTATATTTTTTATGTCAAATATTTATAAAACGATATGTATATCTGTGTTTTTTGTATCTATATACATTGGTTTTCCCTCGGAGTTTATAAATATGTAGGTTAGTGCATATATATAATTTTGCTACCGAAAGAAGGAGAAGATAGCAATTATCAGTCAAATTAACCCTTAAAGTAAATAAAGTATTTACACATTAATAAGATATTAGAAAGAATCAAGTACAGAAAACAACAACATTTTGACTTACCCGAGAAAAGAGACGTTAGGAATTAAATAGTGCAAATATTTGCGCACTTATGCACCAAAATGCCCAAAAACTTGCACAAACAGTAGTTCGAATCAACGCAACACCGCTTTGTTCGATTTACGATTTAAATAACGACATTTCACAAAACTGCGACGATGGTGCCGGTTTTTAAGCAATGACATTGTATTTAAATATAAAACAGGTTATTTCAATAATTATTTGTTGATAATAAATATGTAAGTCTAATGCAAATTAAAGAGGTTATTATTACAGTATTAGAACCACTTAAAAATATAATTTTAATATTATTAACCCTTTCGGATTAACCATATCGGCCATACGACAATAGAAATTTTTATTTATCGAATCAAGCATAGCATTCTTTGTTCGTTATTTGACTGGTAAGCCCAAACGAGTTTAAAACGGCAATCACTGGAAATAATAATTAACATCCAAATCAAGGGTCACCAAAGATTTATATAGGAGAAACTCATTTTGTTTTACAGGGGACATTATTGAATAGAAGTGTTTTATCAGTTTGTTTTTAAACAGCGAAATATATTTTTAGAAATATTTATAATCAACAGCAAAACTTATGGTATGAGCGGGGATCGAACCCGCACCTCTGGATCACTAGTCCATTACTCAAACCAAATGCATTATCGTACCACTGATAAACAATTCGTTACAACTTGTACATATTCAAACCCACCAGTATCATAACCATTGTTGATCCTGCCAAATATTCAAACCTTATAGCGCGATGTTTCTGATTGGACGTCAAACCTGACATCAATATTAGGTACCATCCATATTAGTAAATCAGTTTAAAAACAAACTGAAAAAACACTTTTATTCAAAATTTGGCTTATACGGGCATAACGTATAATTATAAATTTACTTGATTATTGAATGTTGAGATAGGTTGGGTTTTATTTGCTTAAGCTCGATTAGAAAGAACCACCACAAGTTAGATTATGTCGCATTAGATGATTTTTTATTTTGAGAAAAATTTTTACGTTTACGTACCCTTTATTTTTTCTTGTTTTTTTTCTTGGCTTTAAAAAAGGCAAACAAAATTGAGCAATTCCGCAAGTATTTTTTTATTTTCAAATTCGGTGGGCTTTATAGAAGTAAAAAAACATTTTAATGTACATACATTTCGGCTAAGAAAAAGTTAAAAAATAGATAAATAAAATAAGACAAAAACTAAAAAATAATATTTTATTCCATATTCCACTTCATAAATCAAATTTTCAATGTGGAATAAAATATTATTTTTTACTTTTTACTGCTTTTTTTGAAGTCGGATTCGATTTTTTTATAAATTTTTTTATTTCATTCATTTTTTTTTTAATTCTATTTATACAAAGTTTTAAATTTTAAAGCCTAAACTCAAAATAAAATAGCTACTGGGTCCATTACGTAGGAAAATTTGCCAGAATTACCGTAATAATATTATAACAATTGTTCAAATTTAAAAAGATGAGTTAAATTGAACTTACTGCCATTAAAAATCCCAAAAACTATATAAAAAATGATAATTAATATGCATACTTTTTTTTCTGATGATATGGTAAACTAATATATAAAGGCTCCGGCGTTCGTTTAAATAATTAAAAATGGCGACATTCCGCCATTTTTTACATTTTTTAAATATGCTTGCTATGGGACCATTCCGGTAATATCCTAAAATTTCATTCAAATTGGTCAAACCATCGAGGAGTAATCGTCTACATACATAAAAAGAATACATAGGGTCAAATTGATATGCTTCTTAAAAATAGGGGATTTGCTCAGGAATTTATTTTATTATCACATTTATAGAACTTGAAAAAACAGTGGAATGCTGTACGAGGGGAAATTAATGTCAGTGGCGGCTCGTTGTCAACTTTTCAAGGGGGTCAATACATATAAAGCACAAAGAGTCATCTGAAAAAATCAGACACACGAAACAATAAAATGCCTTTGTTACTTCGCAACCGCATGTCCAGGCACATAAACCGTGCATATTTCTTAGAAAATAACGATTTACTTCTTTGTTTTTGTCTTTACCTGTTTGCTGAATTTTAAATTTCGGCAAAGGTCGACTACTGATCTTAAATTCGAGTCGTTTTTCAAAGTTCAGC
Organism: Kuschelorhynchus macadamiae; assembly: GCA_030620095.1. Classification (NCBI taxonomy): domain Eukaryota; kingdom Metazoa; phylum Arthropoda; class Insecta; order Coleoptera; family Curculionidae; genus Kuschelorhynchus; species Kuschelorhynchus macadamiae. The sequence goes on along the minus strand of JAUTXW010005193.1, from coordinate 24,301 downwards.
TCGCTAATATAATTGAAAACGGATTATTAGTCTTAATCATCTAAAACACTGTGGCTACCTTTCTTTAAAACATTAATTTAAACTACAAAATCAACAAACAAAATGTAAAATATTCAAAATAAAATCTGTAAAAATACGCAATCGTAACCACAACCTATCACACGATCCACATTAAACACATCAACTGACAAAAATATTTAAGTTTCCTCGGCGCGGCTGTTGACCCAAACTTTGCCAACGTAAGCCGTATCTTACCTATGCCCCCTATGCAAATTTGATCGAGACCATTCGGGAAAAACTCGCCTCCGTTTATAACCACAAAGTCAACGCGGGCTGCCAGCCGTGATCCATTCCAAATGAAACGAAACCTCTCCGGTGAATAATAAAATAATAGAGGGAATATCCAAATTTTAAAAAAAATTGAAAAAAATATAAATTATGTATTATTTTATTTATTTGTTTCTTTTTGGAAATATTTATTGGGGGGTCATTGACCATTTGACCTAATGGAGGAGCCGCCACTGATTAATAATATTCTTATATATATTTCGTTACTTTATTTACATAGTCCATAAATTATAAATTATGTCATTTATTATTTTTCTTTATAAAAACAAGGTTTTATTACAGGACATGTAATTTTACAGAATATTTAAACATTTTATTAGGCCGCCATTATGTATAAAATTTCAAGTTATTTGGATATGTAGTTTTTTTATACTAAATGTTTTAACAATAGGCGGTGATTTTGTTCCGCAATATTTTACCAGTTTATCCCCATATCACACGTTTGATTATAGCTGCTTTGATTTTTGTGCAAAAATTTTTTAACATTTTGTGACATGAATCCCCGAAGTGAAACTAAGCCGCCAAACTGCCATATTGGATTTCTATCAAACTGTTACCATTTATCCCCATATGATCCTTCATTTTTTACCAAAATTTGAAGTCAATCAGATAAGTAGCTTTTAAGGCAAAACGACAGACCGTCGGAAATGCGAAAACATGTTTTTCGAAATCTAGGTTGTGCTATTTTTTCACGAATAAATCTCGGAGTGCTATTTTTTTCAAGATTAAAATTTTTTCCTCTTACGAGGGAAGTAAAAATATTTGTACACTTGTTACAAGTACTACGATTCAGATAGCGTAAGTGGTAAGGTTAAACTCGCAAGGGATCTTTTGAGCCCGAGAAATTTTCTTGCCCCGGTCGCATAGACCCGCGAATTATAAGAATGAACGAAGACTCTGCCAGCTCTGCACTGGAACGTTTCGCCACTGGCCACTGGCGCGGATCTTCAAACAGAATTTGTGTTTAACTGTTTATTCCGTATTCTAAAATAATAATAAAATACTAAAAAAGTAGATGCAAAACTAGTAAAAGCATAAAAAGGTATTAAAAGAACATTCTTTTTGTATATTCTTGTCTCATTAAAATATAAATTGTAGGTACCTATCAAAAAGTCTAAGACAATACACCCAACATATACAGGGCCGAATTGACCTCTAGAGACACTGACACTACTGAAGTGCATGAAACTATACATTTTTGCGTTTTATTATCGAAATCTTACAATCATTCATCTTAGTAGTGTGTCATAATACGAAAAATAATGTTACCTGATTTATTTCGGTTTTAGTATTATTTTAAGTTCGAAAATCTTGTCACGGTTTGTTATTAATGTAGACGGTTTCTCAAAAAAACTCCTATGGTGCCCGGTACGTATCTGTTCTCTTTTTGATTTGCAGGTTTTTTTGCCAGACTTTTGACGTTTCGTTGTAACCGCAACAATTTCAATAATTCTACTTTCTACTAATAACCAGCAATGCAAACGCACAAGGAAAACTCGGGCTCGAGATGCGACAGGAGCAGCAGACTCCTGGGGCTCGACAATTTTATTTTAATAAATACAATAATATACAAAAATGTGCATCTATTTAAATTTTAGAATTATCATATTTTTCAAAAGAAGGTAAAAGAGCATATGTAATCAGGTCATCAAGCGACGCAGCACGCGCATGGCTATATTGCAGCGCCGGTTTTAGGCAGTCAGGGTTTTCTGTTATTTCCTTTGATAGATAGTTTTTTTTATATAATTTTTAGGTCAGTGCGATGAATGCTGCAACTCATGTTGTTCGAACTACATTCAGTGTCATACCAATCACTGTTGCCATAAGCAGTGCCATTCCGAATGTCGCTCTTACACTTGTCGAAGCGCCTGCCGAAAGTCGTGCTATGAAACAGTGGAAAAGGAAAAAATATCCAATGAAAGAGTAATCGAAAGAATAATTCAAGGAGGAAGTGTAGGTGTAGAAGGTTCAGCCAATCAGGAGTCGAAAACTAACAACACCAATGTACATAACATAACAACTATTATCAATCTGAAAAATGTTCTCAATAATACCAACTTCGTTGATGTACCGATTAATTTAACGTACACAAACAAGAACAACATAACTTTACAAGAAACGGAAGAATCTCGAAGAGATGGTGGACAAGGAAGAAGCTCGGATAACTGCTGTGTTGTAATCGGTAAGGGCGATTGATATTTTAGTATTTAATATTATCTATTTACCTTTTTATCACTGCTTTATTTTGACAATTAATTTATAAATTAGCAACAGAAGAAAATATTAGTAGGACAGGTAAAAATAACACAAAGCTGTTATATCATTCGCCTAAATGTTATGAAGTTGCGTCAAACGATACCAAAATTATTTGGAAAACTTGTTTTCCAGATCCCTATTTTAAGAACGAATATCTCAGTTGGTGAGCAGTTTAGGAGAAAATTTTATATGACAAACCAACATTATTTTTGCTTGCTTACCTGTTCTGGGACACTCATGCGTTATTTTAACTTCATATAATGAAGTCGATAAATATACTAATGGCACATTTTAGGCCCAAGGCAATGTATACCAACTCAAGTCAGTCCATACATGCGATGTTTCCACACGAGATCAAGGCAATGTGAATCTTACTGTTCCGCTAGTATAGTACATGAAGAGTCCAGGCAAATTTGTAATTCTGTAAACAATTTTGGTAAGTTAAATGTTTGAACTCCTTATACCCTGTAATGGTGGAGAGCGGCTTATGGGCCACTTGTATATAACTCCTCTAGGAATACTCAACAATCAGCCTAATCTTGGAAATGATGTTAGGTAGTTATATATATATATATATATATATATATATATATATATATATATATATATATATATATATATATATAGTGTGCCCAGATTCGCTTCTCTATATAGGGATCTCGACTCCTATTATACCTACAGCAAAGGTTAAATGGGGAAAGTTTTAGAGGGAACTTATTGCATTCGATATCTGGCTTCAGATTTACGATCAATCAATAAGTTTGGAAAATATCGGCGAAAAACCGAAAATGGCGGATTTCGTTTTTCGCCAGTATATCCAGAACAGGTGTCAAAATGTGACATTATTCGGACACATTTTTAAGACAAATAAGATGGCGTATACGACACGTCTTCATTGTTTTTTGTTAACCCGCAACCCGCCTCAACTTTCATTTTTCTTATGACCGCCATATTGGATTTTTCGATTCTTGGAAAAAGCCTAAAATTTCCAGTCTAGTGATATCTCACAAGTGCATTAAAGATTTTAGTGTCATCAAAATATCACACTTCGTAAATTAGGTTTCAATGTTTTTAAAGGAGGCCATGATTTATTTGTCACAAGATTACATTAATAAGTAAGTAATTATTGAACGCATTGAATTTTCAATACATGAGCGTAAATAACGACTTAAAAAATCTAAATAAACTTTAACTACTTTGTAAGTGGGTAACATTGATTTACAAATCTGCAAAATGACGTCCATTTGCATCGAGACATTTTTGACAATTGGTGACCGTCTTTCGTACAACCCTGGTAAGTGTATTTCGGTTAATATTTCTAAATGTGTCCAGAACTCTTTGTCTTAAGATTTCTATGGTCACGGGGGGGTCAAATTCATAGATTTCATTCTTCGTGTGACCCCAAAGGTAGAAATCCAAGGGCGACAGGTCAGGGGATCTAGGAGAACAAGATATTGGACCATTTAAAGAAATTATTTTTTCGTCAAACTGCTCTCTTAAGAAGTTCCTGACTTGAATGGTATTGTGAGCCGGACATCCGTCTTGTTGAAACCAAGTTCTTCTTAATTCATCTTCCGTTGGAATAACTCGTAAGGCTGGTACAACCTGGTTTCTCAAAAGCTCTAGGTAGTAGGTACCTCTGCCCCTTTAGGTTATAGTCAAACAAACACGGTCCAATAAGTCGATTTCCTGAAACTATCAATAATTTATAAATAGGTGCCAAACAGTCAAGGGCGGCAGGATCGGCTGGATGGTACTAGAAACTATAAATTATAAAGGGAAAATTATCTTTTTTAAAAAGTAGATATTTTCTTTCCAAAAATAATTATCGAAATATCCCGTAATGAATGAGCTTGTATACAGTTGAAACCTATTCAGCTTTATTATGAAAAAGAAAAACATATTTGGTTAGCGGGAAGTAATAGCCGTAATAAATTATTTTGTCGGTACTGCATATTAATTTCGGAAATACTAAATCAATTTATTTCAGTGATATAATAATCCTAAAGAAATACACCGTGCCTTAATAAAATATAAAATATCAAAAGAACAAACCCCTTGCGCTTTAAAAATTAAATTATTAGGAAATACATCTGAACGCCTTTCTATAAATCATAATGAATATCAAAAAATAATTGGACATTTGATTAATATGGTATTTTTTTCATAACGCAAGAACCAGGCTTCCCGGGTAATAATAATTCATTAAATTCAGACAATCAAAATAATTTTATAGAATTAGCTAAATCTGCAGAAAATTTAGATAAAGTGATAATAGATTTATAGAACCCAATTCTATTTTTATAGGTTCTTCGAAACTACAATACACAATGATTGAATAAAAATGTAATACAATATCAAAAAAGTAAGTTGACTGACTAGAGTAGAGCGTTTTACTTTTTTTTATTAGATTATACTCTTTTAGTATCATTAAAGAACTAAACGAAAAAAAAAGATTATTATTTGACAATCATTTGGTGCCTATTTAAAAAAGATTGGTTAGATTAACTTACCAATGATCCCACACCAAATGTTACTTCCAAATCTGATCTGTAGACGTCTCTCTGCCACTTCGTGAGAATTTCGTACAAAAAGACTCCACAATTCGTGAACCTGTTCTCATTGGGTCACAAGACATGATTTACAAAATCAGGATTTTGATTACATCTCCTAGTATACCACTCACAGAACTGTAGTCATCTTGGAAAATCAGTTTTCTTAAGTCCTTGTACTATTATGGGTTTGTATGGATGGTACTTATTCTTTTTTAAAACTCTCTGTACTGTTGATTTTGGCACTTTAGTTTCCTGTTCTACAGTTCTTACCGATGCACTGGGGTTTTCGTTGATAGCTTGTAAAATGTTTCTGTCTCGATTTTCATTGTTATTATTGTATCCGCTTCTAGGTTGTTCGAAGGCAGCATGGTTAATTAAATTAACTACGATTTTCCTACGGGGTACAAATACCTTGTTGAGGTAACGTCGGCGTTTCTGTATGATTGAAAGTACAGAGCTAACATGTCAACCTTTTCTTCATTTGAATACGGAATACCGGCCATTTTCTAAAGGTTTTGACAATTTATGTGTCAGATTTATGATTTTATTGGGATAAAAGCGTACCTACTCCTACTACTTATTAAAACACAGCTTTGATACTTTGAACTATTTAACTTAACGTCAAAGTCAAAATCCAATTTTGTTACAGATAAATCATGGCCTCCTTAGAAAAGCATTGAGAGCTAACATTACTTTAAATCACGGCCTCCTTAGAAAAGACTGAAACCTAACTTTACGAAGTGTAATATTTCGATGATACTAAAATCTTTAATGCACTTGTGAAATATCACTAGACTGGAAATTTTAGGCTCTTTCCAAAAATCGAAAAATCCAATATGGCGGCCATAAGAAAAATGAAAGTTGAGGCGGGTTGCGGTTTAACAAAAAACAATGAAGACGTGTCGTATACGCCATATTATTTGTCTTAAAAATATGTCCAAATAATGTCACATTTTGGCAGCTGTCAAATTTACCGTTCTGTATATACTGGCCAAAAACGAAATCCGCCATTTTCGGTTTTTCCCCGATATTTCCAAAAACAATTGATCGATCGTAAATATGAAGCCGGATATTGAATGTAATAAGTTCTTCTAAAACTTTCCCCATTTAACCTTTGCTGTAGGTATAATAGGAGCCGAGATCCCTGTATAGAGAAGCGAATCTGGGACACACTGTATATGGAGGAAGTTGTTAACTTAAGAAATTACTTTATCTTCTGAACCCCTTATCCGAATTGAATGAGCTTAGACTTATTTACTGGAGACATTTTTTTCTTCGTCGAAAAATAAGGACTTGAAAGAAAGTCGATGAATTTTAAAGTCACTCCGGTATTTAACAAGTATTAGATTTGGTCAAACAGAATATGAAAACAATATTTGTTTTGAATACTGAAGCTTTACTAAATTATTTAAATTTAACAATATTGCAATATGATTTACTTTTGGATTTCCTCCCTTCACACTATCAGAACGAAAGTTTGGAATGTGTTTAGAGGCCAACGAGTCAAAGCAGCAACAACATAACAGTAGAGTAACGCTAAAACACAAAGAAACAACAAAAACAGTACTTTTTAGGTAACTAGATAACAACGAAAAGTAACAACAGGTCGTTTGTCGATTTTTATAAAACAAACTTTTGATCACTCCCCATAAATAAAAGTCCAATTGTTGAATCCAATCATGCTGGTCGAGATATTTCTTGGCATCATTATTAAAATGGACGCGACAACCATCATTCTAGCAGTTTCGCTAAATGGTTATAATGAATACATTTTTCGCTCCAAGCTTTGGTTCTGACAAAGTTTGGATTAGCTCTAAGCCTAGTTAAAGTGTGAAGGGAAAAAAGCCAAATAATATTGCATTATTGTTCATTTTAAAAGGACAGAGAAGTAACTCTAAAAAGTTATTATTTTTCGACGAAGAAAAAAATGTCCCCAGATAAAATGTCCGAGTAAGTTTTTTTCGTTAAAACTATGGGAGTCAATATTTTTTCATATTTCGTTTTTTGTTCGGTTTCATAAAGTTTGTGACTTGTGTGCAGCAAGGACGTCACCAAGAGAGAGGCAAACGCCCCCCCCCCCCCCAATATATTAAGCAGTTGGTAAATTGTGGTGGAGTATTAAAGGCAAATTACGAGACACAATTAACAAAAAAACAGAACTGAAATCACTGTACAACAAAAAAAAACTCATTTTGGGGCGGTTGTTTTTTTGTGTCTTTTTTCTGAACAGAAAGGGTCTACGTATGCCCCTGGAGATTTTAGTTTCAGTCCGATATCCTCGATATTAACCATTTTGTCCGAAAAAATCCTATTAATTCACTTATTTGGAATTAACTTAGAAACTAATAAAAATTTCGTGGTGCGGTTTTCACCAAAACTTCGGTCTTTTATTACTCTTTATAACTAGTGTAAGAGAAGTATAACATTTTATTTAAACATTTTAAGAAAATTGAAAAAAACTATATTCGTTAAAAATCTTTTGTTAGTCAACAGTTCCCCCATCCCACCCTCATCAAGGGTGATATGACAATAAGTTTAGAACCAAAGTGACAGGAAATTAACTCAGCTTTCCAATAAGCTAATAACGTAATTACGCTTAGTTGTAGGAACTTTTGTAGAATTTTTGAAATGTATTGGTCACCCTTGCAACTGCGCCCCCCTGCGGTCAATTTAAAAACTTAAAAATATTTGTTATTTATTTACTTGAAATAATACTTACAGAGTACAAAAGGAAACTCCAAATAGTATATAAACAAAACACACTTAAGAATAGATCTTATACTAAAACTTGTATATTTTTCTTTTACCCAAGATGAACATATTAACACGTCTACGTTTGATTTGCTGCTTAATACTATAGTAGATATCAAATACGGGAACTGATTCACCCCCCACCACTACTCCTGACCTTGAGAGCCCAGGTGTGCTGTGTAGTTTGGCCTTGAGGCGATGTGACGTCATATGACCTTGAGCGCGCATCACGCTTTTTCGATACTTGTCCATGACGTTGAGAGGCCAGGTGTGCTGGGTAGTTTGACCTTGAGAGGATGTGACGTCATGCGACCTTGAGTGTTAGCTATTAAAACCAAGGCTGACGCCATTCAAAGCTAAAAAGAGGTACACTGTTTGTGCGGTCACAAGTGATTTCATCATTAAAAAGTTATTGTGTGGTGTATTCTGATTCAATTTTTTAAATTTACGGTAATACTATGTTTTTATATTAAATCTTTTACATTTTTTCAACAATGAGTGCAAAATTAAACTTGGGTGAAATTAACGAAATGCTTAATAAGGATATAGATTTTGTTGAACAAAGAAAATTTTCATCATTAACAATTGGGAAAGTTTTTATAGTTCAAAATATTGCTTTAAAGATGACACGGTTTGGCAAAGCTTTTCATGCAACATTGTACGACAAAACGCATGATAAAACATTTCAAACTTTTTTACCAAAGCGTGTTGTCGAAACCATTTCTGAAGACGTTATCGAAATTATAAATAAGTCGGGTGGGATGTATACTTTAACTTATTTGGGGCAGAGCTTGCGAGTAATCTCAGGCACTAATACTAGTAGATCAATATTTAAATTTGGGTGTTTAGAATAAGCAAAATTTAGAGATATTTACTTATTTGGTATTATTTTCATCTTTTAATTTTGGTGCTTAATAGAATAAACAAAATTTAGAAATATTTACTTAATTTGGTATTATTTTCGTCTTTTAATTTGGGTTCTTGATTGGGTGTTTGGGTTAATTAACAATTTGGTAATTATTTTACAAATCAGAATACACAGACATTTTAATAATTAGTGTTTGAAAGATGTGTGACAGCAATAGTACCATCACACCAAGTGAAGACCTTGATTCTCACATTATGTGTTTGTCGCATAAGTTAAGAAATGCGGCACAAGAGATATTACATTTTGCAACCTATGATGGGTCGGCGGTTGAATCCACAGTCAGTCAATATAGAAAGTACATGAAAGATATAATTAATTTCATGTCAGGCGCTCATTTGTGTGAAAGATACCTGTATGGTTCCATCAACTTAGACGAGTTTTGCTTGGAAATGATCGACGAAGGTCTCCAAAGCTATGTTGTCGAAATACCAAATTTACCCAAGGAATTGTTATCAAAGTATGGTTTGGTCTCAGCGGAAAACATCAATGAAGTCGTGAAAAATGGTGCAGATATTTTGGACCGTGTAGACAATACCGCAGATGATACTGAAGAATGGTAGAAAATGGATGTTGACGATATAGAGAATGAAAACTGTGAAAAACAAATAGGAATGTAAACAATTATATGTATCATGCAAAAATAATTTTGTAAATAAATAATCATTTTATTAATGTATTTGTGTTATTTGTTTATTCTTAAATTCTCCGAGAAAATAACACCCAAATCCTATTCACATGCATTCTGTGTGTCCTTGTAAACGCAACCTTGAAAAATCTATATGTACACGCCCACAAACGCAACCTTGAAATATCTATATGTACACGCCCCCAAACGAATGTACACGCCTCATAACTGTGTGACGTTGCAAACACAACCTTGAACAATCTGTATATATACACGCACTTAAACAAGCAAATTATTAGTTCGTCTTCATCGTTATTTAGCTACGTGTAATAAAAAAGAAGTTTAAAATGTCTCAGTGTCAATCTCAATCTAGTTCCACAAAGAATGCAGTACCAGAAAAGCCGATAGCGATTGTCCGGCCATTTTCGATAAATGGGATGCAGAGGTGTGCTATGTGTGAGCACTATGATGTGCTAGTTGGAACGAGGGGTCTTTGTAATTGGTGCAATAATTTTGTGATGTATGAGCAAATAACATCGCCAACTTCGTCACCACCCAGTGCTAGGAGAAGGCTTAATACGCCACCGCAAGAGGATACAACAGCAACCACCCCAGCTGATCCATCTCCACACATTTCGCAGACAGCAGGACCATCGGGGATTTTGCAGGTCCCCGATCAAGCTGGCCCTTCTGATATTTTGCGGTCTCCATCGCCGCAGTTTAGTCAAGAAGGGCAGCAATGGGCGGTTGCGGCTTCTCCATCTTCTTCTTCTTCCACAGCATCCAACCTAGAGGCCCCCCTAGACACGTCTGACGAAGAGGACTTTTTTGGGGACTTTGGGGAAGAAGATGAAGATTTGCAAGACATTGTTAGACATATATGTCTAACAAAAGAGGAAATGAGGGTGTTTGGGTTTGAACCATAAGTTTTTTTAAATAAATAGTTTTAGGAATTTGTAAATAAATAGTTTTAGGAATTTGTAAATAAATAGTTTTAGGAATTTGTAAATATTTAGTATTAGGTAAAAAATAAATTATTATTATTATTATTACCTTTCTTTTATTTCTATTATTTTTAACAGTTTTCAGATATAAATTCAAACATTTTTAAATTTTACATCAGTTCTATGTAAGCATGGTTAGAATTAACATTACAATTGATAAATTTGGTCGTCAAAAAGCTAATAAAAAAATAGTAGTATACAATCCTCCAGGAATAGGTTTTAAGTTGAATGTTGATCATCAATACGACATTCAAGGAAAATCTTTAACTAACATAGCAGATCCTTCACAAGGTAGTGATACTGTAACCCGAGAATATTTCCTTAAAGAAATTCAAAAACTTCGGATATTACTGGTTGAATTATTAAATCAAACTTATTTTAAAATTAGTGAAATACTTAGTGTTATTAAATCGGAAATAGAATTTGCATATGTGTACTCGATAATAGAAAAAGAGAAGTAATATTATCCAACCTTGAGCAAAATGTTGATCGTTTAATTAGAGAAACTCATAGATCTGGGATACATTCAAGGAAAATATCTAACTATGATAATAGAAAACTATTTAACATGATACTAGAAACAAGTGATGTCATATTATCGAACCTTAATGAAAATATGTAAGCAACGTCGCAGAGACTACAAGTTTTATTTTATACCTTATAATGCTGCACTTTGGTGAAAAAAAATAGTTTTAGATAAACATGGGTCGTGGTAACAACACAATTGATAAATTTGGACGTCAAAAGCCTGGTGAAAAAGTGCATTTATTGAGGGGATCACCAGGAATTGGATTTAAGCTTACGCCGGACGGTCAATATGACATGCGGGGAAAATCTTTAACCAATGTCGCCCCACCGACTAAGGGTAGTGATGCTGTTACCCAGGATTATGCGCTTAAAGAAATTCATCGATTACGCGTACAAATAGCAGATATACTGAATACAGATCTACTTAATAAGGTTCGTGTCGATATAAAGCAGCTTGAAGCGAAAATTGTTAATATTGAAACAATAAAAATGGATGTACTCGGGAGAATTGAAAAACATGAAATCAGAATGAGCGATTTGGAGAAAAAAGTGGTCAAAGCATATAATGGAATAATGTATGAGAAATAATTAATATAGCCCCAGCTTGATGAGGATTACTCATATATGAAGATAATATCAAGATTGCTGATTGGTATAAATATAATCAAGAATGATGATTGTTGTGAATAAACCTAGTTTATAATTGTAATAAACACATATTTAAATAAAACAAAGTTGAAGTTCATTGGGTATTTATTTTAATAGTAACCTTAACCAATATACATATTTAGATAGGTTTGAATGTATTACAACATATAATATTTTAAACAATATCTGTCTCATCAATCCAAGAATTAAATTGATCTGAAAATCCTAACCATTTTACAAATAATTGATTAATATTATTTTTCTTGCGGCGACGAAGTACTTTTTCCACTAAATATAATTCGGACTACTTGTTTTTTGCAGCTCAGCTTCATAAAAACATCCTTTTATAGGTTGACCTTCTATTGATTCCAATAGGTATGTTGGTGGATTGGTAATGTTAACTTTTGCGATTTTAAACTGTTCCGTGGACCATGAGGGCGTATATCCTTTATCAAAGACACTTTTGTGTTTGCTTATACGAACTATATCGCCCAAACGAAATTTAAACTTTTTGGGTACTATTTTTATCCAATTGTATGCGTTAATGCGTGTGGTTGATTTAACGTTTATAGGTTTCATACCAATAGTACGATGCTCTGTGTTATTATAGGTTTTCGTTATGACTGGTAAAAGTTGTATCCATTTGTAGGAACCTCTAGCTGAAAACTCCTTATAGAGATAATTTTTGAGTGTACGTATGACTCGTTCAACTATCGCAGCTTTTTTGGTGCTGTATGTCGAATAATGATTAATGTTATATTCCTTAACAAGATTTTGGAATATGTTATTAAAAAATTCTTTTCCCTGATCGATTTGTAGATTTATTGGTGTATATCTTGCTTCTTTAAAAATGTCTTTCATTGCTTTAGTGACTTCAGCCCCTGTCTTGTTTCTAATCGCCCTAGTATAGACAAATTTGGAGTAGCAATTTATGCACACCAAGATATAGCGGTATCCATCGTTTTCATTTGCATACTGTTGCATTTCCGCCAAATCTGTTTGCCACAAGTCTTCATATCCTTTAATGATGGTGTGTCTTCTGGGAAAATTTTTTCTTGCTGACCTATGAAGTTCATTGACAATTTTTATTTTTTCTGTGCTAGTAGTCATAGTTCCAACTCACGTCTCTTGAGATACTGATCAAATTATGTGATTACTCAATAAATTATACCTTCCTCACGAAGTTCTTCTATAATTGACATTATTTCATTATCGTGTCCGGTATGACCAGCCATCTTTGAACTCCATAGCAATCGTAATCGTTCTACCAACTCCTTCGGGTTATTCCAATATACGTAGCTAGGAGTTTCCGATAAAACACGTTTTTTTAATGGTAACACTACTTGAGCATATGTTTTTTTACCTGCGATCCCACTCCCCATTCGATTCCCTGTCATTAATGGTTTTATAATCTCTAAATATTTTTTCCGCCTGGTTTCCAGTAGTCCCCGCTTCTCGTCATAGCCCTTGTATGCTGCATTTGTCAATCGCAGCATCTTTTTATAGTCTTCTGCCACTTCGGGAGTCATCTTTTCGATATGCTCTAATACCCGCGGATTTTTTAAGAATATCAAATCGTAAAGTTCCGCATTCCCTTCAAAGGTTGCAATATTCTTAGAGTTGTGCCATAGTGTCACTTTACCAGGAGGAAAACGTATTTCCAAATTACCCATAAACTTTTTGTTTTTTACTTTTGATTTATGATGTACCCCATAAACTGTATCGAATTGTGATGGTTTTGTCTTTAAACCGTTCATATATGTATTAATGATAATATCCGGAGATGAGCGATCTTTTAATGTGACAGCTGACAGTGTAGATTTGTTTGATGGAGAAGGTGTTGCATAAATTCCATCTAACGTCTCGTTTTTTGGGGTATCTATCGATGTTTCAGCAGTGTACTTGGAACTTTCTGTGATCGGTGTTGATGTTTCTACGGGAAACTCCTCTGACATGAACATGGTTGTTTTATTTAGTGGCTCCTCTATGTATGTGCTTAAACTTTTCGGTTGTGATTGTATATGTTTACGAGACTTTTGTGTTACTGCATCGAATATAGAAGTCAAAGGCTTAGCAATCGGCTCATAAAATTTGTCCAATTCAAATTTATCTTGTACATTAGCAGCTCTAATTTGTTTAAACGTTTTTCGAACGGCATCTGTAACCCCAATCAATTAACGTTTCAGATCTATATCATTATTCATCATGAAGGTGATGTTGCCAGAGTATCATACAACTATGTAATGCGAATTCACTGATCTTACTCTGTGTATATATAGTTATCGAACCCCTTGCGATATCTTCCCGAATTTAAATCGCTATCCTTATCAATAACGAGGAACCCATACTTGTCATTCCAACATTTAGCACACATCTCTTGAAATTGTGTAAAAGTCAGATCTGGCGATACATGATCCGAAAAAATATGTCGTAAATTCATTTCGTCTTGTTTAAACATTATAATTAAATTGGCGTTGTCACGTACTAATTGCTTGGGAACTCGGGAATAGGTTTGTGCTAGGTAGAAACTATCTACATTTTTATGTCGTCCCATACTAAAATATGATCGTATAACATCCTGTTTTTCACACATTACGTCGTCAAATATGAAAATTGAATTTGGTTTGGCATCGGATGGCTCCACGATATTTGTTGTATCGCTAAAAGTATAATAACCAAGACCCTTAATCGGCGTGAAAATTTTCCTGAGATATTCGTATTTGGGTTGATACAGCGACTTTGAATATACGTAGACATTTTCAAAGCGCAATCCTAAAGGGTGTGTAAGCAAGGTAATCATAACATTGGTTTTTCCACAATTAGAAGGTCCTATTAGCAATCCACGAATTGATAATGGCAACAAAGGACCATGCCGACGTCTCACATTTTTCCCTACATGTCCAGATCCAACCTTCTCATCGAGATTATCTATTTCTAGCTTCTGTTTCAGCTTAACAATACGCATTATAGTGAAAAAAAATTTTATATCGTACACACGGCTTTAACTACTCATTCAGATGCAGACCATCAAACGAAGTGGACGCTCTCGATATTCGAGTAAGACTGGGTGTGGTATAGTGAATTCTATAATTAATAAACTACCGTTTGAGTTACACCTTCCCGGTTATCAATATTGTGGGCCAGGCACCAAACTTACAAAGCGATTAGCGAGAGGTGATTTGGGAATTAACCCATTAGATGCAGCGTGTAAGAAACACGATATAGCATATTCAAAAACCGAAAATAACCTAAGTTCACGCCATCAAGCTGATTACGATCTTGAACAACGTGCTTGGGAGAGAGTAAAATCAAAAGACGCTAGTGCAGGTGAAAAAATATCTGCTTGGTTGGTAACAAATATTATGAAGGCGAAACAACGTTTCGGTATGGGTGTTTCAACGCATTCAGCTAAAATAAAGAGCTCCAAAGGAAAGCGACGACGATTTGTGAAAGGGAAACGTACATGTAAAAACAAAAGAGTGTCCAAGTTTACTTTTGGATCGACATTGCGACAACCCATTCGAGCTGAATTAGCTAAGGCTGGTGGTAAGAAATTTGCTGAAAAAGACATATTTAACGCATCTAGAATAGCAGTGGCTGCGGCAAGGAAATTATTAAAAGCCCGTGGTGGTAAGCGGAAGATACGCATACCTAGAATTATACCTGTTCCAAAGGTTGGTGGCTTATTACCTTTGATACCAATATTTGCTGGGCTCTCAGCATTAGGATCCTTAGCAGGTGGTGTTGCAGGGGTAGTGCGTGCAGTAAAAACAGCAAAAAATGCCACTACCCAAAAAACTGGTGGTGAGTTACAGCTAAAATCGAATGGAGGTGGAATGTATTTGAAACCATATAGGACAGGTTTAGGGCTTTATGAACCATTCAAAAACTAGAAAATGCCTTCCTCGAAGGCCATTATCGAATATTGATCTAGAAAGGTATGCATTACAGCTACAAGTACCATACTTTAGAGGTGTATTTATGCGAGATTCACTTCCTCGACGAGGTCCACGACGTTATGAATCTGGTATTCTTAATTTGGACAGTATAATGGGATTTGGAACACATTGGGTGGCGTATCAAAAGAATGATTCAGAAGTTACATATTACGACAGCTTTGGTGATTTACCACCACCAACTGAACTGGTTCGATATCTGCGGATGGGTGGGGAAGCAGCAAAGGAAATTTACTATACATACGATCGACAACAAAAATTCGGGACAGTCTGGTGCGGTCATTTATGCTTAAAGTTTCTCTCTCAATCGTAAAAGTCAATATGTCTTATACCCCCCAAATGGATCGGGATAGTTATAAAAAGATGGCGTCTTCGTTAAAAGCCTATTATCGTTCCGGTAGTTTATTAAAAATGACTTTTAAAGAGTTAGAAAACATACCCAAGGAGGTAATGATTGCTTGTTCCCCAAATGAAATCGCACTTGTTTGGGATAAATTACCAGAACACATGAAATGTGACATAGACATGTTAAAGTATCAGTATTGTACGGACCATCATAATTACCAGAATCTGAATGGAGATGAATGTGATGGACCAGCGCCTAGGAGATTGTTTTGCTGTTCCTGTGAAATAAGTGATGTAAAAATAACAGAAAAAAATTGGTTTAAAATTTCAAAACCAAGTAAACGGTGTACAACCTATAGCAATATGAACTGCTGTCGACAACAATAAAAGCTAAAAACAGTAGATTTTTTATCAGTCATGTCGTACACATTCACATTAACAGGACGCTCGAGCGTGTTAAGTACAGATTTTTACCCACCATTAGAACTCAGTACAGTCAATCAATATGGGCTTGCACTTGTTGGATTTTACACATATAAATTCTATTTTTAATATTGATGAAAGCAATAATTCATTTGCATATAAGAAAAAAAATGACAAAACTTCACCATCTATAAAGTTAACAATTCCCCCCGGAGTATATGAAGTGCACGAGATTGAAAAAGCAATGAAAACTGCCCTACAACTATCCACGAGAGATAATGATGATAAAATATTTTCATATTAACACCCAATAATAACACATTGAAATGTGAAATAAAAACAAAATACATTATGGATTTTACAGGAGAAAACTGCATTGGTCGGATGTTGGGATTTGATCGTATATTGTTAACAACGGACAACAAAAAACATGAATCAACCTCTCAAGTAGACATTATGAAAGTACGCATAATACGTGTTGATTGTAATATTATCTCTGGAGCATACCTGAACTCACAAGAATGTCATATTTTATTTGAATTTGATATTGATGTTGAACCTGGTTATAAGATAACGAAAGAACCCACAAACCTTATTTATTTGCCGTTGAAGCCTGAAGGACGTCAGTTCATTGACAACATTACTCTACGCATCTTGGACGACAACGGTGATCTTATCGATTTCAACGACGAGAAGATTATTATTAAACTGGAGCTAAAAAAACTAGTCTAACGATGGGTTTTTGTTACAACCGCCGACCGTACATGTTTTCTCCGATATGTCAAACAATAACGAAACCTAATAAAAAGAAACATGTCGCTAAAACAGAGCTCATTCACGATCACGACATCGGACCAAAAGGATATCAACGTCTCTCTGCCAAAGATCGTAGATTTCTTCAATCCATCGGCTTGAAAGTACGAAGCCAACGAACATGATGACAAGTAGTGAAAAAATTGAGGTTTTTACTGAACCTATTTTCAATAATTCTATCATAAGCCTGCAAGAACATACATATAAACCCTACGGATCACCTAAATTCCAAAATTCCGATGAAATTCGTATCCCAGTTCACTTTCAAGACATAATTTTGGATATATCGGAAAGCTACATATATGTCGAAGGAACATTTAAACCAAAAGACGCTACAAAAAAGTGTTTTTTATCTAATAATTCATTAGCTTTTCTATTTGAGGAAATTCGATATGAGATAGGCGGTGAGAAAGTTGCAGTTGTCAGAAAACCAGGTGTAACTACAGCTCTTAAAACAATGGTTTCCATTGGTAGTACACAGCTGAAACCGCTTCTTACATGCGGATGGGGTCTAAATGAAGAAAACCAACACATTGTGGATACCGCTAGTAATGTATTTTCTGGCAAAGTACCCCTAAAATATCTGATGGGTTTTGCTGAGGATTATACGAAGGGGATTTTTAACATTAAACAGGAATTGATTATAATAATTGCCCGCACTTTTAACAACTGTTATATTGGAGAAGTTGAAGCCGACATTGAAATTGACAAACTGGAGTGGAAAATACGTCACATTGTTCCCGAGGATAGACAAAAGCTAAAACTATTATCACGTATTAATAAAGGTGGTAATAATGCAAATATCCGAATGGCTTACCGTATGTGGATCTTTACGAGCTTCCCGCTCTCCGACAAACTTCATCCGATGTTTGGGCTATAAGAACGAGTACAAGTCTAGAGAAACCTCGTTATTTAATTATCGGATTTCAGAATATTGGAAAAGCGGATAGCTATAAAGAAGATGCGACTGAATTTACAAATGCAAATATAAGTGACATTCGAGTTTATCTTAATTCAACAGTATTCCCCTATGAAAGATGGAATTTGGATTTTTCAAAGAAATTGTATGCAGCATAACTATGAAAACTTCCAAAGCAGTTATTATGGTCGAGAATTTAACGATCCAATGATGGATTCTGGCGAATACATGAAAAATCCGCTGTTTGTTATTGACTGCTCGCATCAGGTGGAAGCTGTAAACTCGTCAACTGTGGATGTCAAGATTGAATTTGAAACACGTAACAGTCGGTTTCCTAAAGACACTAAAGTTTTCGCATTAATAATTCACGATTCTATTTTTAGTTATAATATGTTAAATGGTTCTGCATCAAATAAGCTTGTTTAGTCGTTTAGTTATTTATAATTATTATACTTTATATTTGGCATATATGTTAAAGTATATCTTAGTATATCCATATATTGTTATATAGTTTAGTGTTTTGATATAAAACTTAATATATGTGTAATAGATAGTTTAGCAACTAATGTCAACAATTAAATAATAAAACATATTGCACCAGTTATTTTGAATTTTATTTTAGTCTAAGTTCTAAAAGGTAAATTAATATAAAAATTTGGTTTCCACTCGTCTTTGAATTAAGATCCGACCCCGAGAGCATTGCTAATTCCCCGACCTTGATGGTGGGTGACGTCATAGGACTTTTCTATTCGTCCTTGAATTAAGATTCGACCCTCCCTGTGGGCGTTGCTATATTCCCCGACCTTGAGGGTATGCGACGTCATAGGACCTTGGGTGCGCAACGGACTACATATTAAGATACAAAGAGTAATATATAAGGTTGACGTTTAAGATTTCTGTTATATTCCAAATCAGTTTGCAAAACGAACATGTCTTCCAGCTCTTCTAACTCTTGGGTATTTGATGTTGAAACAGTGCGGTTAAATAACCGGTCAGATTCGTCTGATTCCGACGACGACGACGAAACAGTTGAAATGGGTCAGAGATTTGTTGTGCAAAATGAATCTTCGTCTGATGAGCAGGGTCAGGAAGAGGAGTCGGCTGAAGCCAGTCTGCCTGACTCATCAAGTTGGTGGAGTCCACCATCACCACGTGGTGAGTTTGATGGTCCAGCCGACAGTAGTTGGTGGGTAGTGCCTGATGTTTCAGAAGATACGCAGGACGGGAATGCCGACTCCACTACGTGAAGATGCTACTACGGAATGGTGCAAAATGGATGGTGGCGATGTATAGAATGTCAACATTTAATTGTACCATATATATATATATATATATATATATATATATATATATATATATATATATATATATATATATATATATATATATATATATATATATATATATATAATTTTATAAATAAATACTGATTTTATTAATGTGTTTGTGTTATTTGTCTAGTTTTTAAAATTATCAATATAAGTATAGAGTATTTTAAAGAAAAATTAAAATATTGATTTTTTTTTCGATTTTCTCGAAAGTCAACTTTTTTTTATTTGAAACTTTTTTCGTCTCTCTGAAAATTTTCAATTTTGGGTGTGCCCGATCCTTCAGGTCCGGCTTAGTGTAGATTAGTGTAGATTAGGTTAGGTTAGTTAGGTTAGGTTAGTTATGTTAGGTTAGGTTCGGTTAGGTTATGTTAGGTTAGGGTTAGGTTGGTTAGTAGAGGTTATGTTAGGTTAGGTTAGGTTAGTTAGGTTAGGTTGTGTTAGGTTAGGTTAGGTTATGTTAGGTGCCAGGTTGATTGACACTAATCGCAGATCAAACCAATTTTTTTTTTTTTTTTTTAGTTTTTAAAAATTTCAGAGGTGCGGGGGATGTAGCCTAGAAAAAACGACATTTTTTTGTCAACTTCGCAAAAGCGTATTCTCGGTTGGTGAGAGAGACTGAATGATAACTTTACCAAACGATGACTTTTTTTTAGCTGCCAAATAATCCTCCACATTTAACCCAAGTCGTCATCTCACCCCCGACTTGGTAATTGCTCCAAACAAAAATGTGCACCAGCGCGTTGACAAGTCAGGAATGCTGTGTTGGAGACATCGTAACCACCATTTAACTTTTTGTAGAATGAGACGACCATGTTGCAACACCCAAGCGCGCTCCCGTCCGAGCCACCGTTTGTACATATTGTGATGTTCAAGTTACACCTAAACTTTAAATTTTCAGAATGTGTAAATCGCCGACTCACAGGTTCTTGTAACTCTCGAACGGTAACTCCCACGAGGTAGGTCCGTGGAATGTTTGTAGAACTCGATTTTAGGAATTTTTTTATCTAAAAACTTTTTCTGATATATTACTGTTTTCGATATTATAACGTCCAAAGGTGGTCGGCAAAACGGGCAAAAAAACCATTTTGACTCCTGATCCAATTTTTAGGTGCTATTTTAATTGAGCTTAAAGGGAGTTTTCGATGTGTGTTTATATTCTTTCCTGTAATTCTTAGAAAAACATTTTTAATTATATATTCTAAAAATTATTAAAAATTTTATAATTGTTTAGTCACTTATTTTCGCAACATTTAATACATTTTCGTTGGAATAAGACAACATATTGGTTTATTAAAACTTTCATTTTCATAATAGGACACACACACAATTTATACTGGGTTATACAGACAAGATGCCACATAATATATTTTTTTTTCAATTCATCTTATTACTTAAGGACTAGATAATTATTATTATTTTCAAATTAATTTCAATACTTATTATTTTTGTAGTTGTATTGTTGTTGTTTTATAATAATTGACTGAATGAATTACCAATAAAAAACTGTTTATTATATAACAACCTGAGCCCTCCCACCAGCGACAAGGTTCAACTACATCGGAGGGAAACGCCCGCAGTGATGTTCGGTTAAAAACTAGTACTAAAACATATTTAAAAATGATCCTATCCTATTAAATATAGAATGGTAAACACAAGACGCCGATTTTACAACTACACATTCAGTCTTATTTTTTTTTTATTTCTTTACTTGCGTATGAATGAGAGACGTCTCGTCAATTTTCATCCGGTTTCCCAAGTCGCTCGCCCGCCTCTCCACAACAATTCCGTCAGCCTCTCTCCTGACATCTACAGCCTCTCTCCTGAGATCATCTAATCTATTACCTGAAACCGTCTTCATATTGGTCAATCGTGCCATCACCTCACCGTCTTCATCCTGTGGTATGGCTCGAGATTATTTTGGAACTCCATCTTTGGGTCTGTTGGTAACATTTTTTTTGGTGTCATCAATTTTGCTTTATTTGTAATCTTTTTTTTGGTTGGATTAGAGGCCGACACCGGCCGACCCAACCCGGATGTTGACGGCTGTGGCTTATGCTCCCCCAACCCAGATGTTGATGGTTGTGGCTTGATCCCTTGCTTTTCACTCGTCGTCTCTGCCAAATCTTGAAGCCTTCTCATAAGGACTTTCTTCAGTATTAGGTTTTGCTGCCTCCTTCATCGTTATATCGCTATTATATTCACTGCGGGCTGCGGTTTCTTTGTCTATTGTAGTGGAAAGCAGTTTATGTAGCCACCGATGGCATTGTCCAATTTGGTGTTGTTGGTATTATCTAATTTGTTGTTTGCTGGTAGGATCAGTTTTGTTGTTTGGCATCACCACACTCTGCTTCGAATGCGCCAGGTGTTAGAAAATTAAACTTTTCGATGTCGAAAATGTTATTATCGGCGAGCGAGTCAACACACTCAAGCAAGAACAAAACTATTGATTGAACAACCACCAAATTCACTGAATGAACTTATTTTCATATGTTGCGTGTACATTTTTAAAGTCCGGTTCCAAACTGAACAAATGTCTGCAACAATCTGAAGCTACACAACGTCACCGGATTTTATGCAACCACCTCCACTAACACAACCCCTTAATTTTTACTGCGCAGCCACCCCACCACCCATAACCTTGAATATGCAAAGCCTTACTTTATTATCGGCCTTGCGATGTGTTCCTTCAAAATCTTTGCGTCGAAATATACAAGGTTAAATATATATTCTATGAAACTAAATACAATAAAGTATGGATTTTCCAGCACGTTATATTAAACATTATCATTAGTCAAGAAACGTTTCCATCACACTAAGAAGTTGATCTAATTTTTCGTCTTCGATAAAAACGTTTCGACCACACTCATAACATTTCGTACATTTTCCTCAGGTGTGGTTTGATAGAACTGTATGTCGTTATGACCCCAAGGTAATGTTTTTAGAGACTAATTACATAACGTTTATCATCACTGTGGGACAGAGCGGATCTTTGTTTACTATTTCGGTATAAACGTTATGTAATTGACTTCGGAAAATTTTATTTTACGAAAATTAAAACTGCCTGTCTACAACTTTCCGATAGTCTTCCAGAAGTTTAGTAATCATTTTTGATAACCGATTTTCGATACCTTCTGGCTTTTTTTACTTCGTTTTTAATCTATTTTATTTAATAAGCCTTAGCCCCGGTACCATAAAAACTGATTATCGGATCACCTGGAAACTATCTTTCATCTACTGGTGTTGAATATACTCTTTTGAATATTAAAATGTATTTCCCTCGCCATAATTTGACGGTGTTAAGTTTATTCGGGATTCTCAGTCATACAGCTGATAAAAATTATTTGTGAATACTTTTAATATCAGGGGAATCCGTATCTGTGTAGAGTAAGGAAGCATCTTTACCGAATTTCGTCTTGATAAAATCTAAAGAAATCTATAAATTACCGTTTTTGACATGTCCAGTAACCGTAAATCTGATATATATATAGGTTTATTATATTTAATTTTCAATTGGTTCATATGTATTGCCACGAGATTCTTGAGTAAATATATGGAGCAGCTTTAAATTTAGGACGAGCTATTTAGGGCTCTAGCACACCAGACTTCCTCTGAGTTTTCCCATTGGGTTATTAATTTTAGTATCCTTGCGATTTTCCACATTTTCCATGGTTTTACCAAAAATTGCATTTATGATCAATTGTAACATATCTTTACCTTAATTTTGTTTTAATTTATTCCCGCATATCATATTTAAATCAATATATTTTTTCAGGATTTATATTATTGTACGGTCTTGTGTGTTCTAATTACGATTAGGCCGTCGTCAGGATTTGTCGTCCTAATTAATTAGCTAGACAGTAGTCTTTGATCATTAACATTGGTATTAATTTCTAATATTTCGTATGTTCCCGTTGGAGGTACAACATTTTTTTCTATGAAAAATGGATATTTATGGTGATCGTGCACTTTGCAATAACGAATATCCACTTCTAGAACATAGCCAACCGGACTGTCATCGGCAACATCCAACACGTTTAAATCCAAATATTCCCGCTCCGACAACCAATTAAAACCTCCAAATGGAACGCTTGTGACATACTATGACCATATAAATTTGTTTGCATCATGTATAAATTATTTTGGGGTTTTGTAGGTATAATCGGTAAAATGTTGTTTAATAATTTTTTAATATTTACTAATCCCTGAATTCCCTTTTTAAAAAAATTAATTGTGGTGCTCGATATCAGTCAAGAGCTCCAACTTTACCGGTCATGTGAACATACAATCAAATGATAAACTTGGAAGAAGTGCAGTAATGCGCAGGATCGAGTTTATAAATATTTAAACACATATCGCGGAATTGTTCCAAGATATCGCATAGCAATGTCACGTCTGATTTTAAATATAAATCTGAAATAGTCCCTCTAGAAATTCTTACATTCTGAATGATGACCACACATCCTTGGCTCTGTCAGGTGATCCTCCATCACTTATATGTTCCTCTTTTAGTGTATCAGAAAGATTGAATTTTTTGTTGGAAGATTTGGGATATTCATTTTTTCTAAAGAATCAATGAAACTGTATGGGAAAACACCTTTTTTTCCGCATTAGATCTAATTGATACCGATCAGGAAAGTGTTTTCCCGTTTCCCTGAAACTATCAATATCTAAAACTATGACGAAGTCTTCCAACGAAGCGGATAAAAATTTAGTCATCAATGAATCGCAACTTTAAAGATTCTTCTTCGATTCGATAGGGTTTGTTTGTCGACATAATCGTGAACGTAAATGCTCTTGTAAATGAGAACATATTCTTCTTTACTCTGGGCTATGACGAGCAATACGTACTAGTTGAGCCACATAACACATAT